>JAXRKP010000395.1:105000-270000 GCA_037039925.1 Doris montereyensis | reverse complement strand
ACCCTAGGTAGATGGTGGGGCTGCCACCTTGAGACCCAATAGTAATAGTAGGTATATTATGCCCCTCGGGCAGTGTACAGGTAAGCACCTGTACGGGGAGTAGATGATCCCGCCCTCCACGAGTCTCCTGCTGCCTTGCAGGTAGGCCTTGTTATTTTCTGTCAGGGTTGACTCCCTTAGCCTTCAGTCATTAAAGACCAGCCCGCAAGGCAGCAGATTGTTATTTCTGCCAGGGTTAACTCCCTTAGCCTTTGGTCAGTCAAGACCGACGTGCAAGGCAGCAGGAGACTCGTGGAGGGCGGGATCATCTACTCCCCGTACAGGTGCTTATCTGTACACTGCCCGAGGGGCATAATATACCTACTATTATCGCCATGTCTTTGGAGAAAGATGGACAATTGAGAAGAGAAATCAAGAATGATCAGCTACTTTATTTCTGGTTCAATTTAATGTTGGCCTGAAGACAAAACTAAAATCCATCAGAAATTCGAATGTTAAGGATGAAGGAATTTTCAAGCAAGTGGACATTATTTTCATTCCTCATGGTACGAGAAGTGAGGTTTTTACGAAGGGCATTTAGGCATTGAAAAATCCAAACGGCGCACATGTGAACACTTATACTATCCAAGAATGCACCGATCAAGTTGTTTCACGTTATGACAAATGCATAAAATACAGAATAGACAATCAAAAGAGACACTAAGAAAACGTGATATTCCTGACTATCGTTGGCAAAAAATGACCTCAATACATCTTATCACTCAAAGGCCAAAATTATGATTTAGTTGTGGACTAGCCTACTTGTCAAAATTTGTGGAAATATGTAGTTCTTTTGAGAGGTTCGACTCTAATGATTCATCAATATGAAATGTATATCTTATTTGATACAGAATTCTAGAAGTTTTGGTAAACGATAAAGAAACCAAAGTTTCGTAACTGCATGGAACCACACCACAAGCAGTCCTAGATATCCACAAAGTAATGGATTGACAAAACGTAATTTTCATACTATCAAACAATTTATAAAAAAATCAAGATTCGAAGACCCTTATTTGGCAATATTTAACTGCAGATCAATTCCGTAGAAAATGTCACTGTCCCCAGCTGAAGTTCTAATGGCTTGTTGAATTCTGCTACTTGGGTCTTCGTTGGATATGTGGTCTTTGTATGAGATGCTGATGAGTTTCTGGAAACATCTCACCTCTGTTGCTTTTACTTTTATTTCCCACTCTGTAGTGAGGGTCCACGCTTTGCATGCATATAAGAATATAGATTCGACCAGGGAGCACAACAGTCTGATATTGGAGATTGGTAAAATATGTCGATCTTCCCATAACTGATGGCATTTGAATTTGACACTGCTGTTATTGTCCGTGCAAATGCAATCACACATAGATCTAGTACTTATGGTTTGGATCCCTGTTACATTGGCTCCCAACGTGCCGGTACCCACTTGAAGCTTTAAAGTATTTCCAGCTTCAGGTCGCTTACTATGATATAAGTACATTTACTAGTGTCCAATTACATAATCGTTGTTCATTGTTGTATCGTATTAATTGTAATGTTTGGATTCTACAGCGTAAGCTGTCCATTATTATACTTTTTTGTGATTGTGTATATGAATTACTTTGAGTTACTATGACGCTTTTTATGTCTTGGTCAGTTTTTTTAACAACATTTATTTTTCACCAAATCACCCTCAAGAATCACTTCAAACTGAAAAACTCTCTACTCTATGTCTTGTGTTCAGAAACTCTTGAGTGGCGTTCACTGCGTTCATTCATCAATTAATACCCTGCAGCTGCCTTGTATTTTAAACAATCTGATTGGTGATTATCTTAAAATTTATTTTTTTATCCAATCAAAATTTACTTTTAGTGCGCTGCTGACTGAACACTAGTGTTACTCAAGACTAAAAATAGAATTTTGATTTATATATATTAATTAAATGCTGCAGGTAATGACAAGCTGGACTTGGGACTTTGAATGTCTCTTTCTGTCGTCTCACATTGGGTCGAAAGCCGGGCCTAGCGCCTTGTTCACGAAAACATTTCAGCAATGGCTTGGCCATTAAGGAATATAGCTTTGTTCACCATAAGCTGTGTAGCAACGTTGATAGTGATGCATTTCCAAATTATTAAGATTGCTGACCCCAGTTTAAAGGCATGGTTGCTGAGAGCCGAGTTTGTTTTTGTTATTGAAATGTTTTTGAGTGTGGGTAGTTATTTTGTGTGGAAAACCCTTAGCCCTCTACCACACATACTTTCAAATTCTCAAAAGTCCTCACAGAGTTCACATAGACCTCATCGAAATTCAGATGTGGATTTTACTTCTAATGATAAGGAAAAGAGTGTTGATGTTGATATAGGAAAACAAAGAAAGTGGACGCTTTGGCATTATGTCTTAGCTGTATCTCTTTTTATGAGTCATCTAAGTTATTTTACAAATCTTTACTTTATCGGAGTTGAACCTCATTGGTTTAGTATGCTGTGTTATGTGTGTTTAGGAACTGAAGTCCAATGTCTCACGGGATTGCACTTCTGAATTGTGTCTTATTCGTATTAAAATTAACAATAAAGGCAATATCCCCACACAGTCGTAATGACGCTCTTATTAATATCTCTCCAAAGAGCAAAGCCGTTCTTCTGATATTTTATGTATTATTCGCTGTAATGACAGGACTATACACTGCTTCTCAACCCCCTGCTGTGAAACGTGTTGTAATTCCTGTCCGAGGTTTGCCTGAGAATCTGACAGGATTTCATATTGTTCAGCTTAGTGATATTCACCTTGGCCCCACAGTGGGTTATTCAAAATTAAAAACAATAATAGGCATTGTGGAACAAGAGAAACCAGGTAGACTCTTTTACAATATTATGTTACGGCAATACAATAATAAATATATTGATTTGCTTTTTTTCACCAGTTTAAGTCAAAACTTTTTATTTTTCTAGATGTCCACGTCCACAATAATTGTATTTAAATGTAAACATTAATCACACGTGTACATGTATGTCTCTTCTACAGCAAGAATTGTATGACAGTTTGTAGCTTTTCGAATTAAACAATGGCAAGCTAAATTAACATACTGATCATATCTCCGATGATGGGTAAATAAAAGGTCTACATCACATCACAAAGGGAAATCATTTACACTTTCAGATTAAAGCTTTGTAACATCTTAATCTTCTGTACCATATTGTCGATGAAAATGGATGTTAAGAGAAGGTATGAAATGCTAAAATCTATGAAATCCATATATATTATTAAGACTTAAGATTGCTCCTGTCAAACAAAGCAAATTCTCGAGCAAGGACCTTCTATTATTACAAATATAAATATTTGTTTTTTGTCTTTTCTGAGAGATAGCTTTCAGCTTTTAGAATGTTGATGTGTTTTCATCCAACTAAACTAAAAGTCAGCCTGAAATTTAAATTACAGATCTCCTTGTCATCACTGGTGATTTAGTCGATGGATCTGTGAAAGCACTGAAACGAACAGCACAGCCACTGGGGTCATTCAGTGCAAAATATGGAAAATTATTTGTGTCTGGTAAGTGGAAGAAGTTCGATGTGTAGATGTTGATATTATATCATGTATTATATTTAAATATATATATGTATGTGTGTATATATTATTTTCAATTTGTTAATATATATATATAATAATAACATGATATATTTATATAGGCCAGCACTATTAAGTCGTTAATGACAGTCTCTGGCAGTGAACTACTATTGTAAAGAGGATTGTAAATCTATGTTTAGATGTGAACTATTGTGAAAACACTTTCTCGTCTCTCTTCACCCATGCAGGTAACCATGAATATTACACGGGGATGTTGACAATTGGTTTACGTTCCTACGCTCTCTTGACTTCACGGTCCTTCACAATTCTAATGTTAAACTCCCGCGGAAAGTTTCACCTGGTGAAAAGCAAATTTGTTTCACTGGCACAGATGACATTCAAGCAGATAAAATTGGGTATGCTACTAAGTCTTATACTTAAAATACCTTTACAGCATGATTTTGTTTTCTTATTAGGGTTTTTTCTCCTGTCACCTGATTTATTGGGTTTTTTATGATGGGTTTCAAGTGCCGTCCCCTGGCCTATTGCAATATGAACTATCACCTTTGATGAAGAGAATGAAGAAAGAAGTTAATGTCTTAGTTTCTTCATTCAGTCAACCACAGGCATTATCTCAGGCTTTGGGTGGACCTGTAAATGGAGACCTTTATATCATCAAGATATTTTTATTTCCTTTCTCTACAGCACTATAATTGGGGTCAAGCTATGCGTCTGGTAGGATTTAGCTACTTACCTGATGATTGTTTCAATTTAGAAAGAAGAGATTTTAACTATTCACTACTTCATTCTAGCAAAATCTCTGAAATTGATTATAAAAGGCTGTAATATTAAATTTGTCTTAGCTTGTGAGATTTGGTTCTTCAAAAATGACCAACAAATTCAATATGGTGGCTGTTTTATTGATTACCATGGCGACGCTTGCTCTATTAAATGATTAGTAGATTGCTGCAAAATTTATGATTTTTGCTTACTATCTTTTTACCCATGACATGCATACAGAAGCTCTAAAGTTTTGGGATTTGTTTGCAATGTCCGTCAAATTTGCAAAGTTAGTATTCAAGGAATGTTTTTAATAACCAAACAGTTCCTGTCTGGGTGTTTTACCTGCTTTTACTTTCTTTACTTTATAAGCTGACGTGTTCTCACCATGCCATAGGTTCAGTGTTCTCACCATGCCATAGGTTCACACATTGAATTTGATTTGATTTACTCACATCCACGACAAAGGCGATCTCTATGGTTTTTGGAAGGACTTTAAATTTTGCTTGAATTACCTTATAAACAGCCATGGTATCTTTAACATGCACAGAGTGTTGTGATTCGCAGACGAGACCTCCTTGTTATCTCGTCTGTCTCCAACTCAAATGGGGCTAGGTGTTGAATAATGTTGATCCATCTACCTGGGGGAGGTTTTACTCCCCCTCCCCCTCCCCCCCTCCAAAAAAAAAGGTCAGAAAATATTTCAACTGTAGGCGGGGCTTGAACCCACCACCTTTGGGTTGAGAGTCCAACACCTTGCCCTAGGCTACCGAGACCCCCTTAGGTTCACACAAGTTTTCTCCTAGACGGACAGAAAAACAGGGAGTGGAGGCAGACATCAGAAAAGCATCCTTTGTAATATTATTTGATCTTATGTTTTCACTTTCACTTGTTTTCTTCGGGGGGGTGTTGGTTTTGTCATTTTCAATCTTTCAACTATGAAGAGTGTTGTGATTTGATTCTGTCTACAGTTACGGCAATAAGCACACGTTTGACATCAAAAAGCTGTGAGAGGGTGTGACAAGGACTTGCCTGTAATTCTTCTTGCTCATCAGCCAGTAGCGGCCAAGAAGGCACTGGATTCAGGTGTCAGGCTTGATGTCATATTGTCAGGTAATTTGCTTTGTTTGTTTCGTTCTGATTTGAACAAAAATACGCCTGGCAAAGGATAGCTCTACTATCTCGGGATGAAACAACGCCAGCCAATATGTTGGCGATTGGCACATGCTGCTGATAAGTCCTACTTCCTTTGTTTCACCTTTTTGCATGTCTTTTGTCTTTTTGTTTCTTCTCAGTTCACCCTAAGAATACATTTCAAGCAAACAAGCGCAAGCGATTTAGCTCTTGAGTGGGTTTACCGAAAACTTTACCTTCTAGTCCAGTTTGCAGACACAGCATGTAAAATGATTTCCTTATCCCTGAAAGGATTGTAACACTACAATATAATCAAAACATCATGGTTTTTACAGTATAATGATAAATAAAAGTTTGTGTTGACAATGCTCATGCTCAAAACGACGAAGCTGTGGATATGAATCCTAGTTTTGCTAAGCTCAACATTGTGTTCTTAGGAAAGCAGAAGATGGGAGATAATGCCTGTAACAGACTAGCATCTTGTCTTGAGGATGCTAGTATTTCATAATGAGCCTTTAATGCCCAGGAATCAGGGTATAGGCCACGGACGAACACACGCCATACTTTTCTCTACATTGTCTGCTAGCTTCCTCATCTTGTTCCCCCTCTCTCTGCATCTTTGTCCGCACATCTTCACCATGTTGCTTGTGGTCTGCCGATTTTTCAGACACCCTGGGGATTTCAATATAGGGCTCTCTAGGCTGTGCTTCCTTCTCTTGGCTGTGCTTCCTTCTCTAGGCTGTGCTTCTTTCTCTAGGCTGTGCTTCTTTCTCTAGGCTGTGCTTCTTTCTCTTGGCTGTGCTTCTTTCTCTTGGCTGTGCTTCTTTCTCTTGGCTGTGCTTCCTTCTCTAGGCTGTGCTTCTTTCTCTAGGCTGTGCTTCTTTCTCTTGGCTGTGCTTCCTTCCGGCCTATAGAGGGTGTGACCTATCCACGTCCACCTTCTTTTGCCTGCTTCTATTTCAAGATCCTTTTAGTATGTTTTCTTCTTTCTTTCTTTATCATTTCCCATTCTACCTTCCCGTATATGGGTTTATATGGCCAAAATGGTCTTTTCTCCAGGCTGCACTGTCCTGGCATTTTATATCTTTTCCCACTTTCTCTGAGGTCAGCCTTTTGGTCTTTTACCTTGGGGTTTAGCACTGTATACTGATTTAACTCTTCTATTGTCATTCATTCTGTTTACATGCCCAAACTATCTCAGTTGATTTATTTTTATCTTAGTTTTTATGCCATCTGCTTTAGTTTGATCTCTTATTGTTGTGTTTCTGATTTTGTCTCTTTTAGTTTTCCTACTACTCTTCTTAGACATTTCATTTCAGCTGCTTGTACTCTACTGCATTACCTACTGTCTAAGGTCCAGGTTTCACTGCCATAGAGGAGAGTAGGTCAATAAACTGTGTTGTATATTGCATATTTTTGTCGACAATTCTTGTTTACCTACAAATGCCTTTCCTAGATGGTTATATAATAATATACTACACTTGCCTTTTGGATCCTCTGGCTGATTTCTTCTCTTAGTTTTCCCTCTGAGTTAATCATTACTCCTGGGTAATTGTAGCTTTGAACTTGTTCTAGATTCTCCCTGCCCAATTTAAGATTTTGTGTTTTAGCTTCCTTGTTACTTGCATTGGTTTTCTTTGCATTTACTCTCATTCCTTGTTTTATTTAGTTCATTATTCATCAAGGTCACTTTCTGATTTTCAAAACAGAACTAAATCATCGGCAAATAAAAGCATTCATACATTTACTGGTTTGAGCTTCCACATACCTACATTCATTTTCTTCATTTTTTGAGGATGCCTTTGCAACTGAATCCATAAATGTGATAAACAAAAGAGGACCAAGGGCACTTACAAGTCTATTTTACTCCTATATCTACATCAAATTCTTCTGATTTGTTTCCAGCTACTCTCACTGCACATGTTGGTTTATAATAAAAACTTTTAATGGCTTCTATTCAATTCTGCTCTGCATTGTCTTTTTTAGGAATGTCATAGTTCGTCCCTCCTCACAGTGTCAAATGCCTTTTCTAAGTCAATAAAACACAGGTGCAAATCCTTGTTTCACTTCTTCCTGGTCCAAATTCACTCTGATGTTCTCTGATCTGATCCCCTGCTCTTTTCCGTAGTCTCATTTCCAGGATCCTGGCATACACTTTTCCTGGTACGCTAAATAGTGATTTCCCTCAATAGTTTGAGCATTCCATAGTTGATCCTTTCTTATGTATGGGTACTATCGTTCCCTTTTCCAGTTGTCTGGCATCTGTTTGGACTTCCATGCTTGTTGGCATATTGCATGTAGTAGTTTGTCTGCCTCTCTCCCTTCGTTTTTAATCATTTCTGGATAAACTTGATCTGCTCCTGGTGCCTTTCCTAAGTTCACTTTTCTTACAGCTGTTTGAATTTCTTCCATTGATATATCTAGATCTCCAGCTGTCTCCTCTGGATTCCTTGTTACTCTTACGAACTGATCTTTACTCCTTGTTTCATATGTTCTGGGGGAATGTAATTGTTGAAAATACTTTCTCCACGTTTCCATGATTTGGCTGTCTTCTTTCATTATTTCTCCTTTGGCATTCTTAATTTGTCATATTGGGCATGCTTTGGTCTTTCTCATGCTCTTCATTGCCCCCTAGAACAGCTTTTGATTTCATTTGATAGCTTTCTTGAAGTCTTTGTCTAAACTCTTCCAATTATTCCTGTTTTGCTTTCCTCACTTCCTCTTTGGCGATAGTTCTTTTATTCACATAATCTATCCTATCCTCTGGTCTCTTTGTTTGCAGGTATTTCTTCCAGGCATCCTTCTTTTCTTTGACCTTAGTCTTGACATTCTCATTGCATCATGCTGTTCTTTTCCTATCTCCTTTAATTTGTTTCTTACCACAAACCTCTTCAGTACAACTGAGAAGTGTTTCTTTGTACATTTACCACTTTTCTTCTATTGTGCTATCATTCAGATCCATCTGTCTTTCACTGATAAATCTTTTTATCCTAGATTGATATATTTGTTTTACTATTGGTTTATTTAGTTCCTCTATTTTAAGTTCAGTAGCTTTCTTCTCTTTCCTTTTTTGTTTGTTTTCTTCAGTCAGTAATCTCATTTTGGCAATCACTAGGTGATGATCAGTAAATATTTCTGCTCCTCTGTTTGCTCTTGCATCCATTGTACTGTAAAAAAGGGAGCTGCTAACTATTATGTAATCTATTATAGACTTTTCACATCTGTCTTCATTTACTCTTGTATATATGTGGATATCTTTATGAGGAAAAAAGGTGTTGGCTATTTTTCATGTTATTCTTTAGGCAAAAATCTATTAGTCTCTCTCCATTTGGAGAAATTGTTGTCTCTCCTTCTTTACCTATTACTCCTCCTGATGTTTCTATTTTGTTGCCTACTCTTGCGTTTAAATCTGCTAAAACCATTAATTCCTATTTGAGTTTGAGATTCTCTGCAGCTATTTGTAAATCATTTTTGAAGATATCTTTTTCTTCTTTGGTGGCATCTTCATTTGGTCCATAAGCTACTAATAATTTAACTGTCTTCCTTTTGGTTTAATTTTTACCTCTAATAGCCGTGGGCTTATAAATTTCCAACTTTCTAGTAGTTTTTCATGCCTTTTATGCATTAGGAGTCCTATTCCTGCTCTAGCTCTATCTTTGACATCTACCCTTGAGAAGATTAAAGTATGATTTGGTCCTACATGTTCTCTAATCTGATCCTACATAAATTTTCTATTCCTTGTCCTTTTTTCTTTGTTTCTGTACTGGCTAAAATATCTACTTTGAATTTTTCCATTTCTTCAACTAATTCTAACTCTTTTCCATTTATTGCCCTAATTTTCCATGTTTGTCTTCGAAATTTGAAGCCAGATATATCATCCTATTTAGTTCTTTGAATCAGTTTGTTTTGGATAAGCAGGGAATTAGCTCACTGTACCCTAGGTAGAGCGGATCTTTCCTGATCTTATCGAGTTTATTAAATATAGCTCTTGCTTTCCGATTCTTCCTTTGATATCAGCCCTGTGTTTTCCATGATGCTGCGTAGATGGGAGATAAAGCATGTGACAGACTAGCATCTTGTCTTGCCCGCGTAATACTGTGAAAACTGAGATAAGATCTGGTTCTATGCAGATCAAGGTCTTGAAGAAATGTTTGTTTTTAAGGTTGTTCAATGTCTGAAACACAAATCAAGAGAGTTGGGGGGGGGGGGGGGGGGGGGTTTTCATTCTGAGAATCATTTCAGAAATTAATTCTCATTTGCTCCACATTCATAAAGGTTCAAATTTGACTAAAATTGCATCGCAGTTAGAAATGACAACTTACAACTGCTGTCTTAGGGTCTGGATTAACTTGTCTTGCCAAACTAAAGGATTGTAGAATAAGATGTGTTTGAGAGTTTAATCTGTCACTATGTAGTCAGATAACTACATGTGTGTATTCTAATTTCAATGAGTCAGTTGAGTCAGGAAAGCCATGCAAGCCATGCTTTCCGATGCCAGAAATATACAAACATTTTGAGAAATATTTCTGATCTCTCAGTACTTTCCTTAATCAGTGTCTTTTTTAATACAAGCTCATAACACAGTTTGGTTCGTAGGTAAAGTGAAACTAAAGTTTCTTCAAGGTTAGTGTTGTGATTTACACACAGGACCTTTTATCGTCTGTCTCTAATGGGACTAGTCAACCAACCGTGCCAGAAAATGTTCAACTGTCAGGCTTAAATGAGAGAGAGGATGGGAGATCAAAAAGAGAAAAGGAGACAGTGGGCATGGAGAGAGAGAGAGAGGGGGGAGGGGGGCTGAGACTGGGGAAACAGCTAGAGATTCATTTTCTATCAATGTCTTTAATATTTTAATATTTTAAAAATTATTTTCTATTTCTTTTCAGGCCACACGCACGCAGGTCAGATGTTTCCACTAATGTTCTTTGCCTATTTTGCCAATCCATTCTTTGCTGGCCTGTACAAGGTTGATGGTCGCGACACTCACGTGTATGTTTCTACTGGAACCCAGTACTGGGGAATTCCCATGAGGATTGCCACCAGCATGGAAATCACCTCTATCACCTTGCAACAATTGTGACAATGACGCGTTTTAACATTTAGCTTTTTGTTTTCCACACTATGTTGATTCATATCATAATGGTTTCGCCTGCTATGTTGATCACAGGAGTATCCTGTAAAGACGAGCAATGCAAATGAAGTTTGTAAGAAATAATCATTTGTGTAGGTTCATGTTTGAGACATGAGTGGGAAGCAAAACTATCACGAAACACAAGGATTGAATCTTTTACCGAACCGCATCCATTCCTATTTTATGTTCATGTTAGTGTTTGTTTCTAGTTACTACCTTTTTCACATACATGTTCTTGATATCTGCTCCCAACGTTTTTGATTCTCAAAATATCTACACAGACCTGCTGTTTATTCCGATTTAATCGGAATCATCTCAATGTTTTTGCAAAATTCTGATTTTCCGTTGGCCCATCCCAATTTTTTTTTTTTAATACAACTGCAGTCGTTGCCTGGACGACATTGTTCCGTATATTCAGTGTGCGATTTTTTTTTTAATCGGCCAATAGCCGGATGTCGTGCCTATCCAGGATTCATGTTGTTATGAGTAATGGTGTATCGATTCTTCACTAATATATTGTTCTCTTTGTCCATTCTTCAGAGTACTCGTGCTGTACTTGTTCGAGACTTTAAAAATCGTTGTATGATTATATGTTATTGAGGCCTACCGCGATTACTAGAGCCTTGAATGTCAAACTGATCAAGCAGAAGGCTTTGCTGATATTCAATGACTTGTTAGATCTAGATCTAAACGTCCCTACTATTAGGGACGTCTACATCTAGGTTTAGATGATCTGTATATGTACTCTTAAGTAGATCTAATAGATCTAAATCAAGTCGAGATTAAAATCTTTGAAACAATATCACTCCCCCTGCAGCAAAGTGCGATCACACACGCATCAGAGAGAGAGAAAAAGTCGCACGTGCTTGTGTGTGTAAAAAGAGAGAAATAGAGAGCATTGTCATGTGTTTTGTGCGATCGCGAGTGTATGTGAGTGTATGTGTTAGAGAGGGAGTGAGCAACAATTTATGAAGTGAAAGGCAAATGCAAGGAAGAAAAGAGGTTGGATGATAATTGACAAGTATGTCATGCACGTATGTCTGACCGGTTAGCAGGAGTGGGGTGGGCATGTGTGTGAAGAATGCGAAAATATGATAGCAATGATTAGCAAGATAAGTGACCACTGATGAGAAAGAGAGGAAAAGTAAGTCTGTCTTCCATTTCGAGTATATAAACAATGAGTGGGAAGGAGGCAACTGTAAAGCTGATTTAGTACCAGAATTCATATTTTATTGGGGGGAGGGGGCTATTATAATGAAAATTTTCCCGTTTGTTCCTTTCAATTTAACGTGTAACGGGCATGGTGTACTGAGTTGAAATATGTCATTGTTTTTTTCCTGACTTTGCTTCCGGTTGCCATGGTAACGGCGGTCATCATGGATTTTGCCCCCACATTTCACCAATTTCAATATCAATAGGCTTTTTCATTTTTCAACAAATGTTTCAAACTTGGCACACACCTTATTTGGTAGAATATCTAAATTTGATCAAATCAGAGTTTTGTTTCATTAGTAAGTTTTGATTTTATGAATTTTTGGAAAAACAGTATATGAGAACAACCAAAAATATACAAAAATATTGTACAAAAAATTCAATTTTTCCAAAACTATAATGCATATCAAAAAAAGGATCAGATTATTTTTCTGTTTTCCCCCACTCATCATCCATACCAAATTTCATGAAGATACGTTGAGAAATAAAAAAGAAGATGAGAAATAATGAACAAAAAGGACATTTTGAGAAAATCGTATTTTTCTCTTATTTTCTGTTATTTAAATACATAAATCCCATAAACCTAAGAAAAGAGTAGGATAATACTTTGAAACATCATAAAACCTTGAGAGGCTCTCAACTACTTCTTATTGACACTGTTTCAAGTGCACCAGCACCTTTTTACTCATTTTGAGATGGTGCCTTTTGATAATAGGTGCGCGGAATATGTTCTGTAACTTCCGGCCGATCTAAGGCAATATTCATAATAGATCCTCAAATAAGGTTGTTTTGGATAGCGTTCATTGTGGCGATCAAAATGAATACCAACTTGCCATACTTTAGATAATATTTCTGGCTTTTATTGTATAATAGCTGTGTTGAAAGATAGGTCTGTAATTGTTTCTAAAAAGAATCGATACTGAGCTTCTTTTACGATATCGTTATGACGGAAATGAACTGCTCTATGCACTAGTATGATAGACTAGATTTGTCCCCATTTTTGGCAAAAATGGCATTCCCAGAACCCCCCCCCCCCCCCCTAAACAATATATTATTTCCATGCCCGTCAGCAGAGTTTTTTGTACGAATATGTTCTATTTTGTGGATACGTTTTATTTTGTGAATATGTTTTATTTTGTTGGTGTTAAATACCTTGACTACAGAAATGAGTTTTGATCATTCCACTAAAAGTAGTCACAAACTGTTTTGGGGGGGGGATTTTTTTCTTCAATATTTTTACTGCACTATTTTTTTGTTTCACTTTAACATATCAGCAAGAATTCAGTATGGCTAATGTAACGATTTGAATCAGTCCGTATCACACTCCATGTGAATTAAGTAAAACAATTGAGTTCCATCAGTTTTTCTCAATATGTTCTCTAGACTGTTTTGTCATTGTCTTCGTCTGGGGTTGGTTTCTCTTTATATAATGTGTGTGTGGGGGGTTGGGGGCTTGTTGAGGTTTTGTTTTTTTGTTCCAAATTACTTCCAAAGTATTTTGGTTAAGAGCGATAATTAACAAATTCTTCAAATGTGGAAACCTCAAGAGACATTCCATGTGAAGAGTTATTTTTCCTATCGTTTTACAGAGATTTAAAAAAAAATTATTTGGCATTGTTTTATTGATGGAACCATTTTTTTTTTTTAAGCTCATCACAGACTTGAAGATTTTATCTAGAATGATTTTTCTCTTTTGAGAGACGTGAAAGATGTGGGATTGGGTGGTCCAGAGGCAAGGTATCAACCTGAAGGTCGCAGGTTCAAGGCATGGCTTATCTTTCACATTGCTTGTTTCTTTTAATTCACCCTGAGGAGATCTTCACACATGTCGGATGGGGTAACTTTCAATGAAACAAAAACCCCTTGATTCATCCTGAAATCTCTGCACATGGTGGATGGGGTAACTTGCATTGAAACAAAAAAAACCTTGATTCACCCTGAAAATTTCTCTGCACATGGTGGATGGGGTAAATTTCAATGAAACAAAAACCCCTTGATTCACCCTGAAAGCTCTGCACATGGTGGATGGGGTAACTTTCAATGAAACAAAAACCCCTTGATTCACCCTGAAATCTCTGCACATGGTGGATGGGGTAAATTTCAATGAAACAAAAACCCTTGATTCACCCTTAAATCTCTGCACATGGTGGATGGGGGTAAATTTCAATGAAACCAAAGCCCTGTTACGCGGTTGGCTGGTGCTATTGGTATATCAATCAAACAAACAATTCGTCCTTCATCATTAATCAAAAAGCGTAGTTAAATTAACTATGGCATTATTCTGAATATTTGATTTTACTATTTTTACTCTTCTTCAGTCTCTCTGCCTATCTCTCTATTTTTCTGTCTGTCTTTGCTTGCCTGTCTGTCTGACTCTCCGTCTCTCTCTCTGTCTCTCCTTCGTACTGTCTTTTTCTCTCTCTAGTTATCTTTCGATTATCCATCAATATTAAACTACTGGGGTATACCTACTAATCTAGATACTGACTAGTTGGCTTGAATATTAGTTATCTTCGTATCCAATTTAGTAGATTAACTTTTTCTCCGTCTTTCAAAATGTTTCTGTCTTTATGTGTGTCATTGATAGGTCAATTGCTTGCATTTTGATTTTAATACATACACAGACCCTATTTTATGATCGAATATGGGCAAGACTGCTGAGAGTGATTCAAATATTTCTCATGATGTCATTACAAATCATAAAAGACTTTTTGTTTATGGTATTTGCTTTAAGTGTTTTTCCCAAGGAACACAACTTTGGACCTAGTTTTGCTAGGATTTTAATCCAGGACCTCATGATCTCAAGTCCGGTAGCCTAATCCCCCTGGCCACCAATGCCACATGCCGATTCTCTGGCTGTTGCTTTTGTCATCCTCGGCTGAGAATTTGAATTAGTGTAGGACTGAACTGACTGGGGTCCTAAATTCTCCAGCCAAAGACAAATGGAGCTTTGCCATTTATTGCGGGGCCTCTTGCTATCAAAGTATGCTCCTTAGACGATCCATGACCAATTTACGGCTTCCGATGTCTTTTCTTTTACTGTTGTTGCTAGACTGTCATAAACTTTTATGCATGATTTTCATTCATTTACAGGCAGAATTGATCCATTTTGTTACTTGTTTTCAAACTATATCAAGTTATATTTTACAAGTATAATTATTATGCATTTCTCCCTATATTTACCTCTGCTACTGGCTAGTCAAAACTTGTTTTTAATCATTTGATGTTTGAAAGAATGACTTGCCTGTTCTTTGACTGACAACCCTGAAATCAGAAAATCAAGAAGAAGAAAAAAAGATAGTGGATGCTAGATGCTCTCTAGCTTCAAATTGATACAGTCAAAGCCATATTTTAGAACACCACTGACGTGGAAGAGCCGCTTAATTGGATCGATTCATCTGGGACAAAATTCTTTCTGTGAAAATAATACTGATATTGTCTCAATTCGAGTCAAATATTCTAATGTGAAGGTCACTGTATTGTATTGTAAAATCCTAACACTTATCATTTGTTGAATCCAGATGGAGTGTGCAATCATTATACTACAGTACACTATGCTCAAAATTGATATTTTGGATGGCACTTGTAGCTGTATATGTATCGCATAGGCATGTGAATAAGACAATGTTGGTAAGTTTATCACATGAGAGGATCGACAACAACGAATTGCTGGCTAGATGCTATATTTAGATTTAGATACAAGGTTACGGCCACACCTTCAGCGTGATCACCTGAGCAGGCTTTTTGTACCGCACTAAATAAACTTTCGAAGAATCTTCTTAAATTTATACGTGTATATTCATTGAACATGTATGTGCATGTTTTACAAATATATTGTACATGTACTGTGTGTGTTTAATGTATCAATTGTGAGGTTTAAAACACACCCGGGTAAAATGTATATATATATATATATATATGGTCGCAATAATGTAAAACGCTGTATAGAGAAGAAATGACCATCCCTGCACCCTTTATCGTTATTCTGCACATGTATAATAAATACACTGTAGGGTTGTTCCATAAATGAATGTCACTTAATGGGAATGTCGATTAATTGGAACGATTTCCGTGGAACGTTGTTGTTCGATTAAACAGCTTCGACTGTATTAAGTTTGTTGTTTCCTAGTATCAATCCAATGCCCTGTTATTTAAGAATAGAAAGAGAGTAAAAGAATAGAGGATAAAAGTACCTTACCCCAAGGAAGGTATACGTTTCACAATGGTATTAATAGGATGCCAAGCATTATTGGTAATATTAAGCATGTTAAAAGGACAATCTGCCATGTTTTCGTTTTATATTTTTTAGAAATCTAATTGTGACTTGCCTGAATGATATGCTATCTTTATTTGAATCATGTCAAGAATTTATTTTTTGTTATGTTTTGTTAAAAACAAATGTGATTCTGCGTTGTTTTATGCTATTTGTGCCATACTTTTCCTGTGTGAGTGTCAGACATATCATAAATTATTATGGGTCTCTGGGCAATACACCCTTGTTTTGTTTGTTTGGTTAAGTGTAGCTTTAATTACTTTAAAAATAGATAATGATGTGTGTCTTAAAAATAAGGTAATGATGTGGTGTCTTAAAATTAAGATAATGATGTATGTCTTAAAAATAAGGTAATGATGTGTGTCTTAATAAATATAAGATAATATTAATAATGTACGTCTTAAATATAAGATAATGATGTGTCTTAAATATAAGATAAAGATGTGTGTCTTTAAATTAATATAATAATGTGTCTTAAAAATAAGGTAATGATGTGGTGTCTTAAAAGTAAGATAATGATTTAAATGATCTGTGTCTTAGAATTAAGATAGTGATGTGTCTTGAAAATAAGATAATGATGTGGAGTTTTACAAAATAAGATAATGATGTGGAGTCTTACAAAATAAGATAATGATGTGGAGTCTTACAAAATAAGATAATGATGTGGAGTCTTACAAAATAAGATAATGATGTGGTGTCTTCAGGTTAATGAATGCATAGATAACCTCCTCATGACTTTACCCTTTCAAATCTTCTGTGCGTGAGTTTGTTAGGGAATGCATTTAATTATACACATAATATGTTGTAACGGAAGAGCATAGAATTACATGTGTCAACATTTTGGAGACGATATTAATAGATTATCGTTAAATTCCAACTGTGTCAAATGTGGTAACTTAATGATGAGAAAGCAAACTGCTGTTAGATGCTGGGTTGTCTAATTTCTAAGTTGAAAGTTCACAATGATTAGCACCCACATGTTCAGTAGTCGCTGGCTAAATACACGCCCTGTGTGCGCTGGAAAAGAATTCTTTTAATATGATTACTTTGTGTTTGTGGGAATTCAATTTGAGTTAACTCATGTTATGCAGAACATCTACAGGTAAACTAAAAGGTGTCATGCAGTTTTATTGATTATTCCCCCTATATATATAATCACATACGTGCCTATGATGAGATCACCGAAGGCCTTTGGTCATTAGCCCCACCCTACTCTTTCTGAGCCCTGTGTATGTGTGTTATCTGTCCTCCACAACGTGTATTTTCTTCTTTCACTGCCACAGCCAATCATATCACAGTCTGTTGTCTCAATCATATGCATTGAGATGTGTTTCAGACTAGCCATCCATCCACAGAATAAAGTCGGGATAGCCACTTAGCCAGTCAAGAAATCACAGAGACTTGTAACAAGTGGGATAGAGAATATAGGATATACATGACATGAAACTTTCTGACACCTTCATCTTGGAAGTGCTCAGGTCGACAACCATTTAACGAAGCTGGTAGTGGTAGATACAACAATGACGACAGAAGAAGACTTTCACATTTGTCCTAGCACTGTTGTTTGCTACAGTGTGTTATCTGTTCTCATATCTGACAAAAAAATTTCTAATACCATCAGCTATACAAGAGAAACCTTGTTTGAGGCTAATAATGGAAAGAGAGGAAGTTGCATTACAGAGTAGAAGCATGCCTTTATACGTGCAAATTTAGTCAGCAGATGTAGGCGTATGTTTATGCAGAGTGTGCTTATATGTCGCACGTGTTTATCCAACGACTACTGTATTGACTTTGTTTCTCGATATTCCACCTAGCACTTAGCCATGACCATTTGTTTTGACACTTTAATTTTTGTCAGTTATTCGAAAGTCCACTCGAAAGGATTGTGTAACTTGAGAGATTGTGGATACAGTGACTCAGTGGTCTTTTTAAATGATAGCTGCTTAATTATGGTTTCTCTTTTTTTTATATGTCGGCTATTACGATATTCTATAGCAGAAATGTATATACATTGACTACAACTACAAGAATGAGAGAGATAACACCTAAAACTTTGACTTGTTAGAAATGAGGAGTAGGTTTGGAAGTGAAGGAATTTTCATGTGCTATGCAAATGTTTTTGTCATGAAAGACCGCCCCACAAATCCATCGCTGGGGTTCTAGTTCTAGATATGTTTTTGGTTTTTCAAAGTTTTCTGAATTATATCTTTTACTATTGCAACTTTTTTATCTCTGCTATTAAGAGTTGATGACGAGTGACAGTCTTCCTGTAACTTATTGGGTCTTTTCATGATACCCGCATAATTTTGACTTTTTGTTCTAGTAAGTTCTACATCCGTCATTTGAAAAATTATCATCTACTGAACATCTTGAAGCCAATCTGGGTGCCAAACCAAAAAAAAAATTTGATATGAAGATCACAGATTTAATTTTTTTTTAAATTGGATTTAACCTTTTATTTTTAGTCTCACGTTATAGTGATTATTAAATTTTATTGTGTGAAAGTTTACACCTGCAGTTGGTTACACTGTCTCTTTGGACTATGTATATTTTTAATTTTAGCTTTAATGAACTGTTGGAGTATTCACATAAAGCCCACAGTTAATGTTATGTACAATTTTTCTATCTTACCTTTTATGTTATTCTCAGAAATCCTTGTGTGTGTTTTTTAATTGATAATTCACATGATCTTGACCTTGTTTCACAAATGTTATTATGTTTTTTTGCCCTCCACAATTACGTTTTGGTATTTTCCAATGAATCATGATTTTTTCCAGTTCAAACTTACTACTGTGGCGTTTACATGCACAGTGTACTCTCCACTTTGTACATCCCTGAAATATCAATTGATTTGTTCATTTGCACAGTTTGTCCTTAAATTATAGTAAGTTAGAGACTGAGCTTCGATATTTTATAAACTATAAAGTTGTATGCATGTTAAGTTGTTGTTTGTTTTGTTGGGGGGGTCAACTTTTGTCCATGTAGCTTTATCCATGTGGACGGTTGGTGGCTGTTTCTTTGTTTTGGGGAGTTATTTGTCAACTTTTGTCCGTGTAGCTTTATCCATGTGGACGGTTGGTGGCTGTTTCTTTGTTTTGGGGAGTTATTTGTCAACTTTTGTCCGTGTAGCTTTATCCATGTGGACGGTTGGTGGCTGTTTCTTTGTTTTGGGGAGTTATTTGTCAACTTTTGTCCATGTAGCTTTATCCATGTGGACGGTTGGTGGCTGTTTCTTTGTTTTGGGGAGTTATTTGTCAACTTTTGTCTGTGTAGCTTTATCCATGTGGACGGTTGGTGGCTGTTTCTTTGTTTTGGGGAGTTATTTGTCAACTTTGTCCATGTAGCTTTATCCATGTGGACGGTTGGTGGCTGTTTCTTTGTTTTGGGGAGTTATTTGTCAACTTTTGTCCATGTAGCTTTATCCATGTGGACGGTTGGTGGCTGTTTCTTTGTTTTGGGGAGTTATTTGTCAACTTTTGTCCGTGTAGCTTTATCCATGTGGACGGTTGGTGGCTGTTTCTTTGTTTTGGGGAGTTATTTGTCAACTTTTGTCCATGTAGCTTTATCCATGTGGACGGTTGGTGGCTGTTTCTTTGTTTTGGGGAGTTATTTGTCAACTTTTGTCCATGTAGCTTTATCCATGTGGACGGTTGGCGAGTGTTTCTGGTAGGTCCTACTTCTTTCTGTTCACTTTCTCTCTCTCTCTTTGCTGCATGTCTTTCGGCTTGCTGGGGTTTTTTTTCCTGAGATCACCGCAGATGGCGAATGGACTAAATTCCAATGAAACAACCAAATACAATGTACAATCTGTGTATTGATTAATTATATAATAGATTTAAGTATTATGAGTCTCAGGTAGACGTAGCAATTGACTCTTGTGTGTCAATTGGAAATTTATCAGGTCTTTAAGTTCTTTCACTTTCATTCCAGATAATGTAAACATAATAATTTGCTGTATCAATAGATTGATTTTCACCATTCAATTAAACGGTTTTCTTTTTTGTAATTGAAGACTGCCGCCCAATCAAAATGGAGCATGTAAAATTGACCCATCTAAAACGATACTCAGTAAATGGTGCTGCATGGGATTCTCTGATTCACAAGTTTTTGTCTGTCTGAGTGCAATTGTTTTGTTATTTTATTTAGTTACAGAATTTTTATGCAATATGGATTTACATTGAATAACTTATCAGTAGTCAGTGGATGGCAAATTTAATTATTATTATACCAAATACAAATTGCTGTTGAGAGGAAAATAATAAAATTACAAAAGCAGGCTTTGTTTTATATTACTTCATGTTTACATTGCTTACGAATGCTTGCTCTTTTTTTCTTTTTTTTTCATCGTGAAAATGCAGTGTATTTTACTTTGTTTCTGTGTGGATTTCATAATTACAAACTATTTCTGTAGGATTGATAACCACGCAAAAGATAATGCAAATGTTGATAGAGTTGATAACCATGTGAAAGATAATGAAGATGTTGGTAGGGTAGAGTTGATAACCATGCAAAAGATGATGCAGATGTTGGTAGAGTTGATAACCATGTGAAAGATGATGCAGATGTTGAGAGTTGATAACCATGCTGTAGATGATGATGCAGATGTTGGTATAGTTGATAACCATGTGAAAGATGATGCAGATGTTGATAGAGTTGATAACCATACAAAAGATGATGCAGATGTTGGTAGAGTTGATAACCATGCTGTAGATGATGCAGATGTTGGTAGAGTTGATAACCTTGCAAAAGATAATGCAGATGTTGGTAGAGTTGATAACCTTGCAAAAGATGATGCAGATGTTGGTAGAGTTGATAACCATGCAAAAGATGATGCAGATGTTGGTAGAGTTGATAACCATACAAAAGATGATGCAGATGTTGGTAGAGTTGATAACCTTGCAAAAGATGATGCAGATGTTGGTAGAGTTGATAACCATGCAAAAGATGATGTAGATGAATAAGACAAAGATATTGAATTAGATTAAGAGCAAGTAAAAAGGAACTCAATGGGAGCTAGAGACAGAGTCTACAGAAGAAGAGAACTGCCATGGATCAAGTGTTTTAACCATCAACTTCCTTTACTCCGAAAAGGAGTCTTCAAATTCAAAAGAAAGAAACCCCCTGCCATCAAGTGATTCGGCCATTAATTTTAATTTCCTTACACTTACAGTACTTACACTCTTATTCTTACACAAGTCTGGTCACACCTTGGTGCCTCTTTGTCTTTGTTTTTCGCGCCAACGCTTTGCAGACCAATGAGTTCACCCCTCCAACTGCTAACCATGCTCGTCACTGTCTGACTTTTCTACTTGGTCGCTGCTTCTTGACTTGTTGTCAAGTTCCCATTTTACACCCATCTGTGGGCATTTCTGTGCTGTAGTGGTAGGTCCCATTACTTTCCTTTCCTTCTTTCACTCATCTTTCATGTTGTTGTTTCCTCTTACTCTTAATTCACCCCTGAGATCATCGAAATGGTGGACGGGGTAAATTTCAATGAAACACACCCATTTGAATACATGTACAAGTGTATAATGAAGCAAAATTCTCATTTCTTCCTGAGAAGCTTTTTTGCTTTTTCTGCCAGCTGTTTGAGTGCTCTAAGTACTCATACAGTTAGTTGTAGGGTTCCTAACATGGGCTGCTCAAATAATTACCAGGAAAACTTGAAAATATGAAAAGCTCTCTGAAGAATTTGTCTTGTGTTTTCTTTCTTTTACTTTAACATCTCCTTTTTCTAGCTGTTTCAGCTTTGCTCAGAGTCAGATCATCATATCTTTTGCATCCTTTGCTTTTCACATTTAGAGTTAGAGGCTTGTTTCATACAGACATAAGTCTTCTCAGAACAACTCTACAAAGTCATCAGCACAATTTTCTTTAATACCTAATGATATGATATTAAAATCACCTCTCTTTTTTTATTTAAAATCAGTAAACATACAATACAATATCCGAGTGTATGTAATTCAAATAAATAAGTTAAAGAAACATCAAAGACTTTGATGTATTGGAAATAAGTAAAGAAACATCAAAGACTTTGATGAATTGGAAATAAGTAAAGAAACATCAAAGACTTTGATGAATTGGAAATAAATAAAGAAACATCAAAGACTTTGATGTATTGGCAATAAGTAAAGACACATCAAAGACTTTGATGAATTGGAAATAAGTAAAGAAACATCAAAGACTTTGATGTATTGGCAATAAGTAAAGAAACATCAAAGACTTTGATGTATTGGCAATAAGTAAAGAAACATCAAAGACTTTGATGAATTGGCAATAAGTAAAGAAACATCAAAGGCTTTGATGAATTGGAAATAAGTAAAGAAACATCAAAGACTTTGATGAATTGGCAATAAGTAAAGAAACATCAAAGACTTTGATGAATTGGCAATAAGTAAAGAAACATCAAAGACTTTGATGAATTGGCAATGAAAATGTTTAAAGAAACATCAAAGACTCAGATGTAATAAATAATTGTCTCATCACTACAACTGTGATGAGTTAGCAATTTGAAAAATGTTTTGTGACAATAAGTAAATGATAACAACAGATTACAATCACTACAATCTTCACACAGTTAGCATCAAAATACATTGCCCTTTAGGTCGTAAACTTCTCACAGTGTCACAGGTTCAGCTTCCCACCACGCTACTGTGAATTACTTTGTACAGTTTATATTATAATCTATACATCAGATTCGTGGCAACTCTTTCTCAACTAAACATAACAATAACACAAAACCTCCATTTCCCTTTTCCTCCTTATTGCCCACTTTCTCTAAGTCGTGTGTATTGGGGTGTTGTTATTTTTTTGGTAAGGCTGTTATGTTGGGGCCCTGGGTTTTTTTATTTTCCAGTTTTGTTTTGTTCATGCTTTTTTGTCACAACATCTAAAGAACACACTGGATGAAATACATATTAAAATGCTAATTAAACTAAAGATCAGCTCTAACTCCAAAGCCAGGCCCTGTGGGAGGCTCTGACAAACTTGTCAAGCCAGTCTTGGGTTCTGATGCAAAGCGGAAATTCTGACCACTCCTGCAGAGGGAAAAAACAGAAAGAAAGATGAAACAAAACCATTGAAAAACTAGTAGTAGAAGTAGCATTGTCATAGTCTATATATATTCAAAACTCTCTAGTAGCATTGTCATAGTCTATATATATTCAAAACTCTCTAGTAGCATTGTCATAGTCTATATATATTCAAAACTCTCTAGTAGTATTGTCATAGTCTATATATATTCAAAACTCTCTAGTAGCATTGTCATAGTCTATATATATATATTCAAAACTCTCTAGTAGCATTGTCATAGTCTATATATATATATTCAAAACTCTCTAGTAGCATTGTCATAGTCTATATATATTCAAAACTCTCTAGTAGCATTGCCATAGTCTATATATATATTTCAAAACTCTCTACTAGTAGCATTGTCATAGTCTATATATATTCAAAACTCTCTACTAGTAGCATTGTCATAGTCTATAGTATATTCAAAACTCTCTAATATAATAAAACTCTCTAGTAGCATTGTCATAGTCTATATATATTCAAAACTCTCTAGTAGCATTGCCACAGTCTATATATATATTCAAAACCTCTCTAGTAGCATTGTCATAGTCTATATATATTCAAAACTCTCTAGTAGCATTGTCATAGAACCTATATTCAAAACTCTCTAGTAGCATTGTCATAGTCTATAATATTCAAAACTCTCTAGTACTAGTAGCATTGTCATAGTCTATATATATTCAAAACTCTCTAGTACTAGTAGCATTGTCATAGTCTATATATATTCAAAACTCTCTAGTAGCATTGTCATAGTCTATATATTTCAAAACTCTCTACTAGTAGC
Organism: Doris montereyensis; assembly: GCA_037039925.1. NCBI lineage: Eukaryota > Metazoa > Mollusca > Gastropoda > Nudibranchia > Dorididae > Doris > Doris montereyensis. Next base: position 246,048 of record JAXRKP010000395.1, on the reverse strand, counting down.
ATTGTCATAGTCTATATATATTCAAAACTCTCTACTAGTAGCATTGTCATAGTCTATATATATTCAAAACTCTCTAGTACTAGTAGCATTGTCATAGTCTATATATATTCAAAACTCTCTAGTAGCATTGTCATAGTCTATATATATTCAAAACTCTCTAGTAGCATTGTCATAGTCTATATATATTCAAAACTCTCTAGTAGCATTGTCATAGTTTATATATATATATATATTCAATATAAGCCCTGTCTATGTAAGTTCACATGTTCAAAGTAAGCATGGTATAAGCCCTGTCTAAGTAAATTCACATGTTCAAAATAAGCATGGTATAAGCCCTGTCTAAGTAAGTTCACATGTTCAAAGTAAGCATGGTATAAGCCCTGTCTAAAGTAAGTTCACATGTTCAAAGTAAGCATGGTATAAGCCCTGTCTAAGTAAGTTCACATGTTCAAAGTAAGCATGGTATAAGCCCTGTCTAAGTAAATTCACATGTTCAAAATTAGCATGGTATAAGCCCTGTCTAAGTAAGTTCACATGTTCAAAATAAGCATGGTATAAGCCCCGTTTAAGTAAGTTCACATGTTCAAAATAAGCATGGTATAAGCCCTGTCTAAGTAAGTTCACATGTTCAAAATAAGCTTGTCTACCGGGCAGTGGACAGGTAAGCACCTGTACAGAAGTAGATGATCCAACCCTTCACGAGTCTCCTGCTGCCTTGCAGGTCGGTCTTGACTGGCCAAAGGCTAAGGGAGTAACCCTGACAGAAAACAACCTGGTACAGGGCCTCAAGGTGGCAGAGCCACCATCTACCTAGGGTACAGTGGGCTAATCCCCTGCTTATCCTGTTTCCTCAAAATCATTTCTTTTTATCATACATTTTTCCATATAATTGCAGAAAAACAAGAAAAAAGATGAAACAAATCCTTGAAAAACTTAGCATTGCATAATCATTGAAATTACATTTTTTCCATATAATTGCCTCTAGACGCCCGTTCAAAACCAAGATTGTCACCTAAATGCCCGGTATCGACGGCAACTGTATGTCTCATTTTCTCTTATTTATCATGCGGTACGTCTGTAATTGATTAAAAATTCTTTCTTTTTATCATACATTTATTCCCATCTCTAATATGGCTTATGTCCGTCAAATGTGTTATGCACTGTAACCACCCTTCATTGCTTATTCATTGTAATGTAGTAAAAGATGACCAGTCTTTTCTTCAGAACTCCACCCACTGTACAGCACAGAATTTATTCCAGTAGATCACTGGTTTGTCACTGGCCAATGAGAATCTATGTCTTTCAGACTCCGCCCACAGCTCTTTCGTGATGTCGTAAGTTGCATGCAATCACACAGTGTTTTTAATAGACCAGGCAAGCACCGCGATCGAGGGACAAGGTGTGGACAGTTTTATTGCTCCCCTGTCTTGCATTGGCTGTATCCATTGTGCCTTTGGGTCTTTGTGGCGAGTGATGGTCAACCCACCACCTCAGTGCTAAATAGCTAAATGGTTTCCAGGTGTCCCTATTTCTCGCATTAAATTTTTCAGTAAATGTTGAATTTCTGCACCATACTGGGTGAACTCCTTAGTGATCACCCACCCCCTCCTCCCAAATTGTAGCCCTGTCCTACTTTCGCCCAAATGCCCGTTTTGTCTGCTTCCCAACAAGCACCAGGCATTTAGGCGGTCACTACTGTATATTTTTTTAAAACAATACCATTCTATTAACATTGACAAGAGGAATCTGTGTGCCGAATAAAATACAAATCGTTCGGTAAATGGCGGAAAAGATAGAATTTTAGTGTGAAAAAATACATTTCGAGAAAAATGCAATTAAAACAATCAAAACAAAACAAACGCTTCAGACGGATTTCCCTTGTTGTAGCAACCCTTTTACTCTTTCCACAGTCTCTGGCATTGTTACAAATGTAAAGAGGATTAGAAATCTAAGTTTAGATGTGTGCTGTTGTGAAAACAGACGTAAAAATGACCAGTTTTTTCCTCTGTATCCTATGCATGTGCGCGTGTTTACATAAATACTGATGCGCAACGCCTCTTATATCACACTGCGACGGGACAGTGGGCTAAGCAACTATCGGTGTTGGCAGAAACGAAGTGACCTCGATGTTGCCACATTTGGCGATTAGCCGCCAATATACAGGTTTGTTGCCACATTTGGTACTGCCATCTTCTCAGTCAGTGTTAGGGTAATTTACGGCAAAATTTTGACTGTTTTACCTACCCTCGCCTGCAAAATATCTTGTAAAGATAAAATCATACGTCATGTGGACATTTTTCTATCATTAACTTGTAGATAAATGATCATTCTACCCGAATATGCAAAGATCGGAAAATCAACCTTTCGATTGGTCCCAAACTCACCAGTCCAGCTGCCCCTTCAGTCCAGCCCCAATACAGCAGACAAAAATAAAGAGAAAAGAAAAGCATACATATCAAGAAGAGTTTACCAGAGAGATAGAGAGACGACTATTTATTAATCTTAAACATGGAAGAAAAGCTTGCCTTCCTTGTCTATGTCTGCCTTCACCAAGCCAAAACTTTCTTCAAGCTGGAAAAGAACTTGCTGTCTCAATTTCAGAAGATACATAGCCTATTGTATTATAGATATTATTTATGAGGTACTTACTGAGGACCAGCCTTAGGTTTTTGCCCTGCCTTGATGTCATTGAGAATCTTGTGCATGTCATCCACAGTCAAGTCCTCCTGTTTTTGAAAATATTGATCAGCTTGTCATTGCTTTGGTTTACTATATAGTTAATATGCTTGTTACATTATATGAAATAAGCGTACGCCTGACTGAGGCAGCTATAGTAGAAAATCTTTGAAGTATTTTCATCTCTTTCAAATACAATTTTTGTCTTTAAAAATCTGAACAAAATTTTTCAAGATTGTTAAAAAATGTGAGTCTTGAGAATTACAATAGGTTTAACAGGGCTGAAAAGCACATTTTTATAATCAATCCTGGAATCTCTTTTACTTGAAATTTTGCAAACACTGAGCATCCCTCATACTCTGGTACTGGTAAACACATGATCAACAACTGTCAGCTCGATTAGTGAGACTCCATGGGCTGTGTCTCTTTCTCTTAAGCAAGCTCATTCCCTCACCAATTATAACTAATCCAAAGCCTGACCTGTGATTTCTCTATGGAGATACCTAGAATGTCTTTTTTTTAAATTTGGTCGCTGAGTGGTATACGTCCTAAATTCATTCACATTTTCAAAATCAAATTGTTCTTAATACAGCAGACCAAAAAGACAAAAAATGTAATCGCACATATCAAGAAGACATGGCTAGAGAGGTGACTTCTTGTAAATTCTAAACATGGATGAAACATTTGAAGAAAAAGAATTCTGTTGAGTGATAAAGTATTCTTGATCTCATATCAAAATAAAAAAATTTTTTGGAGGTGTTGATGTAAGCAATGAGCACTGTACACTGTACAACATCAAGTGAATGTAACACCCTTCTCATCTCTCTGCCTTAATAAATAAAAGGATTTTGTTTTCCTTAAAATACTTGTCATACGGTATTGCAGTACGCAGCTGCCTAGCCAAATCTACAACATTTTACTGGTGTAACGACTTGAGTCAACCAACAGGTTTGTCATTTTTCCTATTTTCTGGAACCTTTGAATCCCTGACTTTTGAGTGTAAGAGAACATACTTACATAATAGTCATCATTTATTTGCACCATTGGGGCATTGACACAGGCGCCCAGGCATTCCACCTCGGCCAGAGTGAACATATTGTCTTCCGTCGTCTGGCCAACCTCAATACCTGGGGGCGATGTCAACAAAGCTGTCATTGGCATCACAGATAAAGGACAAGCACAACATTTGATACCCACACATACCAGCAAACTTAAAAATGATTTGAATGACTTTACGTTACTGGTCCTCTTGTCTGTGATTACAGATTTTTTAAAAGCTCCCTTCTAGTTCAATGAGGAGTTTGCAGTAGAGTTGTTTGTTACACTTAGATTGCATTAATTTTGAGTTCAGGTATAAAACAGCCCTTCACCCTTGAAAGGCTAGACCTGGTACCTAATCCCGTCTTATGTAGGTGGTGTACAATACTTGGATTTCTCCTCTAAATTCGATGTGTGCCTTAAGGATGCCTTGGTGGCATCGGTGGCCAAGCGGTTCGGCTGCCGAATTGGGGATCATGAGGTCCTGAGTTCGAATCACGGGGAATTTAAGCCTGACGTTGTGTTCCTTGGGAAAGACGCACAACATGCCTTTTCTTCACTCTACCCAGGTGCAAATTGGTACAAGCACTAGCTTGGGAGTAAAAACTTTCGTCTGACTAGCGTTCTGGCCAGGGGTGATTATTGTCACCCGTTCCGGCCACGCTATGGAAATTGGGATAAGTTCCGGCTCTATGGGCCGTAACAGCATTGAAGGAACTTTACTTTTAAAGATGCCTTGGAAGCTTTAAAGGGCTATCCAAGTAAAATTAAGATGCTTTACAATACATATATTCGAGGCTGCTAGAGTTAGACATGGGACTGTGAATTCCTAGGTTCAAATCCTGGTAATGCTAAGTTTGACATTCTGTTCCTTGAGAAAGATGGTACTTAACATGCATTTCCCAACTCAACCCAAATGCAAATGATTATCAGCATCAGCTGGCAAGTAAAACCTGCAACTTGCTGGCATCCTTTCCAGGAGGTTATACATGCTATCACTCGCTTTATGCTGTCAAAACCAGGATACACAGCCGCCAACTCCATGAACAGAAAGAAATGCCAAAAAGGAGGAAGAATTGGGGAAAAAAGTGTACAATTTGAAAATGTTACCAAAACTTGATGTGAACAGGAGAAACCCAAGAAAATGCTGAAAATCAAAAAGCAAATCATGAAAAATGCTCCACCACCTCTATAAAGTATATCAGCCCGAAAGGAACTCTCCTTGCGTTACACAAAACAAAAAAAGGCAAAAAGAACAAAGGAAAAATCAAAATCTCAAAAAGAATTAATATAATATATAAATGAATGAACAAGGGAGAGAGAAAATACAAGAAACTATACATAGGACAGCTTCCTACCTAAGTTTTCTCTGATAGCATCCAAAATGACGTCTGATCCTACACCACCTAACATACATGGTGTTGTGGTACAGATCTGTACAAAGTGTTTTCCAACAGGATCTCTGAAAGATTTCAATTAAAAACAGAAAGGGAGTAATATAAATTATAAGGAAAGGTGTATTGGGGAGGGGGAGGGGGGATGTTGTAATTGGATTCCTTTGCTAGGATAATAAAAAAAAAATTCTTCTTTCATTTTCTTTGTAAGAAATGAAGCACAGGGGGCAGGGTTACCAAGCATCCCGCATTTTGCGGGACAGTCCCGCATTACAGTCGTCCGTCCCGCACACGCGTCGCCTGTCCCGCAAATCTGACTTTCTCAACTGTTAAACTTTCACGCTGTACAACTAACGTTGCCATAATAATATTATTGTAACAATGCATCGTACAGACGTACACTGAGGTATCTGTACAACACTAGACTCATTGTGTACCCGCTGTACTGCTATTATTAATTAGAATGTAAACTTTATAATAGGAGCATTGCCTTCTTGTAAAACAGACGGCACTATCATTCACCTGTGTGTCTGTGCGTGAGAATGAGAAACAGAGAAGACTCTCTCTCTCTCAGTGATTTCAGTAAGTAAGGAAGCAAAGTTCCTCTCAGGATATTGCGACCCATAGCCCCGGGGCTTAGGCCACCTTACTATATGGATGCTCAAGTCGGGGCTTCTCCCAACTTCTCCTGGACAGGCTGCAACTGCTAGTCTGACGCATATCTTAACTCCCAAGCTAGTGATTGTACCTATTTGCATCTATGTCGAGGGGGGAAGTGCATCTTTTGTACCTTCCCAAGGAACTCGACGTTGGAACTAGCTTTGCTAGGATTCGAATCCAGACCTCGTGATCCTAAGTCTGACAGCCTAACCACTCGGCCAATGACCCCTCACTTCCCAGATTTGTGCTTATCTTATTTATAATTGACATTGACTCCCTCAAACCAATCAGGACCGTAACGGGAGATTACTCACAAATACGCCGATTTTTTATGCAAGTCGATCGTTTAGTCAAGATCCCTTGAACTTGAACATCGACTTACCGGCATTACCTGTATTGAAGCAAATCACTCGCCATTGCTTTCAATGGAATCCATCACCAGCCCTTCTGAAGGCTTACAAATCAGCTACAACTGTCACTCTGGCTAACTCTGCCAAGCACTGCAGGCCAAAAGTATTTGTTAAATTTATTTAAAAACTGTGATAGGACACTTCAGTAAAGACTGTGATAGAATTACAGTGAAGACTCCAACTGCTAGTCATATAACTTTCTCCTTCAGTTTATACTGTAATTAATCTTTGGACATTGGAGGTTTGGCTGAGTCAAGAATCATGGCTTATAGAAGTATATTGGTGCTTTGAGTCTAATCTAAATTAGACTCTAGATTGTTTTGTCATTCGTATTGATTGTGTATCCTTGGTATGTCCTAGCTACTTCTAAAACTGAAATCCAAAGAACAAAATCTAGAAATTCATATTTAAATTTATACTAAGGTTAGTCGTAGCTAGGTGTGGGAATGAGAGAATAACCTATTCTGCGCGCACAGCGTCTATGAATTTATCAAACACATCGGTCAGTCTCACCGTCCCTCATTTCACCGGGATGAGGATCGAATTAGGTGGTCAGAGTGTAAGTGGAAAAAACGTGTTAGAAGAGCAGGCAAATGGCCAACCCCACTTTTTCAACGCTAAACAGAACTTTATACTAAGGGAAATTATGCTTTAAATGTTCAGAACTAAAAGAGTTGATTAACACAGAACCAAAATGTTTTCTCACCTGTTAAACATGGTGTAAAAAGTGGCTACCTCGTATACCCTCATTCGTGGCATGCGGAGAACTTCTGCAACCTTGTGCATTGCTGAAATTGGTAACCAACCTGACGAGACAAAACAACAGACAATCAATACAAGCCCCCACAGCCTTACTCTAAGTCATGCATCTTGCAATTTTCAGTTTGTCTTTTGAAAAGATAGAGCTTAGCTTGCACTACTGTACTAAATTTGCTGTTGTCTGAGAAAATAGAGGACTCAAGTTTCTTAAAACCCATATTATTTACGAAAATGCCAGACACAATGTCAAGGATTCTCAAAGACCAACTATTGACAGAGACTACAGTTTATACATTCTAGAAGAGATCCAGTAAGGATTTTGTATCATACACATGAGAGAGAGAAAGAGAGAGAGAGAGAGAGAGAGAGAGAGAGAGAGAGAGAGAGAGAGAGAGAGAGAGAGAGAGAGAGAGAGAGAGAGAGAGAGAGAGAGAGAGAGAGAGAGAGAGAGAGAGAGAGAGAGAGAGAGAGAGAGAGAGAGAGAGGGAGAGAGAGAGAGAGAGAGAGAAAGAGAGATAGAGAAAGTGAGAGAGACAGAGAGAGAGAGAGGAGGGAGGGAGGGAGAAGCAGAGAGGGAGGGAGGGAGGGAGAGAGAGAGAGAGAGAGAGAGAGAGAGAGAGAGAGAGAGAGAGAGAGAGAGAGAGAGAGAGAGAGAGAGAGAGAGAGAGAGAGAGATAGGGGGGGGGAGAGAGAGAGAGAGAGAGAGAAAGAGAGATAGAGAAAGTGAGAGAGACAGAGAGAGAGAGAGGAGGGAGGGGAGGGAGAAGCAGAGGGAGAGGGAGGGAGAGAGAGAGAGAGAGAGAGAGAGAGAGAGAGAGAGAGAGAGAAGGTGAGGGAGGGAAGGAGACAAACAGACAAGCAGAGATAGATAGAAGGAACCTGAGACAGACAGGGAGGAATAGGATGGACAGACAGACAGACAGGGAGGAATAGAATGGACAGACAGACAGGGAGGGAGGAATAGGATGGACAGACAGACAGACAGGGAGGAATGGAATGGACAGACAAACAGGGAGGAATACAATGGTCAGGCGGACAGACAGGGAGGAAAAAATGGACAGACAGACAGACAGGGAGGAATAGGATGGGTAGACAGACAGACAGGGAGGAATAGAATGGACACACAGACAGACAGGGAGGAATAGAATGGACAAACAGACAGACAGGGAGGAAAAAAATGGACAGACAGACAGACAGGGAGGAATAGGATGGGCAGACAGACAGACAGGGAGGAATAGGATGGACAGACAGACAGACAAGAATAGGATGGACAGACAGACAGACAGGGAGGAATAGGATGGACAGACAGACAGACAGGAATAGGATGGACAGACAGACAGACAGGGAGGAATAGGATGGACAGACAGACAGACAGGGAGGAATAGAATGGACAGACAGACAGACAGGGAGGAATTGGATGGACAGACAGCCAAAGCACTCGGCCCTCACCATGCTGTCTCTGCGCTAAGTCCAACATTGGTATGCACGCAGCTGCTTCATGGCCTTTAGGGTAGTTGGCAATTATCGCATCACATCTCTAGCAATGGAACAGAAAAATAATACTTATATTTGTACCCGTTACATTAGTTCCAACAGTGCTTTCCAAGCACACGTGGTTCTAAACACAAGTCTAAATTGACTTCAAAATTATTTGGTTGATTCAAATTCTGAAAAGATGTTCAATTCCCCTTTTTTTGTTTTTCACATGCATCAAAGCAACCATTCCTCAAAGTAACTTAAAAATTATTTTACAATTTTTATCAATTATTTGAAATTTAATAGACAAGACACTGAAATAGTTACTTTGATGCATGTGAAAAACAAAACAGGGGACTTGAACATCTTTTCATAATTTGAATCAACCAAATGGTAAATCAGTCCTGTGGCTTATATTAAAATAAACAGAAAATTCTAAGCACTTGTTCAAAAAATCACTTTCACAGCTGACATTTGTTATACAAAAGCTTTGTTGCAATCGTAAATACATACATACATACATACATTAAATTAGTCTTGTACCTTTATGTTTTCGGAAGTAAACTCAAATGCAGTGTCCGGATTATTATCTGATGAGTCTCTGTGCTGAAAACAAATTAAAATGGAAAATATTAAATTAAAACAATCATAATGCTAATATACCAAAAATCGACATCATATCCCTTTACAATGTCTTAATATAAATGAAATCATGCAAACACTGTAAAAGTCATCAGCAACGTATGAACAAAACTAATTTTATAATTTTCTGTTCTGTCTTCTTTCTTGTAATCAGAAACAGCTCCTGAAGAACCTTCAAATACAATCACAGTTGGCACACACCACTTATGACAGCGCCAGGTATAACAGGACCATAATCCTCTTTATAACAGGGACTGGGAGGGAGGAAACATCGCTTATAACAGGACTCTGTCAATGTGAAAAGTACACCAGTGGAGCACAAACTATACCTAGTAATTTTGAATATTTGTTTTCAATCATAACTTCACCGAGACCGAAAGCAGGTGTTTGAAGTGCACGATAGGCCTAAAAGATAGATGGAGAGAGTGTTTATCTAGAACATTACATTGTCTGGCCTCCAATTGGGTAATATTTTATGAGCAAGTTACTGCTTATAACAGGAATCGGTTACAACAGGACTATAGCCTCTCCCCCATTGATCCTATTATGACAGGGGGTTCAAACCCTGTTGACGGTTGGAAAATTTTCTCTAGTTTTTTTTTTCAAGTGAACTCTGGACCAGGTAGGTAGACCAACACTTAGTCCCATCGGAAATGGATGATAAAAAGGAGGTCTCGATTGCAGATCACAGCACTCTGTGCACATTGCCCCTTGGTTGTTTACAAGGCAGTCCAGGCAAAACAAAAATCCTACCCAAACCCCTGAGATCACCGTAGTTGTGGATGTACACAAATTCGAGTTATAACCGGTTTTCATGCCTATACTTCAATTAGGATATACATTGAACATAGTATGTTTTCAACTTTAATTAGGATATACATTGAACATAGTATATTTTCAATCACAAAACTTTTTCTTTTTAAGGGGGCAAAAGAGTCTTGGGCTCATAATACCCATTTTCCTCCACTCTAGAATGCTACAACATCTTTAGAATCCATCAGTTGATTTTTTTATATAAAGAAAAGGTCAATTCCGTAGAAGAAAGTTGTGGATGTACGTAAAGTCAAATGAAATCGAGTTATAACCGGTTTTCATGCGCTATACTTCAATTAGGATATACATTGAACATAGTATGTTTTCAACTTTAATTAGGATATACATTGAACATAGTATATTTTCAATCACAAAACTTTTTCTTTTTAAGGGGCCCGGGTGAGCTGTAACAGCGTTTAGTAGAGTCTTGGGCTCATAATACCCATTTTCCAAATCCACTCTAGAATGCTACTTCAACATCTTTAGAATCGAGTACATCAGTTGATTTTTTTATATAAAGCCTGAAAAGGTACTAATTCTATGGCCAATTTTAATATGGCTGTATCATTCTGAAGAAAGTTGAATTTTCAAACCCGTTTTTCTCAAAAGATGTGATTTCTAGCATACAACGTTTTTAAAATCTTAAACTCTCAGAAAGTATTCATGCCAGAGTGTTGAAATTTGGTACACAGCTAGACTAGTATTTGTTATTGGGAACTAGAGATTTTCACTGGTTTATTTTGATTTTCATATCTTTTGTGCACCTTTAAAATCAAAATATTACCAAATTTGATCAGTAGTTATTTTTTAATAAAATACTGATTTTTTTTAAGCACATTTAAAAACAGCTGAGATAAATTAAATATGTCTTACTCCTTATTTAAGGGTTTAAAGAATATGTCTGAAAAAGAATTTCATTGATAGCCCATATATTTTTTGAGATTTTAAGATTTTAAATTTCGGCATCAAAATTCAACATGGCCGCCGTTACCATGGCAACCGAATAATTTTTCCCAAATTTTTTTACATTTACATAGTAACTTAGATGCAAGCAACACATTGGCAGGAAAAAAATTAGCCAAAAATGCATTAGGGAAAAAAGTGAAAATTCAGTAGGACGCCCCCTTAACAACTAAGAGAAAGGCTTAAACAATGTACCTTTCGCTTGACGAAATTTGAAGGCAATTTATAAATACATACATAAAGTAATTAAGCCGTTATAAATATAAAAAACTCATCAGAAAGAAAATATATTATCTTACCACAAATAGTTTATCACTGCAAGCTGCTGCTGGTCTGAAAAAACTGCGAACTTGTGAGTTCTACACAGAAAGAACAAAAAATAATCTTACAAATCTTATGAGGGAGTGTTGGGTTTCTTTCACTAACAATTCATGTTTTGATCTACTTTTGTTTCCACATTTACAACTCCTGATTTCCCCACATCTTTTTTCAGAAAACGAAAAAAAATCAAATGAATATGATGCGATCTTTAATTACATTATAAACCATTCGGATATATATATATATATATATATATATATATATATATATATATATATATATATATATATATATATATATATATATATATACATACTCTCTAATCAGGAAACCCGGTATTTCGGGAAGAATTCTCAGGCAACAGAATTTTTTCTATACATTTTATCTCTCTAAATGGGAACGGTCCCCGGCTAATCAGGACAATTTTTCACGGGCTTGCATTGATTATCATCACCATTTCCCCCATAATTATTTACTCCAACACTCAATTGTTATCATAATTTGATTTCTGTGTTAGCAAAACATTGATTATTACACCTGCAGTAGTGCTATACATGTTATACATTACATAATATGTACGGGATACGACCATAAGCCAGACACACTAGACATCCATTACGAAGAGGTGTGAAAGTAGGCGTCGAGCCAGTCTTTGCCTGTCCACCTAACAATACAGTAGTTGATACGGGAGTTGATACGGGGCGGCGCTTAGAAAGCAGACTTGTGCACTGTCATAGTCTGTTATTGCCCACCTAACCCCCAATCACAAGAGTGAATGTGGCTGTTAAGTTCATTTTTCACTTAATATGGCATCTGAGATATAGGAAAATTGTCAAAGTCTATACACAATATTTGCATACATGTTAAGCCTTATATGGCTGACCTTTTGGTGTCAACTCAATATTGGCAGATTACCCAGTTTTTTTGTGTATGGGGCTGTCTGTCATGTTAGCGAGAGCTCTCAGGCCCAGTTGACGAGTCAGCTGCAATTGACCACTAGATGTGTTTGTTAGAAAGGAACTTGTTTTTAAGCTTCTTGTCATGAATTTCAAGCAAATAAATTTTACTTTTTGTCCTTTTCTTTTGGAATGGTTTGTTTGTCACATCTCTTTCTATTACTTATCACATCTCTTTCTATTACTTGTCACATCTCTCTCTATTACTTGTCACATCTCTTTCTATTACTTGTCACATCTCTTTCCCTAATTTTAGGAAGGAGCTCTGTAGTAGTGCACATCCAAGGGACATAACTGGGGAAAAAAATTTAAGTTGGTGCTCGGTTTTAGTGGAGGGAAAAAGAAAGGTTGAGAGGTTGCTTTCAATTTTTCTGAACTGTATTTCCACCAATCTGACATGATGACATTCTTGAGACAATGGACTGTTTACTTGAATACGATTATTTTCTATATCAATACATACCAAAGACAAAATTAAATTTATACATTCAAAATGATCTATATGCCTCCATGTCTAGTGCTGATCGCGGCTGATCTGACAGCAAATTATGCTGCCTGCTTAAGGTCAGTAGATTACTACAAATCTGCACTACTAGCATTCTTCTTGCTTTGCAATGGTGAAATATTATACCACTGTCTCCATTCATGTTCCTTCACTTTAACATAAAAATTAGTCTGTCTAAGAATCTACTAAACAATTGATGTCCTAGTTGACCCAGAAATCGTTGTATTTATCTGTGCATTTTAATTTGGCTGATGATGCCATGGAATATGGAAGGAATGTCCCAAGTTTCCCTTATAACATCAACACAGCCAGCCACTGTATGTGTGTAACATCAGCTTAGCTACATTTATAAGTAAAACAACCACCCACTTAAATAATAATAATAATAGGCGAAATATGACAATAAGTGACAACTCCACTAATAAAGACAGAACAAACACGTGACATTTCAGGTATAACCCTTCGTCAGACAACAAGGGTTATACCCGAAACGTCACGTGTTTGTTCTGTCTTTATTAGTGGAGTTGTCACTTATTGTCATGTTTCGCCTTTGACTTCACTCCACTGTGACTCCTTCGTAATAATAATAATAATAATAATAATAATAATAATAATAAAAGAATAACATTAATAATAATAATAATAACAATAATTTATGATAAACGCTTATAGCACTTATATAAATTCCGCTAAAAGAGGTTGGAATAAGAAAAAATAATATTCCCAACACATGGGAGGTTGGGAATTACAAATCAGCCTTTAAAACTATGCAGTATACATGAGGCTCTTTAAGACAAAATACGATCCCAACAGATTCTAGATTAGCTATTGTATGGAACAAATAAAAGTTTCCATTGAAATTGAAATAAAAATTATAACTAGATCTAAATCTAGATCTATAAACTATATAAAGAGAAACCTTTTATTGAAATAAAGAGTATTAACAGACACATCAAACAGAACTGACCAGTCGTACTGATGATTGTTATAGAAGCTGTGTTGACGTTACACCCCTAGGTCTATATCAGATATTAGATATCATATCTATGTTAGACGGGTTATTCTAAATCGAGAGAGATCTCATGCAGATTATGTGTGAAGGTATTCATTATGAAACAACTTTTTTCTAAAGCTAGAGCCAGCTATAGCTATGGCTATGGTGCTGAGATAGTGATTGACATGATTACATTATGAGGCTCTTTATCCTTGTCACTAAGTGTTAACAAAATGCAGATCTCGAGCAAAAGCTACTAGTTTACTTTAACTATTTTGAAAAATATATATAATAAAGTGACTTACCGCAAAATAAAGCGCTCTCCGAGCAGAGGACAACATTGTTGTTATTCTCTCGACGACCTTCGGTAACACACCGGAAGTTGATTAATGTTACTTTGTTGTCCCCCTTGAAACCGGTGCCGCACGGGTGGAATCGAAAATAATATTATATCCCCCTACAGACGTATCTGTAGCTCTGTATCTGTATCGAGTGCTCCAAAGTGTGTTAAACTTGAGCAAATTATGGAGGTGTTGAGGCTCTTGATTTGTGGCGTTTTCATGTCTATATATTGCCAAAGTGGTCTTGAACTGTTCATTTGTCGACGACATAACGACCCAGTTTGGCAAATGATTCCAGTTGATGACAGCTCGTGGTATGAATGAGTTTTAGAAATGCTAAGGTTGTGTGTTGCATTAAATTATAGCCATCTGGTTTTTGGTGTCTCTTTGGTCGTTTGTTGCAGGTGAAAAGGTCGGTTTAAGACTGGGACGGCAACTTTCTCGTGAATTATTTTGTGCAGTTATGGCAGTAGTTCTTATGTCAATCTTAGCCTAATCTGCAAAACTGACAAAAGAAATGAACATGTGGATGTGAATTTTGTAAGACCACTTAGAGGGCGCGGCCTCGGCCTATATATTTTAACCTGGCAAATATTTTGACCCAATCCTGCAAGTGGATGGGACAAGGACGGGAAAACGTTACACTCTAGTTACAGTTAATATAAAACAGTGCATATCTTTGCTTTTTAAATAGATATAGGCCTATCGGTATCAAATTCGTGCCCAGCATCAAATTTACCGTGAATGCTATCAAATGCAGTGCTTGTGCAATAGATATACACATACATGTATGACATTTTAGAAATTCATAATGTAATTTCTCTCCTCTTGTTTCCGACGGAATAAACTTTTTGGTTGTCATGGTACTTCTCATTTTTTCGAATGCTGACCAGGCTTGTTTAAGCGGGGAGGTGGGGTCTTTCTTTCTTTATCAGCTCCCATTATACCTTTTGGTGTATGGGTTCAGACGAGACGCCCGAGATGATCTTTCTCCAGGAAGCCCTGTCCTGGAATTGTCTGTTTCCTTTAAAAAAAAAGTTAAATTTCTATTCTTCAATGCCTCTTTTATATCTTCTTCCCACTTTCTCCGAGGTCTGTCTTTTTGGTCTTTTACCTTGGGCTTTAGCAATGTATACTGATTTAGCTATTATTTTGTCATTCATTCTGTTTACATGCTCAAACCATTTCAATTGATTTATTTCTATCTTAGTTGTTATGCCATCTGCTTTGGTTCGATCTCTTATTGTTGTGTTTCTGATTTTGTCTGTTTTAGTTTTCCCTACCACTCTTCTTAGATATTTCATTTCAGCTGCCTGTACTCTACTGTATTCTCTACTGTCTAAGGTCTAGGTTTCACTGCCATAGAGGAAATTAGGATAATAAACTGTGTTGTATACTGCCATTTTGGTTTTTGTTGAGAATTCTTGTTTACCCACAAATGCCTTTCCTCGATGGTTATATATTGCACTTGCCTGATTTCTTCTCTTAGTTTTCCCTCTGAGTTAATCATTACTCCTAGATAATTGTAGCTTTGAACTTGTTCTAAATTCTCTGCCCAATTTAAGATTTTGTGTTTTAGCTTCCCTAGTTACTAGCATTGTTTTGGTTTTCTTTGCATTTACTCTCATTCCTCTTTTATTTAGTTCACTGTTCATAATGTTGATATTCGACTGAAGGTCACTTTCTGATTTTCCACACATAGCTAAATCATCGGCAAATGAAAGCATTGATACATTTACTGATTTGAGCTTTCACTATTGTAAAAACTTTTAATGCGTTCTATCAAGATTCAATCCTGTCTGATACCCACGTGAACGCTAGTGATTCATCCTGTCTGATACCCACGTGAATGCTAGTGATTCATCCTGTCTGATATCCATGTGAATGCTAGTGATTCAATATTGTCTGATACCCACGTGAATACTAGTGATTCAATCCTGTCTGATATCCATGTGAATGCTAGTGATTCAATCCTGTCTGATACCCACGTGAATGCTAGGATTCAATCCTGTCTGATACCCATGTGAATGCTAGTGATTCAATCCTGTCTGATACCCATGTGAATGCTATTGGTTCAATCCTGTCTGATACCCATGTGAATGCTACTGGTTCAATCCTGTCCGATACCCGTGTGAATGCTACTGGTTCAATCCTGTCTGATATCCATGTGAATGCTACTGGTTCAATCCTGTCTGATAGTGATACCCATGTGAAGACAACTCGTTTGGCTTGCCTGCAAGTTGGCTTTGTAGAGGCAACTGGTTCCAACTGATTTAAACCTGTCTCGTCCAGGCAGAGATTACTAGTTCGACTTCGAATCTGTTTACTACTCATAATTGTCACTGTTTATGCTCTTATCTCTTATTGTCTTTGTATCGTCTTTGTTCTTAAGGGGCCATAGAACC
Organism: Doris montereyensis; assembly: GCA_037039925.1. Taxonomy (NCBI): domain Eukaryota; kingdom Metazoa; phylum Mollusca; class Gastropoda; order Nudibranchia; family Dorididae; genus Doris; species Doris montereyensis. The sequence continues at coordinate 229,695 of JAXRKP010000395.1, read as the reverse complement.
CGCAATACGAATTACATATGGCAATATGTATTGGCCCACTGTTCGATTGATTACAGAACTGGATGTTACTTACTTTTATCATGTCGAGGAAATGACAGTAAATAACGTTAGCGCCCACTAGAACAAGCACAAGGACAAGACAGAAACAATCTTAGCCACCTTATATTATATAGGAGCGCAGTTTGCTCAGTTGATAGGTCGCTTCTTATTGAGAGGCTGAAATGACACAGCTTGCCTCTGGTTAACTGAGACCCCTTTTAATGAATAAAGAATTGTTTTATTGTTTTATTTGATAGGAACCTACAGCACATTACCAAATGTTAGTAATATGAAAAAACGTGCATGATTCCAATGGAACACGAAATAAATGCCAATGTAGTCTCTGGATAAGGAACACTAAATAAATGCCAATGTAGTCGCTGGATAAGGAACACTAAATAAATGCCAATGTAGTCGCTGGATAAACACATTCCCTTTGGGCACAAGAAAAGACATGCTTTTATGCATACCGTGTGTTTATTAGAACACTTTTATTATGTAGTAAAAATTCGGTCAACAGATGTAGGCGTGTGTTTATGCAGAGTGTGCTTTTATGAAGTGTGCTTTTATCCAGCGACTACTGTATAACTTATAAGCCTTTCATTAGGATAGGTTCAAATATACTCAATATTGGCATCTTGTTAATATGAGTTGACTCTTTTTCACAACGTTGTACATTTAGGAAAGGTACTTCCCTCTTCTTTCCTCACTTGGCTCAGGTGTGAAGGAGTACATAGCAATAGGTAGAAGAAAGATCTTATCAGAGTGTTAGTACAAACCGCCTAACAGGTTGGTGTATTATTTATTATATGCTCTCCAGGCTTTTTTTATTTGATTTGAAAAAAATTCACAACTAAGATGATCTCAGGGTTTCTGGTAGGATTTTTCATTTTCCCTGACTACCCTGTAAAACATCCAAGGGAGTGTTGTGATCAGCACATGGGACCTTCTTTGTATCATCCGTCTCCGATGGGACTAGGTATCTGTCGATCTAAATGGACCAGGGGGATAGATTTTGCTGGAAAAACTTGAGAATTTTTTTCGACTGTTCGCGGGGCTCGAACTCATCACCTTTTGGTTGAGAAGGCAACACCTTGCCTCGTGACTATCAAGTCCCCGCTCCCCAGGGAGTTGAGGACTTTAAATGAAATGGCCTGCTGGGGGATAAAGGATGTACGGTTGGCGAGTCTGCACTTGTGTGAGGATACAAACTATAAATCTATTTTTTATCTTTATCATGAAGACGGATGAAGGGAAGGGGACAAAGCTTGAAGCAAGATGGTCCGCGGATCAGGGGTTTTAGAAGTGAATGGTAGAATCGATTCACTTGAGTAAGCTTTCATAATAAAATCACATTCTCAGACATAAAAAAAAATTGGTCGTCTCTGTGCATATAATATAATAATAATAATAATAATAATAATAATAATAATAATAATAATAATAATAATAATAAAAATAATAATAATGCATGAAACAAGAAAAACAATTTGCACTGAGGTTATTTAGAATTAAATTCACTTTATTTTCAATGCACACATCATATTTTCACTTTGTTATCCTTCAAGATGCATCTATGAAATATTCATAATATATTGTAACACTGTGTATCCATTTTGGATGTAATATGTACATAACATACAATAATTTTGGGGAAGGAAAATGAACTTCAACTCTCTGAGTGCTATTCCCGCAACAGTTGCGAGACAGAAGCCTGATCAGTGCTACTCCAGCACCCTTTGTGGAACAAAAGAGTGAATCTTTTGCGCACCAGTTACGACAGCAATCAAACTGCTGTGATCTGTCAGCTCTTTCGCATCCGTCATTACAAATTGATTGATTTTGACCATCTGAAGTATTTCTAATTAATTTATTCTGTGAGCTGAGCCAAGAAAGCTCATATTGGCGTCCAGTAAATAAAATGTGATGATAAATTTAACAACTGAGGGCTCTGATATTGAGTCAGAAAGTGATGAGTATGCTGAGTTTAAGCTAGATCTAAATGAGGAGAACCTTGATAAGACAATAGACGAAGGCTTACACTTACATTTACATAGGTCTAGATGTTGCAGGACAAAACCCTACCCCCAACCCTAGTAAGGAGGTATGACAGAGGAAAATGTAGTGAAACAACTACATTTACACCTAATGGAACTCAAACTGTTACTTGCATGGGAAGGATGATGAGGGAGATAAAGTAGAATGTACTGACTGACAGTGATAGTTTGAGATTTTTCAACAGACTTTCTCTTTACAACCGTACAAAGGCAGTCCAAATTGAGATTTGAGTCATGCCGTGACTGTAATCTTATTCTTTACAATTTCCTTACCATTTTTGTTCGCTTTTGGATAATACAAACGTCTTGAAGATAAAGGAAAATGAAACACTAACTGTTGTTCTCATGAATACAATAGATATTCAATCTTTCTATATCTGTTTTGATCAATATTTTATGTTTTTGTACCACTGGGGGTTTTGTTTTTTTCAAAAGGGCCAGCACTCAGAGATTTAAAAATAATATGCTACAACGGAATGCAATTCATTGACCTAAATAAATCGTCAGTTTAAACAATACTTCATCCTAAATTTTCTATTCCAGAGGCTTCATTTGGTGAATGATCGCATGTGCCTGTTAGGATCACGCCGCCCTCTGAAATTGCCACCAGCAAATCTCCTGAAATAAAGTGAAATTCAAATTAACTCACAATCTAACCAGCTTGGTGTCAAACAATTTCAATCTTACAAAATTAAATACAACCCATACAGGTGAAAATTTGAAAAATTAAGGAGGAAAATATAACGACAAATTGAAAAAATGATGTCGCACGATTGACAACATTGGAGTGATGAATGCAAACAAAACACACTATCATAGTGAGTAGTCATATACGCTTGGAAACAGTAAATTAAGATCAGATAGTATTTTAGCAGATTTTCACACTTGAATAGTTCAAGAAGATTTCCGTATTCAAATAGAATTCCGCTGAGCTACCCAGCATTAGCAGACAATTCTCATCTATAAACCCCAAAAATTCACGGAGGTTGTTTTTTTCAACGCATCAATACAAGACTTCAGAATGATTCAAAGAAATCAAAGCATACAGACAAAGAGATTAGATGAGAAGTACCAATTTACCATCCCTTGATGTTCATCTTTGTTCCTATTTGGCAGACAGTTGTCTTCTAAGTTCTGTCCTGGTAAAAAATGAGCTCTTTTGAGACATAGGACGCCCAGAGAGTCAAAACATATCACAGTTTCTCTAGCAGCGTGGAACAGTCAACACAAAGATCACCTTCATAACACGACACACTGGACAGTCGCAGAGCTTATCTCTCAGCTAGCAGTGTCACAGTACCTGAGTGTCACAGTACCTGAGTGCCACACAGTACCTGAGTGTCACAGTACCTGAGTGCCACACAGTACCTGAGTGTCACAGTACCTGAGTGTCACAGTACCCGAGTGTCACAGTACCTGAGTGTCACACAGTACCTGAGTGTCACAGTACCTGAGTGTCACACAGTACACAGTACCTGAGTGTCACAGTACCTAAGTGTCACACAGTACCACGAGTGCCACACAGTACCTGAGTGTCACAGTACCTAAGTGCCACACAGTACCCGAGTGTCACAGTACCTGAGTGTCACAGTACCTAAGTGTCACAAGTACCCGAGTTCACACAGTACCTGAGTGTCACAGTACCTGAGTGTCACAGTACCCGAGTGTCACAGTACCTGAGTGTCACAGTACCTGAGTGTCACAAGTACCCGAAGTTCACACAGTACCTGAGTGTCACAGTACCTGAGTGTCACAGTACCTGAGTGTCATAACAGTGTCACAGTACCTGAGTGTCACAGTACCTGAGTGTCACAGTACCCGAGTTCCTGAGTGTCACAGTACATGAGTGTCACAGTACCTGAGTGTCACAAGTACCTGAGTGTCACAGTACCTAAGTGTCACGTGTACAGTAGTGCCACACAGTGAGTGTCACAGTACCTGAGTGTCACAGTACCTAAGTGTCACAAGTGAGTGTCACACATTACCTGAGTGTCACAGTACCTAAGTGTCACACAGTACCTGAGTGTCACAGTACCTGAGTGTCACACAGTACCCGAGTGTCACAGTACCTGAGTGTCACAGTACCTGAGTGTCACAGTACCTGAGTGTCACACAGTACCCGAGTGTCACAGTACCTGAGTGTCACACAGTACCCGAGTGTCACAGTACCGGAGTGTCACAGTACCTGAGTGCCACATATAAAAACAAAATTAATACAAGTCCAGGTTTCTCTTTCGACTTCAATTTTTGTTACACACAGCTACGCAAGTAATATGCTAGTGATATTATCCTCTTCCTGACGACAGCTAGGTACGGTTTTCCATTAAGCTTAATGCAGCCACGTCTCGATAGTCCCGACTTTCATGATCAGGATGTCTCGATAATTCGAACTGAGGATAAACTTTTCCTTCTTTACTTGTACTTTGTACCCGATAATCCGGAAATTCCGGATTCCAGATCCCAAACACCCAATTTTGAAACAAGTTAATAGTCTAGCCAGTCCACTGGCGGCGCATTAAAGCCACCGACTCGACTTTTCAGCCATACAAATTAGCAACATGGCGTCATAGCCAATGGACTGACGTGCCACATTGCCCAGGCAGAAGGATGGACGCAAGTGAGTATCAAGTCGGCCCAAACACAGACCACCACCACCACAAGCGGGTATCTAGTTAGCGATTCGATAATGTGGATGACTTAATAATTTTGACAAATTGCTCGGAATGGAGGTGTATTTCTCATGATTCTTTATGTAACGAGCTCTTCCTTCCTGTGAAACTCACCCTCCTTCTGCCATGTCCCTGTTTCGGACCCAACTGCCTCGTCCTCCACGTCCACCTCCACCTGGAGAAAATCTGCCACTCCTACCCCCTCTCCTCTCCAATGGAGGAGGCAATGGTCTACTCTCAGGGCTAATTGAAAAGTAAAAAGTAGATACGGTTATGCAATAATGGTACAAAGAGTCTATGTCATATTTTTTTTTCTTTTTTTTTTTTTTTTTAGAGAGAGAGAGAGAGAGAGAGAGAGAGAGAGAGAGAGAGAGAGAGAGAGAGAGAGAGAGAGAGAGAGAGAGAGAGAGAGAGAGAGAGAGAGAGAGAGAGAGAGAGAAAGAGACAGACAGATAAAGAGACAGACAGAGAGACAGAGTCAGAGGAACAGTGAGAAAGAGACACAGACATACATAGAGAGAAAAATGAGAGACAGACAGACAGAGAGAAACACACACACACATAAAAAAAGGGAGAGGGGAGGTTAGGAAAGGAAGCTGGGGGCAGACAGAGAATCACATCTACACACAGACTGGAGATAAATCTTACTCTCATTCTAAATATAAGCCCGTGACTGGATTTAGATCTACATCTGGATTAATTTTTCTTACCATTGAAACTCAGCGGATCACCTCACAATTAAGTTGAATAGACAACTGAAGGAAAATAGTCCACTAGTAATATAACCCCATTTCTAATCTTTCTGTGTTATTCATACCACAAATGAGACACAAATCTCAAACTTTAGAGTTTTTTACACTTTTCAAAGTTAAAAAGAAAATTCATATACTGATTCTTCTTATATAATTTAAAAAAAACTAAACATTTTTTTAATCAGACCAGTAGCAATAATCAAAATTAACATCTGCAACAACAAAACATAAAAAATCCTTAAGACAAGCGATAGAGCTTACCCCCGTGAAAAAGGGCGGGAGCCATGAAATTGAGACGGGTTCTGTCCAAAGGTACCGGAGCACCTCGGGCTGCTGTGGATAAAACAAAGAGTGTTAAGATTTTGAAAAGATAAGACAAGAATAAAGAAAATGAGTAGAATTTCTACAAGGTTTAGATAGAAGCCCATAGAGTTTGGGGCTCGTGCTGGTTTCTCTAGCCTAACAGATGTTTAAAAATGGACTGCTCTATCATATGGCAGTGTGGGGGGCTTTCATACAGTAGTCGCTGGGTAAACGTACGTCCTTGGAGCGAAGGAACAAGCATGCTTTTATGAACACCATGTGTTTATGAGAATGCTTTTATTATATTTATATAGTCAAAATACTAAAAAAAAATGCGGCCAGCAGATGTAGGCGTGTGTTAATGCAGAATGCGCTTTTATGAAGTGTACTTTTATCCAGCGACTACTGTATCTGATCTATAATATGTCTGTATTATAACTCTACATACCAGTTAGTTTACCCCATACTGTTATTGCATTTATTTATTTATTTTTATCATCCTTTGAAAGTTGATCTCGAGGTTACTTCATTTTTACTCTGCGGTGGCAAGTTAAGTGCCATAAGGAACCAGTTGGGTTTTCTACCTTCGCTTTATGCATACATAAATACATACAATTTATACATTCACTTCACTGATTTCAATTTATACATTCACCTCACTGATTTCCTCTTAATCAGCAAAAAGCCCCATTTTGTGCTAGCGTTGTTTTGTTGCTTTTTTAAAATATATATATTATAAGATGTTCCACTAAGAAATTTAATTTGAAACACAAAAAAACATAAAAATCTAAACAAATGGAAACAAAAACAACCATTGATTCATACTCTAACAAACACACACACACACACGGACACACACAAAACAACTTGTCATTTTTTGAAGAGTTCTTAGGAGAGCCCTTATTGTACTTATATCCAATGCTTATTTTTTTTGCCGATGCTTACAGATCTTTGTAGGGTTTTTTATTTATTTTTTAGCCGCAAAATGTATTGATGCAGTGTCTTAATCAACCTTTTTCAGTTTTAAGTCCATATGTGAGTAATTTTTTCTGTCAAAAGTTCAAAAATGAAACAATTAGTTAAAAACTGGATCCCTCTCAGCATCCATCTAGATTTATTCTTAACCACATCCCCACATCCGTCCCTCTCGTCCCACTTTTATTGCGGTATTTTTAAAATCATAATCGTGACCGACCAAAAACCCGGCTTAAGATCGCAGTTGGTTTAGATTCTATCTGCTGTAGGGTAAGATCACATTGATTCAGTTAAATCTGGAAAACAACATTATCAATATCAACCAAAACAGCTCAACCTCCATCAAGACCTAATGTCATGGTGAATCCTAGGAAGGAAAAACAAAACTGCCGTTCACGATATCTAGATCCTACAACAGATACATTTAATCTTCGCTAGGTTTTTTGTAAAGTTATCATCAGTTTCAGGTATGGAGTAATTTTTATCAGTCTTGTGTATTCCCCCAAACTGTTCAAGAATCGGTATACTTACTTGTAATAATAATAATAATAATAATAATAATCATAATAATAATAAATATTAACAACAATAATAATAACATCTCCTTCTCTTCTGTCACTCCCACTTGTTTTTCATAACGGAAAAAAAGTATTGAAATAAAATTGAAAGAAAATTGTGACAAAAGACAAAAACAAGGGACCATGACAAAGCACTAAAAAATAAATGCTTACTCAATGTAAGAAATACTGATAACAACGATAACAACAATAATGATACAGTGGAGTCCACTTATAACGAGTCCTGAAATAACGAGAAGTCGGTTGAAACGACACTATTCTAAAACCCCAGTTTTTTTCCTTCTTTATCTTTGTAAATAAAATATTGCTATAGCGCAATCAGACAAACGCGCGAGTCGGTTATATCGGAATATTGCTTCTGCTGTGCGCAGTGCATAAACCAATAAAACCTCGCCAGTTGAGAAACTTGTTGGTGATCTAGCGAAACAAAGAATAGGAGAGCCCCTGTGTGCCAACAATGAAGGCCTGAGCGGATGAGTGGGGAGGGTGTGGCATGCGCAGACAAGCAGAACGCATCGCGTGATTACTGATAGTGAAACATATAGTGATAGTGATAGGCCAGCCTAGATCTACCACTACCAGTACCATGCCTCTCACTTCTCCGATGCGGGGATGGAGAGGTCACAGTGCTGTGATGGATGGATGAAGAGAATGTGTGGGCAAGGTGTGGTGTGTAGTGTGTACCCAATGTGCGCAAGCACGCGAAACGCACCGCAGGGTGTGGTGGGGTGGGGGCAGCGGGTGGGGGACAACACAGCAGGCGAGTTAGCCTTGAGTCTAGAACTAGATGCCTTTCTTTCTGATCGCCAACGTCGAGTTGTCAACATTGCTAATTGCTAGTGCTAGCGCTAGAGAAAGAATCCTGACTTCATTTTTTATGATGGCCTCCAACTCATAGATTAGGCCTACTTGATTATTTTCCTTGAATTTATTACTGGATCCCTTATAACGTGAATCCTGCTATAACGGATTTTTCGCACCAGTCCCCCCCCCCTCGTTATAACAGGATTCCACTGTAGTAATAATAATAAAAATAACAATTGTACTGATGATAAAAGAAACAAAAATCAGTTACAGCGGAATTTCCCTCTACCTCCTCTATGGTTAAGGTGAGGAACAGGAAGGGAAGGATGAGATTCGTGCATCAGAGGTTCATGTCTGTACGTCCCTGGTGGGGAGAAGAAAAGGCTTGGGGGTTCGCCATCATGAAACTATTGCCACGGTCAAAGGCAGCCCTTCCACGTCCATGTAGAAGTTCCTGCATGTGAATGGCCAAGAAAAGAACAAAATAAAAATCATCAGTCTTCAGAAATAATGAGGACCTTGCTTCTTTCTGTTTGTTAATATTTTGTTGTCTAAACTGAAAGTAAAGTAAAGTTCCTTCAAGGCTGTTACAGCCTATAGAGCCAGAGCGTATCCCAGTTTCTATAGCACGAAGTGGAACAGGTCATAATAATCACCTCCTGGACAGGACACGTCTGAAGCAGGTTTTTACTCCTAAGCTAGTGCTTGTACCCATTTGCACCTGGGGTAAATGCATGTTAAGCGTCTTTCTCAAGAAACACAACGCCAGACCTAGCTTTGCTTATATTTGAACCCAAGACCTCATTATCCTCAGCAGCCTAACAATTCTGCCATCAACGCCATATATAAACTGCAAAGAGATCTTCAATTTGCCCTCTACATTTTACATCCTTCAAAATTAAGACGCTGTTGTTGTCCAGGACAAAAAAAATTTTTCTTCTTTTTCTTCTTCTTCTCCTCCTCCTCCTCCTCCTCCTCCTCCTCCTCCTCCTCCTTCCTTTCTTCTTCTTCTTCTTCTTCTTCTTCTTCTTTATAACAGCTGACTACCTCATTACTTGAGTATTACTGTCAGCTCACATATTATAATTTAACCTTAAAGTGTTATAATCCGATTTATATTTTAAAGAGATGTGTTGAATTCTGTTTTTTAAAGTCTTCAGTATTGCTGCTGAGTTTGATTTCTACTGGCAGTCCATTCCACAGCCAAATCTAATCTAATATATCATAAAATGATTAAAATGAACTGCTTTGTTTGAAATCTTAATTCAATCAAACTACACGTTGCTGACATTTCACATATTTATATCGACTTAGTCTGTGAACTCTTGTCATTCTTTAATCTTAGCTCATGGAAAATTGTGAAATGAAATTGCGAAACAACAAATTTATGACAATCCATATACGGACTAGTTTTTCTTTGGAAATTTCGTGATTGTTTAACACTTTGAAGTCAAATATCTCCTGAGTTTTAAACCTTAAACGTTTAAATCGACACAAAACGACGTGCAAAACCCCTGCTGAAAGTTCAAAGCAACCAAACTGACTGCAACATACCTGCCTATACAGGCCCACATTATTCAAGCCGACAGAAACCGACAAGTAACACACTTTTTTTTGTTAGTTCTAATTGGACACATAATTTAGAATAGAATACAAGATTAAAGGCCTGGGATAATTTAGAATAAAATACAAGATTAAAGGTCTGGGATAATTTAAAATAGAATACAAGATTAAAGGTCTGGGATAATTTAGAATAGAATACAAGATTAAAGGTCTGGGATAATTTAGAATAGAATACAAGATTAAAGGTCTGGGATAATTTAGAATAGAATACAAGATTAAAGGTCTGGGATAATTTAGAATAGAATACAAGATTAAAGGTCTGGGATAATTTAGAATAGAATACAAGATTAAAGGTCTGGATAATTTAGAATAGAATACAAGATTAAAGGTCTGGGATAATTTAGAATAGAATACAAGATTAAAGGTCTGGATTAATTTAGAATAGAATACAAGATTAATCTGAAGAAGATTAAAGGTCTGGGATAATTTAGAATAGAATACAAGATTAAAGATCTGGGATAATTTAGAATAGAATACAAGATTAAAGGTCTGGGATAATTTAGAATAGAATACAAGATTAAAGGTCTGGGATAATTTAGAATAGAATACAAGATTAAAGGTCTGGGCATCTTCACATGACTAACTGAAGGTAGTCACTTGAAAGCGTAGACCGATCCACACCCTTTTGTGAAGATCAGCTGGCAACTAGTCAGAAAATGTAAACAAACCGGGTTGCCACAGCGGAGAAGAAGCTAAACGTACAGAGCAAATGTAAACAAACCGGGTTGCCACAGTGGAGAAGAAGCTAAACGTACAGAGCAAATGTAAACAAACCGGATTGCCACAGCAGAGAAGAAGCTAAACGTACAGAGCAAATGTAAACACGAAAGGGTTAAACTTTCCTACACTTGAACCTCCAAAGTGCTTAAGGAGGAAGATTCACAAATGTGACATACTTCTTTCATTGAAATTTACCCCATCCACCACATTTGATGACCTCAGGATGAACAAAGGGGAAAGGGCAAGATAAAAGATTACTTTAAACAGTGAAATCAATCATTTTATCATAAAAAATGTCAAAAAAGCTTCGATAAGTCAACCATTTCGACATTAAGAATAAAACTGACGTACGGTCGCATTACTAAGAAGTAATAAAAATTAGTTGGTTGGCCTAAATTTGCTTTGTTTCATTGAAATTTATCCCGTCCATCGTATGCGGTGATCTCAGAGTGAATTGAGAAGCAAGATAAGTGACAGAACGAAAAGAAAGAAAGAGGACCTACCGGTAAACCCCCCGCTAGCTGCTCATGGTTAAAGCATTGGGGTCACAGTGTCAATCTTAAAGCTCCTTGTGAAAATGATGAACTGAACTCGCCAAACCATAAAATTTATCTGTGCCTCACTAAATAAATGCAATTTTCAAACAGATCACCTTGCAAAGTCTCTAACATGAAATCTGCAGAGTCACAGAAAAAGGGATGAAACTCAAGAACTACATGGCGAAGAGAAAAGAAGAGAGAGAGAGTTGAAAGACCTGGGGATGTCTTGGAAACAAAATGAGAAGATAGCAGCACAGGGTAGGGGTCCCTGGAGGACTCTTGTTGCTGTCCTAGGTCTATGCCCCACAAGGGTGAACAGGGCATGATGAGGTGATGATCACCTTGCAAAAAGTATCAAATACCCAGCACATCTCTCACACTCCAAAACGATACCCAATTCAAACATCAAAAGCTAAAACGTTTAATAAAGTATGCTGGCAATTTAAATAATACGATATGATGTGTGCTGACCTTCTCCCTGCTATCTCTAGCGTTAGACATCAAAACCTGGGAGGGCAGGCTTCTGGGTGGGCCGACCTGTTGCTGTGGGTCATGCTCGTGTTGCTGATGACTGTTTTCCATCTTGACAAAGTCATCCACATGCATGGACGGCGGCCTCGACGTGTTCGGGGCGCGAGAGCGGAAAAGGTCGTTGCCACGACCTGACATCATCCCATGGGCCATTATTCCGCGTCCTCTCATTGGTGCCACTGGTGGTAGGGGAATTTATATTAAATTATAAACATTTGCTACCATCACGCCTTATTTCACGGCACTTGCACAGCAATGGTAAGTGATGACAAATTCTTAAAGTAACCCGAGCCTTCCTCCATCTCCCACGTAACCCCCCCCCCCCCCCCCCACACACACACACACACTCATAAACAGACACTCACAAAAACACAAACAAAGGCTTTGCTTTGCGAAAACAATTATGTCAACTTATAAAGGATTTACCAATTAGAAACGTCATTTAACGTATGTAGGGGGATTCCAAGATTTCTCTTTAAAAAAAACAAAAGACTAGATATGGACTGAAGTTGAACAGACACAATGCCTATTTGAAAACAATTTAGGGCCATTGAATGTGAAGAAAAGGAAGAAAAAGCTGTGATAACAAAATAGAGAAAACTAAAGATTACCGAATGGTTTTCTGCCTGGTTTGCCTCTGTAAATGTTGATGACTTCGTGGGATTTGCGCGGTCTCTGTGACAAAGATATACAAAAAAAAATTCTTGATAAGAACACACTTGAAACTTTCCTTTAGTCATTTGAAATGTGAACCTACACCTCTCTCATTTGCATTGCAGAGGAAAACAAAATAATAATAATAATAATAATAATAATAATAATAAAAATAATAAAATAATAATAATAATAATAAATTACTCATAATATATTAATAATAACTAAAATAATAAAATAAAAATAATAAATTCAATAATAATTCCAAATTACTCAAAAGTATATTACATCAGGACTCCCCACATTGATAAACTCTTTCAAATCTTTCTGTCAAAAGTTCAAATAATTAAGTATACATAAATTCAAGATACTCTTTCAAATCTTTCTGTCAAAAGTTCATAAAATTAAGTAACATCAAAAAAAATAGCAACTCCAAATTCCAACAACCCTTAAGTAACATGACACATTGAGAATAGTAAATCTTTTTGTCAAAAGTTCACATATAATTAAGTTTACATCAGACACATTGATAGCACACTTTTTCAAATCTTTCTGTCAAAAGTTCACATATAATTAAGTATACATCAGACACATTGATAGCATACTCTTTCAAATCTCGTTTGAAAACCTTCTGTTTTAATATGTGATCACAACCCTTTATTTAGGTCTATTTTATTGTATCATGAACGTGTTGATGCATAATACTGTGACCACTGCGCATATCATTGTATTTTATCCTTAATCTCTAAAAACGTTAAGCACTTTGAGCCTGTGTCACGTGGGGTAAGGCGCTCTATAAAAAAAATTATTCATCAATATTACAGAAACAGTCTGTGCTGCTTTTTTCCCCAGACCAAAATGACGGTAGATTGTTTTATCAGTCATATCAGCTTCAAATCAATGATTTTTCCAATGCAAAGAGCAGAGTGTATCTACTTTGAAGAGAATTTTAGAAGGATCCTGTGCCCATGAATCCTACATACTACACTAAACATGATCATTGATCGCAGCCAATTTAAATTTTCAAATTCTACACTCCTATCTACATCAAGTTAGAACTATACATATAGTCTAATTTGCACAATAAAAACTTGGATTACAACAGGAATCATGTTTACTTTATGGAAAACTAGAAGAAATCGTTGAACACATAACAACACAGGCTGTTTTAGGATTCATTTGTACATGATTACCATTTGGTAAGAGGCTGAAAATTAATAGTGAAAGACTGTTTAAAGATGTTATGACTTAATTCAATACCCTCTTTTCATTTTTCAAAGCCGTTTTTCCTGATCTTAAAAACAATTTAAAATTCAAGACTTTATGAAATTCAAGATAGAGTGAGAACCCTGAATACATTTTATGAAAGTCCCTATTTCATTTTTTTTTTTCAAGATTCTCCAATCCTTCACTTCAGGCAAACAAATGATAGCAAAAAAAAAAACATTTACGGCAATACTTTGCCCCTCATTGTGGTACAACTATTTAAAAGAGTCAAGACTTGAAATTACATTCTGTCAAGAGACCTGTTTTTAACCCTTTGAGACCTAAGGCCCTATATTTATCTGCCCTATATACCTGGCCTCCTGAGCGAAAATTACAAAAAACAAACAGAGGTTAGTAAAACACTCATAGCATGCAAATAAGTTGTTAGAAACTGATGAAATTTCAACAAAATCTAAATCTACATTTGGGTGGTCCACTCTGTTTCCATCTCTACCAAAGTGCTAGATCTAGTATCACCCCCATCACCTCTACAACCCATTTGGGTGGTCCACTCTCTCTTCCATCCTGTTTGGGTGATAACCCATTTGGGTGACACGCCCCCTTTTCCCCCTTGGCCTAACATTACTAACAATATCACCCAACGAAAGCTCACTTTCACTACTCTCACTATCACTGGATCTAGAACTATCACTACTTGACTCATAGATATCACAGACAAGGTCTTCTGCATCCGAAACATCAAACGAATCGATCGCCTGTTGTGTGGTAAACAGTCTAGATCTAGCCCTTTTACCAGTCCAAGTAGAGGGTCTGTCGAGTGCTCGCTTCATTTTCAATAACTTTCAATAATTTCACAAGAAAAAACACACGAAGTCACAAAAATGTGGAGGATGCCATTTGCAATTTATAAATCTCCCTCGTTGAGAGATTTAACCGCGATTGGTCGACTATTTTTAGTATATTACCATGTGCTGACCCGATTCCCGGTCTACCGGGCCCACGGCTATTCTGGCTGCCCCTTAAATTCCCGGTTTACCGGGCCAACGCTCCAAAGAGTTAAAGGTATTCATGCAATGTCTGACACAGCTTAGTGATAGGAAGATCTACAAAAATCTTGAAGTTAAAAGGTATTCATGCAATGTCTGACACAGCCCAGTCACAGCTTGAAGCCAAAGCCTTGATAGGAAGATCTCTGACAGTTAAAATCTTGAAGCCAAAGGAAGATCTACTTGGTCGTATAAAGGTATTCATGCAATGTATGACACAGCCCAGTGATAGGAAGATCTACAGTTAAAATCTTGAAGCCAAAGCCTTGGTCGTAAAGAATCATTAATTGAAACACAAAGCCTTACTTGGGTCTTTTTGGCTTCACAATGTCAACTTCAGTAGGCGTGGCTTCTTTTTTCAGCTCCTCCTCCAGGTTAAATTCAGGCAGGTGTTGTTCACAAATAGCCTGAAGGTCACAACGCAAAACCTCTGGCTCGGCATCCGGTTCATCAACGGCTGGATTGGCAAGCCAGTAGCTGGGACTGAGCCTTTCATCTTCCGACTCCAAAAGGGTGAACACAGCTCTCTGGTTGAACAGATCAGTCAGAGTTGCTGGCGGAGGGAGAGGAATTTCCTCCAAATCTGACGATTAAAAACATGTTTAAATCTCATGAAACGATGCCATAGCTTTAAAAAAAATAAAAAGAACTCAATACAAAACATTACTGTGATCTCGATCCTAAAAGAGGAAATCCGTAGTTTTCTCTGTCATTAACATAACTTTCCGTTTTTTCCTCATTAAGCCGTGTCGTATATCACCATACAACAATGAGTAAAAAACGTGATCATTCCTTATCATCCCCATCTGACCTGTCAGTGTCAGTGTCTGACTTTCATTTTGCTAGGTGGTGGTTTTCATCCAACTAATCCTGTCTTTGCACTTTCTGTTTCCTTTTCTTTAGGGTTTTTTTAATTAGTGCTTCTGTAACATGCTCTCATTTTCTACCTATTTTATCTTTGAGGTTTTACATTTGGGTTTTTTAATTAGTGCTTCTGTAACATGCTCTCATTTTCTACCTATTTTATCTTTCAGGTGTTACATTGTAGGTTCATTTGTTTTTTTTTCCATCATTCATTCTATTTACATTTTACATTGTAGATTGATTTGGTTTTTTCTTTCATCATTCATTCTATTTACATTTTACATTGTACATTGATTTGGTTATTTTTTCATCATTCATTCTATTTACATTTTACATTGTAGATTGATTTGGTTATTTTTCATCATTCATTCTATTTACATTTTACATTGTAGATTGATTTGGTTATTTTTTCATCATTCATTCTATTTACATTTTACATTATAGATTGATTTGGTTATTTTTCATCATTCATTCTATTTACACAACCAAACCATCTCTATGCCTTCAGTTTTTGTTAATGCTTATTATCTTCTTGATTCTGTCTACCTCCTCTTCATTTTTCCCTGCCTGTATCAATTCTCAGGTCCACTATAATAGACATGGAGGAAAAATCCAAATAAATTCCAATGTTCAGGGCCATTATGATAGTATTGATAGACAATAATGACAAAGCCTTAACAAAATTAAATTCTCAAGTCCACTATGATGACATAAATCAAATTCTCAGGTCCACTATGATAGACATGGATGAAAAAAACATTAACAAAATCAAATTCCCAGATCCACTATGACAAACATCGATGAAAAAACTTTTAAAAATCAAATTCTTAGGTCCCCTGTGATAGACATAGATGAAAAATACCTTAACAAAATCAGATTCTCAAGTCCACTATGATTGATATACATGGATGAAATAAAACCTTTAAAAATACAATTCTCAGGTCCACAGGACAGACATTGATGAAAAAACCTTAACAAAATTTAAGTTTCAGGTCCACGAGACAGACATTGATGAAAAAACCTTAACAAAATTAGATTCTCAAGTCCACTATGACAGACACTGATGAAAAAACCTTACCAAATTAGATTCTCAGGTCCACTATGATAGACATTGATGAAAAAACCTTACCAAATTAGATTCTCAAGTCCACTATGATAGACATTGATGAAAAAACCTTACCAAATTAGATTCTCAAGTCCACTATGATAGACATTGATGAAAAAACCTTACCAAATTAGATTCTCAGGTCCACTATGATAGACATTGATGAAAAAACCTTACCAAATTAAATTCTCAAGTCCACTATGATAGACATTGATGAAAAAACCTTACCAAATTAGATTCTCAGGTCCACTATGATAGACATTGATGAAAAAACCTTACCAAATTAGATTCTCAGGTCCACTATGACAGACACTGGTGAAAAAAAATTAGATTCTCAGGTCCACTAACATTGAAATCAAATTCTCAAGTCCACTATGATAGACATTGATGAAAAAACTTTAACAAAATTAGATTCTCAAGTCCACTATGATAGACATTGATGAAAAAACCTTAACAAAATCAAATTCTCAGGTCCACTACGATAGACATGGATTTTTTAAAAAGCTTTAAAAATCAAATTCTCAGGTCTACTACGATAGGCATGGATTTAAAAAAGCTTTAAAAATCAAATTCTCAGATCCCCTACGACAGACATTGATGAAAAAACCTGAACAAGATCAAATTATCAGGTCCACTTTGATAAACATGGATGAAATGAAACAACTCAATTAAAATCGAATGCTCATGTCCAATATGATAAACAATGGATAAAAAAGCTAAATAAAATCAAAGAGAATTGTACATGGAGCCTGTGACATGAACTTAAACAACTACATATCTCCAGTTTACTTTGACACCATGTCATCTTACACTCACTAGCATCCCCCTCTGAGGCGTATTGGACACGTCCCTCAGCAATGTCGTTAAGCCAGTGATACTTTCTAAAATGGTTGCCAGCGTTTCTTCATCTCTTGATAATTCCTGGGAGCAATAAAAAAATATTAAAAAATCACAATAATCATAAAATGCAGTCTTATCAGGAGGTGTAATATTTGAATGACAAGTTTAAATTTTCAAAAGCTATAAAAAGCCTTACGTCTTAACCCTTTCCTGCCTTAGGGCCCTTCACAATTCTAGTCTGTATGCCTAAGCCCTCACTTCCTATTCAGTCTGTGTGCCTAAGCAAAGGGACGCAACTTTGATGAAAAGTAAACCTGTCTCAGTTAAAATTAATTTTAGACTTTAACATTTTTCAATTTCAATGAAGAAATTATAATAAACTAGAGAAGAAAATAAGCTTAAAGAAAATATCTGCTTTTATATAACTATTATGAGCCTTTAATTGTCAGTAACTTTCGTGAGTAGGTTGGTAAATTCATTGAAAGTAATAGCGTCGCTTTGTTTACAATCGCCTTCAGTCGAAAACGAAAGCAAATAAAAATATGCGTTTTTTTCCACAAAAGAGCCGGAAATCTCGCACATCACGAAATTGTCCAGTCAAGTCTCGCACATCACGAGATTGACCAGTCATCTCGCACATCACGAGATTGACCAGTCAAGTCTCGCACATCATGAGATTGTTCAGTCAAGTCTCGCGCATCACGAGATTGTCTAGTCAAGTCTCGCACACTGCAAGATCTTCTCGTTATGCAGTACAAAAATGAAGAGTAATCGAGGACGCATTAGGACGCTTTAGGCATCGATGCCGATATCGCATTTGGTCGCAGTAGGCATCGGGGCTGATGTCGCATTGGGTCGCAGTAGGCAGGAAAGGGTTAAGTTGTCTTAAGTAATAGTGCTAGATTGATTTTAAATAAGACATTGACATAAATGTCCACCAAGAATGAATGCTGGATGCACTGTTTAAGCATTCATGGAAACTTTAACATTGACATAAATGTCCACCAAGAATGAACGCTGGATGCACTGTTTAAGCATTCATGGAAACTTTAACATTGACATAAATGTCCACCAAGAATGAACGCTGGATGCACTGTTTAAGCATTCATGGAAACTTTAACATTGACATAAATGTCCACCAAGAATGAACGCTGGATGCACTGTTTAAGCATTCATGGAAACTTTAATTTAAAAGAACCTAATGTCTCACGCTACAAACGATATTGAACAAATTGTTTTTACTTCTAATTCCTCTAACGGATGACGAACATCTGGACTCCACAAGAGGATACGCCGTAGTTCTTCTCGACTGATGACCTTGCTGCGGGTCATTGCCATGTCTTCGGTGAGGTCGATAGAGGTGAGAAGGCGGAGTAGCTCTAGCACAGCGGACAGAGTGGACAGACAGTCAGAGCTGTCCTTGCTGAAGGTGTTGTTGATGCGATTCAGCAGGCTGTGAAGAGCTGCAATGTTACCATCCATACACCTGGTCACGGAAAAATCAAAACTGTGTTATTTATGAATTACTTAAATCAAATCAAATCAAATAAACTTTATTCATCAGGAGGGACATTTTCTTGGTTTGACAGCATTCAAGAGATAAAATCAATTAATTAATTAATCAA
Organism: Doris montereyensis; assembly: GCA_037039925.1. NCBI lineage: Eukaryota > Metazoa > Mollusca > Gastropoda > Nudibranchia > Dorididae > Doris > Doris montereyensis. The sequence continues at coordinate 210,744 of JAXRKP010000395.1, read as the reverse complement.
TCAACAAAATTATAATTAAACTATCATCTAATGTAATACATACATGAATATCCCCACACAGACACACACACAAAACACACTCACATTCTTTAGATATCCAAATTCAACTGTATATAAATATGCAATTTAGCTTGTTGAATATGTAGGATAAATACAGGATATATCACATATTTATAAATTAATCATAATTAAAAGAGAAACATAGATTAAAATATCTAAACTCGATTTTAAAATTTAGAAAGTATAAATTAAAACACATTATAATTTAAACAACGTTGACCTAAGCAGGATGTATAATATATCACATATTTATATTATACAGTGTGTATGATAATATACATACAGAGTTGTGGTTGGGCATTATTGATTCATTTATTTCCTATCACAAGTACTATCACATTCTCACTGCAGATGGTACCAACGATTTTCTGGGAAAACACCATGGGCAAAAGCATTGAGATACAATCAAGCAGAACTAAATGTAGTACACACAGAAAAGTTTATAATGTTTATAAACCTCTAGCAAGGGTTTCTTTTCACGATCAAGTCTATTGCTCTTCAAACAATTCAGGTAAAAATTCTCTTTATTTTTTACTCCATCCCTTTAGCGGCTCCGTTTGTGTCTTTGCGTTCACACACAAATAGCACTAGGTGATGAGCAATGCAACCCCCTATGAACCATTGCACCAGGGTGTTCCCAAAGTTTTTCTGCAGCAGTCAATGACCAAAACAAAAGAAATTTGATGAGAATACAAAGTCAATGATAGAATAGATCTGCTCACATTTTGAGATGGTAAAATCCATAGTCGTGGTCTGTCAACATAATGAGGGTTCTTAGACACGGCAAGATGGACGCATATGACTGTGAAAGGTTGCCAATGTGCTCCAGTAAGGCAGCCATGATGTCAGTAATTAAGACACTTTCCGGCAGGGAGTTGGCCAGCTGAAATTTTTCAAACAGAAACAGCCAATGTCAAACTCTTAAACAAAACCCAGCAAAAAATATTTGTTAACACTTTTTGGTTAAGTCCCTTTTGTGAGCCAACTTCGACCATTCAAATTCTAAAGCGATTTCTATTAACTGGTATACAAATACATGTATGACTGTTCACTAGAAATATTATCATGTACAGTAAATATGGCTGCCCCCCATGTTCTAGCTGTCAGTAATGTACAAAGTCAATAAATCATTTTCATCCGATTTTAATTTTCAATATTATTATAGATGATTCTTATTCTGAAATAGTGGGTCAGATCATGATGATCAAACTGTATCTAGATTTAGATCTACTAGATCTAGTAGTCCTGAAAATTTCAAAGCTCTGCTATTTTTAATTAAATTGTTATGATTCTTTTCGTATTAGGTATGCAACCCTAAAAAACTGTTTGCACTGGGGGAAATAATAGGAGAAGAACTGTTGGCACATAAAATGTTAAATGTGCACATCAGAAAACAATTGCAAAACACAAACTGAGGGTTATAGACCTTCAGTTTTACTTCATATACTATGAAGCTGTTTAGGAAACCTGATCACCCAATCCAGCCATACTAAACTGTTCAATGGAATACGTATTGGCTGCCTTATTACTAAATAAACGAAGAAGATAAATTACACTTCATACTCAGATCTGTGATTCTAAAAGAGACATAAAATGTCCCTTATTAACTTCTTTTTTTGTTCTTCATGTTTCAAAAAAATAACAAACCCATTTTCTGTTCTTTATGCTACATAAAAATTACAATTAAGACAAGAAATTATCTCCCTGTCGTCATTTTCTTTTTGAATTAGAACCGAAGATGCCCCATGAAGATGGTTCTCACTCACATGTTCTGCCAAGGTCACAGGAAGGTCAGTGTTTACCATGGATATTTCAAGATCACAGAGGTTTTGGATCATGGACTGAAATGAAATGCACACCATTGATGATTGAAGCATTGAAGTATCGACTTTACAACCTCAATAATTAATCTAAATGAAAGCAGTTATTGCTTGGAGCGATTACATCAAATTTATTGTATTTGAAAAAAAAAACAACATGAAATTTGACTGCCATGACAAGGTGAAGGAGTAAAAGGATATGCTACCAGCTACTCCCTAAACGTCTTTTTAATACAACTATTGAACCTTGGCTCTTGGTGTGTCAGTAAAACTTCAGTCTATAAATTTAAAAACACTATTTCAACTATGCAAATAGAGACAGAGACAGAGACAAAATGAAACATATTTTTTGTACAAAAGACATTACACATAAGCACTGACCACAATGCCTTCTTGAGCTTGAATTTCAGCTGGTGTCTCCGCTGTTTGGTTCAATAGCTGCAGCATTATGGGCAGGAAGTCTTTATATTTTGGTTCGCTGTGCAAGCTGAGAAAGTGTCATCCACGGACAAACAAATGAAATCAAAATCTCATTTTAAGACAGAATTAAACAAACATAGATTCCACTAGAAGAATTTCTCAATTACCCAAACAGGAAAGACAAATAATCATATTTTTATTATGTAAATGGTTGCAAACACAAATAATCATATTTTAACTATGTAAATGGTTGCAAACACAAATAAACATATTTTTACTATGTAAATGGTTGCAAACACAAATAATCATATTTTACTATGTAAATGGTTGCAAACACAAATAAGCATATTTTACTATGTAAATGGTTGCAAACACAGATAATCATATTTTTACTATGTAAATGGTTGCAAACACAAATAATCATATTTTTACTATGTAAATGGTTGCAAACACAGATAATCATATTTTACTATGTAAACGGTTGCAAACACAAATAAACATATTTTTACTATGTAAATGGTTGCAAACACAAATAATCATATTTTTACTATATAAATGGTTGCAAACACAAATAAACATATTTTTACAATGTAAATGGCTGCAAACACAAATAAACATATTTTTACTATGTAAACGGTTGCAAACACAAATAATCATATTTTTACTATGTAAATGGTTGCAAACACAAATAAACATATTTATATTATGTAAATGATTGCAAACACAGATAATCATATTCTTACTATGTAAATGGTTGCAAACACAAATAAACATATTTTTACTATGTAAATGGTTGCAAAACAAATAAACATATTTTTATTATGTAAATGGTTGCAAACACAAATAAACATATTGATAGACAGATGAATAGATAGATATAGGGAGAAAAAGAAAAGAATACGGATAAATAAATAGATAGATAGGTATAGAGTTGTTGTTACTGATCCATAGAGAGAGACATGAATATTGATGTTTTATTTGCCAGATCTATTAGTTTCATTGGAATTCATTCCTTTCCTCATAAAGATATCCATAAATATACAAGAGTAAATGAAGATAGGTGTGAAAAGTCCATGATAGACTACATAATAGTTAGCAGCTCCCTTTTTACAGTACATTGGATGCAAGAGTAAACAGAGGAGCAGAAATATTTAGTGATCATCATCCAGTGATTGTCAAAATGAGATTACTGACTGAAGAAAACAAACAGAAAAGGAAAGAGAAGAAAGCTACTAAACTCAAAATAGAGAACTAAATAAACTAGTAGTACAACAGGTATACCAAGCTAGGATAAAAAGATTTATCAGTGAAAGACAGATGGATCTGAATGATAGCACAATAGAAGAAAAGTGGCAGATGTATAAAGAAACACTCCTCAGTTGTACTGAAGAGGTCTGTGGTAGGAAACAAATTAAAGGAGATAGGAAAAGAACAGCATGGCAGTATACAATACAGTTTATTGTCCTACTCTCCTCTACGGCAGTGAAACCTGGACCTTAGACAGCAGAGAATACAGTAGAGTACAAGCAGCTGAAATGAAATATCTAAGAAGAGTAGTAAGGAAAACCAAAAGAGACAAAATCAGAAACACAACAATAAGAGATCAAACCAAAGCAGATGGCATAAAAACTAAAACAGAAACAAAGCATAGAAATTTAACTTTTTTGGAAGGAAACAGAAAATGCCAGGACAGGGCATCCTGGACAAAGATCATCTCGGGCATCTGAACCCATACACCGAAAGGTAGAATGGGAACTGATAAAGAAAGAAAGAAAGGAATTCATTTCATCAACTACATACGGTGATCTCAGGGTGAATCAATAGAATGCAACAGAATGAAAGATGAGCGAAAGGAAAGATCGCAAACAGCCCACTTGTTTGAGGGAAGTGGGTAATTATGAGTGTATTTTTTTGCTTTCGTGTTTTTGTTTTATGTGAAAATAAGCCTTAGGGGAGCTGCGTGCGATTTGCCTGCCAATACCGGCGCCATAAGCCACTCTTGCTTGCAGGCCCAGTGCCCAGGTAGTTGGAACTAGACAAACTGTAGTGTTGTATTACCTTGACCCTAACAACTGTAGAAGAGCAGCTTTGATTCCAGGATGTGACAGAAGATAGGCAAGCAAGTTTAATGTTTTCGCCGTGTGAATGGACACAGTTCTCACAGACACATTCTCATCGTCGCCCCTTCCTTCTTCTCCTTCCACGGCCTGTGATGGTCTTTTGGGCTTCAAGTTGACCATCAGAATATCCAAGAGAATTCTGGAGAAAATTTTTAAAAAAGAGAAAAAAACTTGATGTGATTGTTTGAAAGGGCAAAAAAGGCCGGATTTTGTTGGTAAATTCTTGGTGATTGAAATAATTCTCTTAATAACTGCTCACAAAGAATGCCCCTTGAATACTCACAGATGAGCAGAAGTGCCAACTGACTGCTTACAAAGTGCCCACTGACTGCTTACAAAGGGCCTACTAACTGCTTACAAAGTGACTGTTTACAAAGTGCCCACTGACTGCTTACAAAGTGCCTACTTACAAAGTGCCTACTTACTGTTTACAAAGTGCCCACTGACTGCTTACAAAGTGCCTACTTACTGTTTACAAAGTGCCTACTTACTGTTTACAAAGTGCCCACTGACTGCTTACAAAGTGCCTACTTACTGTTTACAAAGTGCCCACTGACTGCTTACAAAGGGCCTACTAACTGCTTACAAAGTGACTATTTACAAAGTGCCTACTGACTGTTTACAAAGTGCCTACTGACTGTTTACAAAGTGCTCCTGACTGTTTACAAAGTGCCTACTGACTGTTTACAAAGTGCCTACTGTTTACAAAGTGCCTACTGACTGCTTACAAAGTGCCTACTGACTGTTTACAAAGTGCCTACTGACTATTTACAAAGTGCCTACTGACTATTTACAAAGTGCCTACTGACTGCTTACAAAGTGCCTACTGACTGTTTACAAAAAGTGCCTACTGACTGTTTACAAAGTGCCTACTGACTGCTTACAAAGTGTCCACTAACTGTTTACAAAGTGCTTACTGACTGCTTACAAAGTTCCCACCGACTGTTCACAGATGAGCAGACTGCCCACTGAATGCTCACAGAGCGCATACCAACTGCTAACAGAGTATCCAGTTAATGCTTATGAGTATCCACCAACTGCTCAAAGAGTATCCATCAAACTGCAAACAGAATATCCTCAAACTACCCCCACAATGCCAATCATTGCTCATAGTGTGTCCACCAATTTCCCCCACTATGCCCATCAACTGCCTCCACAATGCCCACTACTGCTCATAGTGTGCCCACCAACTGCCCCCACTGCTCAGTGTGCCCACCAACTGCCCCCACTGCTCAGTATGCCCACCAACTGCCCCCACTGCTCAGTGTGCCCACCAACTGCCCCCACTGCTCAGTGTGCCCACCAACTGCCCCCACTGCCCCCACTGCTCAGTGTGCCCACCAACTGCCCCCACTGCTCAGTGTGCCCACCAACTGCCCCCACTGCTCAGTGTGCCCACACCAACTGCCCACTACTGATGCCCACCAACTGCCCCAACGATGCTCATAGTGTGCCCACCAATTGCCCCCAACGATGCCCACCACTGCTCATAGTGTGCCCACCAACTGCCTCCATGATGCCCATCAACTGCAATGCTCATAGTGTGCCCACCAACTGCCTCCATGATGCCTATCAACTGCAATGCTCATAGTGTGCCCACGAACTGCCCCAACTGCTCAGTGTGCCCCCAACTGCCCCCACTGCTACCCATCACTGCTCATAGTGTGCCCACCAACTGCCCCAATGATGCCCACCACTGCTCATAGTGTGCCCACCAACTGCCCCCATGATACCCACCACTGCTCATAGTGTGCCCACCAACTGCCCCCACCCATGATGCCCACCACTGCTCATAGTGTGCCCACCAACTGCCCCCATGATGCCCACCACTGCTCATAGTGTGCCCACCAACTGCCCCCATGATGCCCACCACTGCTCATAGTGTGCCCACCAACTGCCCCCATGATGCCCACCACTGCTCATAGTGTGCCCACCAACTGCCCCCATGATGCCCACCACTACTTATAGAACCCACAATGCTCACCAACCCCACAATGCCCACCACTGCTCATAGAACGCCCACCACTGTTCATAGTTTGCTCACCAACTGCCTCCATGATGCCCACCACTACTTATAGAACCCACAATGCTCACCAACTTCCCCCACAATGCCCACCACTGCTCATAGAATGCCCCCCACTGCTAACCCACCAACTTCTCTACAGCCATTTTGAGTGACTGTCACTACAAATATGAAAGTGACATCTTACTTTGTGACCCTCAAGGAAGAAGGCGCGGCCAAATCAGCAATCTGCCAACAAACTCTTCGCATCAGATGTTGCAGGGGTTGGCAGCCAGTAGCGGAGAGTGTGTGGAGAACGCTGAACAGCTCAGAAGCTGAAGACTGAAGATGGACGCTCCACAACTTGCGAGCCATCACAGATGCCTCCACTTCTTTCTCTTCCAAAGGCTGAGAAATGAAACAAACATGAAAAGAGAGGAATAACACACTGAATGTTAAAAGTTAGTGAACTCATGAACATGGCCTTTTATGAAGTTTGTTTGTTTCATTGAAATTTACCCCATCCACCATTGCGGTGCTCTCAGGGTGAATGAAGAAGAAACAGCAAGATGAAAGGTAAGCGAAAGAAGGAAAGAAAAGAAGTAGGACCTACCAGTAGCAGCCGCCACCCGCTTTTTGAAGAGCAAGCACAATTGATTGATGAACAGGAAATTTTTACTGTGCGTGTCTTCCTCTCTTTTTAGTTCCTCTCTTCTTACGTCAAAACATAAAATTTCTAGACATTATGGGTTAAATACAACGTTGAAAAGGAATTGAAAGTGTGGTCAATCGATCAAAGTCCCTTTCATGTAAACAAAGGTAGTGTTGAACGGAACTGACGATGCGCACATGCAGCTACGAAAGTGAAACTAGAATGGCAAATGAAACAGCAGCAAGAATAGTTGGATCCTGATGTCCCGGTGTTTCCCAAAATATGTGAAGGATCAAGTAGAAAACCCCGGCATTTGACGTAAAATTTCTAATTTTCACTTCTTCTATATTGCCGAACCTGTATACTTTGCACATATACCTTTTAAATTATACCAAACACAACGTATTCCAATACATCAAAGGACCTGTATTCACCTACTAACCACACTGACCAAAGGCCTCTTTTGATGCAAAAACTTCAAAACGTGACAAAGCCTCGATAAAGTGTACATTTTGTGCCTTTTCAGGCATTTTATTTTTTTTAAATTAGTTCTTGTACTCGATTCTGAATATGTTCAACTATCTATCTATACGTTTGAGGATTTGATATTTTTAGTCTATGCTCTGTCCAAATAATGTTACAGCTCACTTTGATAACTATCTAAAGCATGTCTTCTCACAATAATTTTGCCATCAACTGAAATTTTAGTGTGTCGAAAATGATTCTTCCTTCTTTCTTTATCAGTTCCCAGTCTACATTTCAGTGTATGGGTTCAGATGCCTGAGATGATCTTTGTCCAGGATGCCCTGTCCTGGCATTTTCTGTTTCTTTCCAAAAACGTTAAATTTCTATGCTTCAATGCCTCTTTTATATCTTCTTCCTACTTTCTCCAGGGTATGCCTTTTGGTCTTTTACCTTGGGCTTTAGCACTGTATACTGATTTAGCTATTCTATTGTCATTCATTCTGTTTACATGCCCAAACCATCTCAATTGATTTGTTTCCATCTTAGTTTTTATGCCATCTGCTTTGGTTTGATCTCCTATTGTTGTGTTTCTGATTTTGTCTCTTTTAGTTTTCCCTACTACTCTTCTTAGATATTTCATTTCAGCTGCCTGTACTCTACTGTATTCTCTACTGTCTAAGGTCCTGGTTTCGCTGCAATAGAGGAGAGTAGGACAATAAACTGTATTCTATACTGCCGTTTTGGTTTTGGTGACAATTCTTACTTACCTACAAATGCCTTCCGCACTTTGCCTTTTGATTCCCTGGCTGATTTCTTCTCTCAGTTTTCCTCTGATTTAATCATTTACTCTTAGGTAATTGTAGCTTTCAACTTGTTCTAAATTATGCCTGCTCAATTTAAGATTTTGTGTTTTAGCTTCCCTAGTTACTAGCATTGTTTTGGTTTTCTTTGCATTTACTCTCATTCCTCTTTTATTTAGTTCATTGTTCACAATGTTGATATTCAACTGGAGGTCCCTTTCTGATTTTCCAAACAGAACTAAATCATCACCAAATGAAAGCCTTGATACATTTACTGGTTTGAACTTCCACATACCTACATTCACTTTCTTCATTTTGAGGAAGCCTTTGCGACTGAATCCATAAATGTGATAAACAAAAGAGGACTTAGGATACAACCCTGTTTTACTCCTATATCTACATCAAATTCTTCAGATATGTTTCCAGCTACTCTCACTGCACATGTTGGTTTATTGTAAAACATTTTAATGGCTTCTATGAAATTTTGCTCTACATTGTGTTCTTTTAAGGAATGCCATAGTTCGTCCCTCCTCACAGTGTCAAATGCCTTTTCTAAGTCAATAAAACACAGGTGCAGGTCAATGTTTTTCTCAAGGAATTTTTCTATTATTTGTCTAGGTGTTAATAGGCGGTCTTGTACACTTCTTCAATCTGATCCTCTACTCTTTTCCTTAGTCTCATTTCCAGTATCCTGGCATATACTTTTCCTGGAACGTTAAGTAGTGATATCCCTCTATAGTTTGAGCATTCCATAGTTGATCCTTCCTTATGTGTTGGTAGTACCGTTCCCTTTTTCCAGTCGTCTGGCACCTGTTTCACTTCCATGCTTGTTGACATATTGCATGTAGTAGTTTGTCTGCCTCTCTCCCTTGGTTTTTAATCATTTTTGGATAAACTTGATCTGCTCCTGGGGCTTTTCCTAATTTCACTTTTCTTATAGCTGTTTGGATTTCTTCCATTGATATATCTACATCTTCAGCTGTCTCCTCTGGATTACTTGTTACTTTTACTAAAGGATCTTTTCTCCTTGTTTCAATTTCTGGAGGGATTATGTAATTGGTGAAGATGCTTTCTCCATGTTTCCATGATTTCGCTGTCTTTCTTTCATTATTTCTGCTTTGGCATTCTTAATTTGTCATATTGGGCATGCTTTGGTCTTTCTCATGCTCTTCATTGCCCCCAGAACAGCTTTTGATTTCCTTGATAGCTTTCTTGAAGTCTTTGTCCAAACTCTTCCCATTGTTCCTGTTTTGCTTTCCTAACTTCCTCTTTGGCGATAGTTCTTTTATTCACGTAATCTATCCTATCCTCTGGTCTCTTTGTTTGCAAGTATTTCTTCCAGGCATCCTTCTTTTCTTTCATCTTAGGCTTGACGTTCTCATTCCACCATGCTGTTCTTTTCCTATCTCCTTTAATTTGTTTCCTACCACAGACTTCTTCAGTACAACTGAGGAGTGTTTCTTTATACATCTGCAACTTTTCTTCTATTGTGCTATCATTCAGATCCATCTGTCTTTCACTGATAAAACTTTTTATCCTAGATTGGTATACCTGTTTTACTGCTGGTTTATTTAGTTCCTCTATTTTGAGTTTAGTAGCTTTCTTCTCTTTCCTTTTCTATTTGTTTTATTCATTCAGTAATCTCATTTTGGCAATCACTAGGTGATGATCACTAAATATTTCCGCTCTTTTGTTTACTCTTGCATCCAATGTAATGTAAAAAGGGAGCTGCTAACTATTTTGTAGTCTATCGTTGACTTTTCACACCTATCTTCATTTACTCATGTATATTTGTGGATATCTTTATGAGGAAAAAAGGTGTTGGCTATTTTCATGTTATTCTTTAGGCAAAAATCTATTAGTCTCTCTCCATTTGGAGAAATTGTTGTCTCTCCTTCTTTACCTAATCTCCTAAAAGCATTAGTTCCTGTTTGGGTTTAAGATTCTCTGCAGCAATTTGTAAATCGTTTTCGAAGATATCTTTTTCTTCTTTAGTTGCGTCTTCGTTTGGTCCATAACCTATTAATAATTTAATTTCTCGTCCTTTTGGTTTAATATTTACCTCTAATAGCCGTCAGCTTATAAATTTCCAACTTTCTAGTAGCTTTTCATGTCTTTTATGCACTAGGAGGCCTACTCCTGCTCTAGTTCTATCTTTGACATCTACTCCTGAGAAAATTAAAATATGATTTGGTCCTACATTTTCTATTCCTTGTCCTTTTTTTCTGTTTCTGTAATGGCCAAAATATCTACTTAAAATTTTTCCATTTCTTCAACTAATTCTAAGTCTTTTCCATTTATTGCCCTAACATTCCATGTTCCAAAAATCACAGTCCGTATTCATTTCCAAGTTCGTCTTCGAAAGATCAAGCCGGTTATATTATATTAATTTTTTCTCTGAATCTGTTTGGTTTTGGATAAGCAGGTATATGGTGGGGCTGCCACCTTGAGGACCCCTACCAGGCCTTGTTATTTTCTGTCAGGGTTAACTCCTTAGTCTTTAGTCATTCAAGATCAGCCTGCAAGGCAGCAGGTTGTTATTTTCTGTCAGGGTTAACTCCCTTAGCCTTTGGTCACTCAAGACCGGCCTGCAAGGCAGCAGGTTGTTTTCTTTCAGGGTTAACTCCCTTAGCCTTTGGTCAGCCAAAACCTGCCTGCAAGGCAGCAGGAGACTCGTGGAGGGCGGGATCATCTACTCTCCATACAGGTGCCTACCTGTCCACTGCCCGGGAAAAAGATTCTCATGTATTTTTTTAATGCAAACTAACAACTTTAACAAAACATAATAGTTTTTTCCTTCCTATTTAAAGTTTCAGTAAAAAAACAAACTATCATATCCCTTGACTTACATCTTTCGTATGTAGAGGAAACGGTAAGGGCAGTAACTCTGATAACAAGAGTAGACCACTCATGTAGGTATAGGGAGATTTTATGGTATATTTCAATAACTCCTTCAGCATCATAGTCCACAAGCTTTTACTCAAAGCTGAAATAAATCAAAGGAATTTTCAGCATTGAGACATTGAGACATAAGACATGCAGCATTTAAGATGACTTCACACACACAGACATACACACACACACACACATACGCACAGATTGTGTCACACACAATATATATATTGTGGCGCAGGTGGCCAAGTGGTTAGGCTGCCAGGCTTGGGATCATGAGGTCTCAAGTTCAAATCCTAGAAAAGCTTTGTATTCCTCGGGAAAGAAACTTACCACGCATTTTTCCCCACTCGACCCAAGTGCAAATGGGTAAAAAGCATCAGCTTGGGGCGTAAACCTGCATCAGACTAATGTCCTGTTCAGAAACTGGGATAAGCTCCCACTCTGTGGGTCAAAACTCCCTCCCTCCCTCCCTCCCTCCATCCCTCTCTTGAAGAAACTTTACTTACAATATAAATATGCATAAATCCTAACATTTCACACAAAGGTTATATAATACATTTTCACACATACATTATTTGTAATGCAAAAAAGTAAGCATACATCAAATTGAATTCTTAATTGATCAATGGTGATCATGGTCTATGTGAACACTTGCGTTGGAGTTTCCATTCATAACATTACTCGTTTGTTCTGAGATGATTTATAAAATAAAAGTAAAATAGAACACTTTCTTGTTAGAAAATCAAACCATCCAAAAAAAAAGAGATTGCTCTACATTTGATGAAATGCTGAACAAATTCTATGTGATTCCAACCAATTAATGTAGAATATTTCATATAAAAACAATAAATTTTGTGTCACCTCAAGTACATTGCTCTCTATGCTAAAGAATAAGGAAATAAATGATAATAAAAAAGAAGAATAAGTTAATCATGAACTCTTTGTTTTAATTCATTGAAAAACCATTCTGTTGTCTCCCCATCCCGCTCTCTGATCACATTCACAATATCATCTTTCTGGTTTTTATTTTTTACATTTTCTTTGCACACATAGAGAGGTGTAACTTCAACACGGCTATAACATCAGTACGGCTAGTCAGTTCTGTTTGATGTGCCTGTTAAAAGTCCTCTTTATTTCAATAAATGTTCTCTTTATTTCAATTAAAGGTCCCATTTTGATAAAAAAAATAACCGTTGTTTGTTCCATACTAACAAGAATCTGTTGGGATCACATTTTGTCTTAAAGTGGGTGGTTGTTTTGCTGTTAAATGTAGCTAAGCTGATGTTACAGGCAACGGTGGCCATGTTAATGTTATACGGGAAATTTGGGACATTCCTTGGCATCGACCAATCAAAATGCTCAGTTTATACAAATGGGTCACATTTATTACAAGATGGACTTCTTTTAAATATCTTCCAGCACCACGAGGCGATTTGTTGACACAAATAGGTTTCTTCATTTATATGACCTCTACTTCCGGTCCTTAGGTAGCCGTACTGATGTCAGACCACTCTATAGCTAAAAAAAAAAGAAGTAAATGAAATGGAAAGAAAGAGAAAATGTTGCCAAAGTCAGTCTACCTTCATCAGTCTGAGTGTGTTGCAGCTCTTCTTGGGTGAAGGCCAGCATGGTGTTCACAATGTCTTTTTGAATCTTGTAAGGAAAAATAAAAACAAGAGAGAAAAGTGGGGGTTTTTCCTTTATAGAACTGTATTGAACACCATTCAGGAGCTTAAAATAAAGTGTTCATCTACATTTACAAAGAGCGACAATCTTTGAATTTATAAGATGTTGGGGTTTTTTTTGTACATTTACCTCAACAAAAAATCTCAACTGCCAGGAATTCTATGAGAGCTCCATTTGTGAACATTCACATTCTTGTTTTACAAACATCTTTGTTAGGACAAAAAGCTAAATCAACTCAAAGTTAGGGATGGCTTTCACCTATATCATAATTTGTTGAACATAGCTGCCAACCTTTAAAATTAAAAAAACAAACTCTGACAAAATTCTAATTTGTAAGACTGCCTGTAAATATTTTTTTCTCTTCCAGATTACTTGACTCGAATTAACTCCTTATGTGGTAAATATGCTCGCCTTTCTGGCAACATTATTTTTGTGAACTCGGAATGGCTTGCCTGACCTTCAACCCAATTTCTCTGAGTCTCTGCAGTGAACTTGGCTTCTTAAAAAAAAAAAAAAAAGAAGTTAACCCTCAAATACATACTTTTCAAGGTAAACACAACACACTTATGGATTTTGCCACTAACCATACTAAATACGGTGTTTTACATACTGGTTGGCAGCTATGCATGAAAAATTAAGTACAAAAGGAAGCAAAGGACTACATTTCATAAAAAACATCATGCTTGAAAAGAGACACTGAGCTAAATTTGTGATTTTTACACCATATTACTTGATGAATCAAACGAAACGAAACAAAGAATTAAAATAGACTGAAATGTTATGAAAAATATAAATAAAAATTTTTACCATTTGCTTGAACACCTTGAGAAGTTCATCATGAAATAAAATAAAGGATAATTTTTTTTTTAGAAAGGCTTGTGTAAGAAGCTAATACATGTAAGCAATGTTTAAGATTTGACAAAGAAACTACATAAATACATAGCATATATAGTGATAGATTGCCAATCTTACCGCTGCCAAATCATTGTTGAACATAGAGGACGTCGGTACAGAACACATGACCGTGTGAAGTTCTAGCAAAACAGGAATGGCAGTGAGATCCTTGAACTGCAAACGTAAAATTTAAGAAACAAATGGCTTGATATTTATTGAACAGCAAAGGTGCTAGTCTTGAATTTTTATTGTTTTTAGTCCATCTATTAATCAATCTATTCATTTAATTATAAACATCTTACAGTTGCTGCGAGTGAGTACGAAGCATACCAGGAAATTGAAACAAGAAAAAAATTTATCGGAAAGGAGGAGTTGTAGCTGAATCGTAGTGTTGTGAACTGGTAATCACGACGACACTGGTTGAAACCCACCTTAACTCAGGTGTGAATGAATGCCCAGCTATAGGCAGAGAAAGATCTTATCAGAGTGTTAATATGAAAAGTATTACAGGCTTGTGAACTGTATGCTCCCCTGGAGTTGAGAAGGACTTTGATTCAAATGGCCTGCTAGAAGACAAATGATGTGCAGTCGGTGAGCCCTCACTTGTGCGGGGATAAGGATTATAAATCCATCTTTATCTTTATCTTTAGCGGGGATAAGGATTATAAATCCATCTTTATCTTTAGCGGGGATAAGGATTATAAATCCATCTTGATTTTTATCTTTAGCGGGGATAAGGATTATAAATCCATCTTGATCTTTATCTTTAGCGGGGATAAGGATTATAAATCCATCTTGATCTTTATCTTTAGCGGGGATAAGGATTATAAATCCATCTTTATCTTATCTTTAGCGGGAATAAGGATTATAAATCCATCTTTATCTTATCTTTAGCGGGGATAAGGATTATAAATCCATCTTGATCTTATCTTTAGCGGGGATAAGGATTATAAATCCATCTTGATCTTATCTTTAGCGGGGATAAGGATTGTAAATCCATCTTTATCTTATCTTTAGCGGGGATAAGGATTATAAATCCATCTTTATCTTATCTTTAGCGGCGATAAGGATTATAAATCCATCTTTATCTTATCTTTAGCGGGGATAAGGATTATAAATCCATCTTGATCTTTATCTTTATCTTCAGCGGGAAGAATTTCAAGGAGGACATTGAGCGAAAAACACTGTCGGCTTTCTTTTTGGTTGGGTTTCCTCTCTCGCTCTCTATATCTGTCTCTCCCTCTCTCCCCTCTCTCCCCTCCCTCTCTCTCTCTCTCTCTCTCTCTCTCTCTCTCTCTCTCTCTCTCTCTCTCTCTCTCTCTCCCTCCGCTCCCTCCCTCCCTCCCTCCCTCCAATCTACTCACAGGATTAAGTTCCAAGGGTCCCTGCACCTCATTTTCATTTTCACCCTCTTCCTCTACAGCAGCTGGTTGACTGAGGCAAGCCGTCTTTGACTCGGTGCCAAAAGCTTCTATCAGCTGGGTGAGAGTGGCACGCACAAGCGCAAGGGTTGGCTTGATGACGGAGAAAAAGGTCAACGCCTGCTCGGAATTGTAGGGGATTCCTTGTTGCCAGATCTTAAGCTGTGTCTCACTTAATTGCTGCCAGATTGAGAATTAGGATACAACTTTAAAATGCTTCCAATCAATAGTCCAACATGGAATTGCAAGAAATTAAAAGATTTACTTTTTTTATTTTATTTTTTTTATTCATCACTTCCATTTTATATTATCTTTTACATGTATCTCTATGATAATAAAAATAAGACATCTCTGATCATCCTTCTAATTTCTAATGAAAAAAAAACATGTGTGATACTTTAACAGCGGAAAGAAAGATTTTCTTCATCTCATCCCCCCTCCCCACCCCCGAAGAAAATAAACAAAAAACAAAATAAAACCCAAAAGCCAAAACTAGAAAAGGAAAGGTAACATAATATTATGATTAATCACCCCCCCACCCCCCCCCCCCCATTACCATTTCAGTTAAAACTGAAAATTGAAAATGACCTGAAGACATGGCCTCACACACAAAACTAGAACCTGCGTTAGTAACGAGCTAACGGTGGCACTTCTCACCTGAAGGATCTTGATAAACACGGGAAAAGTGTCGGCACTGTACAACTCCACCAAAACGCATCTGTACCTGGCATCATTCAAATTCTCTGTCAAATGAATATATAATGAATAAGAGATACTCTTTGTTCCTGCCGATTGATGGACGACTTTTGAAAAAGTGAAAGGAAATAAGTAAGGCCTACCAC
Organism: Doris montereyensis; assembly: GCA_037039925.1. Lineage (NCBI taxonomy): Eukaryota > Metazoa > Mollusca > Gastropoda > Nudibranchia > Dorididae > Doris > Doris montereyensis. Next base: position 194,667 of record JAXRKP010000395.1, on the reverse strand, counting down.
TAGGGATTTAAATTCTCTGTCAAATGGACAAGAGACCCCCCCCCCCCCCCGCCTGTTGTTTGATTGCAATTCACTCCGTCCACCATATTTGGAGATCTCAGGGTGAATTAATTAAGAGAGAGAAAGGAAACAGCAAGATGGACGACTTTTAAAAAGAGTGAAAGGAAAGAAGTAATACCTATCACCAGGGCCTGCCAACCGTCAGCGAATGAGAAATAATGAATGTGATCATAGTGATGATGATAAAAATTCAATGGTAAGAAACAACATGCATGGACTGTCTACCACCAGCCCACCAACACTACATAACAAAAAACAATATATATGTGTATATACTTATTTACACATTGTATGGCTCTTAGAGTAGAGCAGGCTACTAAGTCTGACATCGATAAAGACAAGCAGTGAGGCAAGGGGCATGTCGGAAGCTAATGTAATGACACAAGATAATATGAAAGCCCCATAGGAACAAAGACGAGACAAACACAAGGAATAGACAGAAAAAAGGAGCGTAGTTAGCTCGGTTGGTAGCACGCTTTCTTTTCATGGCGAGGCGATGGGTGCCGACGCAGAGGTCGCGGGTTTGATCCCCATGGTGGCCAAGATTTTTTTTCTGTCTATTCCTTGTGTTTGTCTCGTCTTTGTTCCTATGGGGCTTTCATATTATCTTGTGTCATTACATTAAGTCTGACATCATCAATTCCCTGCCTAGTTTTTAATGTGATTTGATTTGAATAACCCACATCCACAACTAAAATGATTTCTGGGTTCTTGGTAGGATTTTTAAAAATTTTGCCTAGACTGCCCTGTAAACAGCCAAGGGATCTTTAACGTGAACAGAGTGTTATGATTTGCACACGGAATTGTCTGTCTCCCATGGGACTAGGTGTCAATCCACCTACCTGGACCGGGGAAGGTAGATTTTGCTGGAAAAAACTTGAGAACCCACTACCTTGTAGTCGAGAGACCGACACCTCGCCTCTGGAATACCGGGTCCCCCCCCCCCTAGTAAACCATTGTTGAATCTAACACATCTAACTCTCAGAAGACTACCACTTATGCACTGTGCCTCGCAGGATATAGAAGAAAAATGAAAATTTATTGTATGTAACCAACACGGCACACAGAGATAAGGAATAAGAAGCAACTAAATTTAATTTACGTTTGAACCCAATTGTTTCTTCTTTTCCTCAAATAAGTAAATGAACAAATGAATAAATAAATACATAAAGAAAGACATAAAAAAAAAACCCTTTAAAAAAAGTGTCAAGGAACTAAAATTAGTAAAAACAGCCTTTAAGGTGGATAATACAAGCTCTGTGACAATAACTAGTTTGAATTCACAATCCCCCCACCCCCACCCCCCAAAAAAAAAAAAAAAAAAAGAGAGCGATGAATTGATAAGAAATATCCAAGCTAGGAAATCTCACACCTACCCGTGCTGTCGCTCTCCAGGTGTTGATCAATCAGCGAGTAGATCATCCGTAACACAGTCACCAGCCCAGAAGGTATTTTCTTCAAGTCGTCAGCCAGGTTCTTCAGCTGGCTTATCATGAAGGGTAAGCCATCAAGGTCATAGGACACAACCTTTTTCGTCGGGCGCCAGCCATTCTCCCAGCTGAGCTAACTTGGTGCTCGGGTCTGTTGATAAAAACATGACTGACAGTCATGAGAAAAGTAGGTAAAAAGTGAGCAAAGTTCCTCAAGGCCGTTACGACGCATACAGCTGGAGCTTATCCCAGTTTCCACAGCAAGAAGTGGAAAAGGTGATATAATAATAATGATAATACATTGCCCTCCGGACAGGCCGCTAGTCTGTCACACGTTTCACTTCCCTGCTGAGGATGGTACTCATCTGTACCTGGGAGTTACCTGTCTCTGCCAACAACAACAACGTGTCAGAACTTAGCAGTGTCAGGATTTGAATTCCCGGAGCTTAAAATCTTAGCCTAACTACTAGTCATAAAAAAAAATCTGGAGCAAAATGAAACAAAGAACAAATTTTCACACAGAAACTCTCGTAGGCAATTCTTTTTACATATTGGCCAGGTATAAAAATGTCTTTCAGGCCTGAAATTCAAATCAAATCATTTGCATTAACTGATAAATTAAAATCAAGTTGTATAACAATCTGCTTGATATTTTGATGTACATGCAATGGAAATTGAAACATGATTTATATTTTTTTAAATAATGGAAATTGAAACTTATAATTTATATTAAAAAAATAATTGGAAATTGAAACTTATGATTTATATTTAAAAAATAATGGAAATTGAAACTTATGATTTGTATTTTTTAAACGGAAATTGAAACAAGATTTATATAAAAAAATAATAGAAATTAAAACAGGATTTATATTATATTTTTTAATGAAAATTGAAACTTATGTGTATTAAAAAATATTGGAACTTTAAACTTATGATTTATATTAAAAAATAATGGAAATTCAAACTTATGATTTTTTTATTTAAAAAAAATGGAAATTGAAACGTATGTGTTTTCATCAGTACGGTGGCGATATGAAAAATAAAGATTGATAGACAATGTTCAGGGACAAAGTAAGGGGGATGCCAGTCACAATTTTGCTTCCGTTCACAATATAAAGTACACAAATTCTTACTATCTTCACAAACAGCCAACAGTCTGGGTGCGTATCCTTCAAACAGCCTCATGCTGGGCAAGGTCTTGACAACCATCAACAACAGCTGACTTGAGTAGCTGGCACAGATTGACTTCCTTAGCAACGTATCTTGCTCTTCGTCTCCTATGGGAATACACGGAAGCACAAAATAGAGGTTTCATCTCAGAATCACTCTCGTTTTCTTTTCCCCTTCCTCTACCTCGTTGTTTTTCTTCCTCATCCTAAGCTGTTCATCCTCCACCTCTTCCTTGTCCTTCCCTCCTCTTTCTCCTTGGAATGCCAGGACAACATGGTTATAGCTTTTTTTTTATGCATAGGAGAATCAACAATTTGATGTGAAAAATCAATTTAATAAAGCAAAATATGAATTCTTCCAAAAACACCAAAAACACGGTGATTGGCAAAATTGGAAACATTGATATAATTGAAAGCCAACCACCTAGCGCAATACGTAACAGATAAAAGTGGACACCAGAAATAAAAACATTTTGTCAAGTGTTGTAATCAAATAATTCCAAGTATATTATATTTTCATGAATTAATGATAACAAGATCAAAATCAATGATAATAATATAACCATCATCATTATCGTTATCATAATTTTAAATATTTTATTAACATTACTTTTACTATTACTACTATTGTTTTCTTTTTTTCCTTCTTGTCTTGTGATTATCATTGTCAGTATCATTTCTACCATAATTATTATTATTATCATTATTATTATTTTTATTATCATCACTATTAGTGCTATCATTATTATTACTTTCATTATTATCAACCGATAGTCATCAATTAAAATGTAGTAAGTGCATTTTCATCAACTCCAAACTCTAGACACCTAGGCATGCTGCTCTATCACATATAAAGGTCTTCTTCACAGAGCTTTGTTGATATCTTGATGACTTTGTGGTCCAGAGACAAGGTGTCAGTCTCTCAATCTAAAGGATGTGGGTTGAAGCCCCAGCAGGATAAAAATTTCCTCCACTTTTTTTTTCGAGTAAAACCTATTCCCCTGGTTGAGGTAGGTGGATCGACACCTAGTCCCATCGGAGACAGATGATAAAAGGAGGTCCCGTGCGCAGATCACAAGACTCTGTGCACGTTAACAGTCCCTCGGCTGGTTACATGGCAATCCGGGCAAATTTAAAAATTCCTACCAAAATCCCAGAGATCACCTTGGTAGTGGATGTGGGTAAAATAAAATAAAACATCAAAGACCCCTTCCTTCCCATCCCCCTAAAACAGCATGGTGAAAATCATCTTTAAAAACACAATCTCCTCCAATGATGCAAAATTGGAAAGGCTTACCTGTTTTTTCCAAGAAAGCCAGGAGCACCTCGATGTTCTGATTCAGACTCAATACATTAGCAATGATGCTACGGCTCTGAATGGGATCACGGTTGAAGATGCAAAAAGACAACGTGTACAGGCTGTGAAGGATGGATATGGCTACAGGGTCGTCCACTTGTTTCATGTCTGGTAGTGAAGAAAGAAGACAGAAAAATGAAAAGCTGACTAAAGAATATCATTTCAAGGCAAAATGTGAAGTAAAAAAACCAAGGCACTGAGGTACCATGTATATTAGACATAAATTTGTCAGTGAAACTGTATAAACACGCAAGTCTGTGTGATGTAATTTTTCAAGAAAAGCATAAAACATAGTTGATCATCGAATAGGGCTACAAATACTATGTTATGTTTCTTGGATTTCAATCTAATAACTATTTCAGTTTTAGAATGTAGTAAACGGAAAGAAATAATCAGTTGTGCACAAAATTGACTTAGATAATTAGAGTTAAACTTTATGAAAGATTTAAACAAGTAAATCCACTCCTTTACTTATAATGTTAAGTGCCTATTATCCATTAGATCATACGCATAACTGGTGCCTTTATATTATAGATTTAAAATACTTATGAAAAAGCCTGCATTTGATCATTTGAAAGACAAATCTCATATCCCGTATGTCGTGGACTTGTGTGTTTAAACAGTTTCACCAACGATATGTCAAAGAGACATTTAGATGATGTCAGTAGCCTAGTAGTTAAACTACTGGGGTTCAGATGATAAGGTCTTGGGTTGGATTTCTCTTAATGCAAGGTCTGACGATGTGTTGCTTGTAAAAAAAAAAACGCTTCACAAGCATTTCAACACTGAGCGCAGGTGAAAATGAAAGCTTTAACAATTTTTACTCTAAGAGACATTTGGCCCTTTCAAAGGCTATTTATTAACACAGGATTCAATCACTGCTCCTGGTGACCTTGATTAAAATAAAGAAAAAAACTAAAAACATACAATCAACTCCCAAAATCTCTGACAATCATCATTATCTAAAAATCACTCACAGACCAATAATACTTAAACCCTTTCCAGTTATGAGACAAAAATAAATATATGATGCCTACCTCGTCTGTGATACTCCATCAACTGGTCAATGTACAGAATGACCTGAAGATGATAAACCAAATCCACGCCAAGCTGTCTAGATGGCACCTCATCACACTCCTCTTGATCTTCCTATTATAACCAACAAAGGAAAGGAGTGAATGATAGAATGCTGTAAATCTTGGATTCATGATAGAATGCTGTAAATAACGGTTTCATGATAGAATACTGTAAATAACGGATTTATGATAGAATGCTGTAAATCATGGATTCATGATAGAATGCTGTAAATCTTGGATTCATGATAGAATGCTGTAAATCTTGGATTCATGATAGAATGCTGTAAATCTTGGATTCATGATAGAATATTGTAAATCTTGGATTCATGATAGAATGCTGTAAATAACGCATTCATGATAGAATGCTGTAAATAGTGAATTCATGATAGCAATTGGGGAGAAGTATTTGCTTCTCCCCAGTTGCTTAGTAGTTAAAGTATTTGCTTCTCCCCAGTTGCTTAGTAGTTAAAGTATTCGCTTCTCCCCAGTTGCTTAGTAGTTAAAGTATTTGCTTCTCCCCAGTTGCTTAGTAGTTAAAGTATTTGCTTCTCCCCAGTTGCTTAGTAGTTAAAGTATTTGCTTCTCCCCAGTTGCTTAGTAGTTAAAGTATTTGCTTCTCCCCAGTTGCTTAGTAGTTAAAGTTAAAGTATTTGCTTCTCCCCAGTTAGTAGTTAAAGTATATGCTTCTCCCCAGCTTAGTAGTTAAAGTATATGCTTCTCCCCAGCTTAGTAGTTAAAGTACATACTTCTCCCCAATTGCTAACTAGTTGAAGTATATACTTCTCCCCAATTGCTAACTATTTAAAATACATGTTTCTCCCCAGTCGCTAACTAGTTGAAGTATATACTTCTCCCCAGTTGTTGTAAGAAATTAACTTAAAAAGCTTAAATACACTGAGACTGATGATGCTGACAGGTGATCTAGTTCCCCTTACTGTCATTCAGCTTAAAGTTAAAGACTTTCTTGAGTATTTCAACACAATTAATGCGCCTAGAGCCTTACCCTTTGTAGGGATGAATGCGCAATAGGAATTACATTATCATTAATTGACAATATTTGAATCAATTTTGAAAGCTGTCAAAAATCAAACATGACAATTGTGACATATGACTAGCAGTCTCAATAAAATCAAATTCCACTCTTAAGCAAGTTTAGAGGAGTTGGACTCCATGATTTAATTGTAGAACAAGAAGCATCCGTTGAACTCCATGATTTGTGACATAGAACAAGAAGCATCCCTTGGGACTCCATGATTTGTGTAGAACAAGAAGCATCCCTTGGGACTCCATGATTTGTGTAGAACAAGAAGCATCCCTTGGGACTCCATGATTTGTGTAGAACAAGAAGCATCCGTTGAGACTCCATGATTAGTGTAGAACAAGAAGCATCCGTTGGGACTCCATGATTTGTGTAGAACAAGAAGCATCCGTTGGGACTCCATGATTTGTGTAGAACAAGAAGCATCCGTTGGGACTCCATGATTTGTGTAGAACAAGAAGCATCCGTTGGACTCCATGATTTGTGTAGAACAAGAAGCATCCGTTGGGACTCCATGATTTGTGTAGAACAAGAAGCATCCGTTGGGACTCCATGATTTGTGTAGAACAAGAAGCATCCGTTGGGACTCCATGATTTGTGTAGAACAAGAAGCATCCGTTGGGACTCCATGATTTGTGTAAAACAAGAAGCATCCGTTGGACTCCATGATTTGTGTAGAACAAGAAGCATCCGTTGGGACTCCATGATTTGTGTAGAACAAGAAGCATTCAAGGAAAAAAATTACCCCCTCCCCCCCCCCCAAACCCCCCACTCCCACCGCCACATTATTGTTGTTCCCATTATTAGAACTATTGGCTTTATTATGATTATCTTTATCACTGATATTTTTTTTACTCTATTCCTAATACTGTTATTAATCTTATCATCAACAATGTGATTCCCAAAGAAAATAATTACGAGGTACCAGAGCCACTTTCAAAACGACTCTTCTCCGAAAATGTAAAATAGATCACATGCAAGACATCCTGCTTAAAAGAAGATGGAGGTGGATAGGGTATGTTTTAAGAAAAGAAGAAGGGAGCATCACCAAGACTGTCCTACATTGGACCCATGAAGGGAAAAGGAGACGTGGAAGGCCAAAGACAACTTGGAGAAGAACAGCAGAGAATGAGATTAAAGACGGGGCGAAACCTGGAATTCCACAAAGACGCTTGCCATAAATAGAGAGAGATGGAAATCCTTCATTGCTGCCCTACATGCCAACTGGCATAACGGGCAGTAAGTTTGTCAAATAAGGTAAGTAAAAGTAAGTAAGTAAATAAGTAAGTAAGTAAATAAAGTAAGTTAAAGCCACTTACCACAATTACGGAAAGAAAAAAAGAATGCATGAGACAGCGCAGAATGTCGTTGGTTAGATCCGTGTGGGAAGTGAGATAGAGTAGCCCCTCTTGAGTGGCCATGAGCTGCCGCAGGAACTTCTCCGCAGCAAGGTAAATGCTTGCCACACTCGACGTCATGGGATTGGACAAGAGAATCAGCACGCATTCTAGTAACTTACTGGAAAATAAGAATAAGGGGCATGAACTCACTGTAAAACATGAAGCTGGAATCTTATATGATACATAGACCAGTTTAAACTCAATGCAAGAACAAGATCAAGCTGTCAAACAAATATGGTCCCATCTCTTTTTACCATAGTGCAGTAAGGCTTTGGAACAAACTGACCACAGAAATTAAATTCAGTAGAAGCAATTAAGTCTTTAGAACCAGAATTCAAAGACATCACCTTAAAAACAAAATGTGATCAACAATTTTAGTCAAGTTTAACGAAAACATCGAGCACTGACAGTAATACTGAAGAATTAACATAAAGACAAAGAAGAAGAAGAAGAACAAAAACAACAGAAACAAGAAGAACAAGAACAAGAAGAACAGCAGGTCCTCACATGACTGTGTTTTGTGTTTATCTTTAATGGACTTAACCCTCCCTAGATAACCCCAATTCACGTGACTATGTTTGGTGTCTATCTTTGATGGACTTAACCCTCCCAATATAACCCTCATTCACAAGACTATGTTTGGTGTCTATCTTTGATGGACTTAACCCTCCCAAGATAACCCTCATTCACATGACGGTGTTGAAGGCATTTATATTTTTTATTGTCGGCTGGCATGGACAATACAATGGCCTAAACCAGTATTTGCTAACACCATCCCCCGCCAACAATATTAAAGTGTTATAGGTGAATATTACCATATAGCCATTGACTTGTCTACACCAACACAAATGTCTAGCTCTTTTTTTCTTCATTTTTAAGTCAGTCGATTGATACCCCATTGGAAGAATTATCGTTTTGAAATCACAAGAACGCTGACAGAAAAGTTAACACAGCCAAATGTTTAGCAGAGTTAATTCTTTCCCTCCCTCCCTCCCTCCCTCCCTCCCTCTCTCTCTCTCTCTCTCTCTCTCTCTCTCTCTCTCTCTCTCTCTCTCCCTCCTAACTCCCTATTAAAGTGTTATAGGTGAATATTACCCTCCCTCCCTCCCTCCCTCCCCCAGAGTTAATTCTCCCTCCCTCCCTCCCTCTCCCTCTCTCTCTCTCTCTCTCTCTCTCTCTCTCTCTCTCTCTCTCTCTCTCTCTCTCTCTCTCTCTCTCTCTCTCTCTCTCTCTCTCTCTCTCTCTCTCTCTCTCTCGTATTCATTAAAAAAAAAAAAATAATTATAAATTTTAAGGAACCTTTATAACATCATACAGAATCTCTCAAAACAAAATGGGTTTGATAAAGAGACTCTTTCTGTAGTAGATTATGAAATGAGGGAAATAATCGTAAAATATCAAAAAGAATCTTTACAACATCATAGAGAATATTTCTGAGGAAAATGAGTTTGACAGAGGGATGTATTCATGGATCTCCCTTGCCAAAATAAAAACAACAAAAAAAGTAGGGAAAAAGTGAATATCTAAAACATTAAGGTAACCAGAGTATTTTAGCCATGTATTTTGGTCACAGTTGCATGGTCATGTTTGATGACAAAGAAGTCTAAGCAGATAAAAATAATGTACCAAGAATCGGTAATGTTGAAAACTGTCTGAAATGAGTCGTCAGACTTCTGTTTACTGTCAACCAGTAAGCTATATGGTACTGCATTTGCTTGCTGTCCCTGGTGGAGAATAAAAGAATAAAGGAGAAAGAAAGAAACACATTTTTCAATGAAAGCCACCTATAAAAGACATTAAATTTGTTCATTTCATTCCAAAAACCTGCATATCGCCTATCTGTCATCCTCTAGAAATAAGAAAACAAAAAAAAAAATGTAATCCTCAAAGCAGCCTACCTATAAGCAATCAAATAAAAACAAAAGCAAAACCAAAACAAGCAAAATAAAAGCTGAGAAACTAGGGTGAAGAGACGCAAAATTGTGATCCTTTTTAACATAAAATAACTTATTATTGATAGAATAAAATAAACTTTACTTCAAATGTCACAATTGTATTTTAAAAATGATTCAAATGATAGAAAAACATTCCATAGTTTTTGGTATTTTTTATCTAAATAACATAACTGTGACTTAGGCTCACTGTTGAAATGACCCCTTGACCCCTTCAATCGTAACATTCATTTCATCAAGGGGTATGGGCACTCACAATGTTCACAAGCGGATTTGACAAAATTGTGTTGATTTCTTCCAAATCAGCAAGGATCTTATGTTCCTCGTCTTCAATGAGAGCTGGTAAGTCTTCCTCCTCTTCTTCTCCATCTCTGACAGCTCTCTCTTCCTCAAACTTTGTGAATTTATCAAGAACTCTGAAAAAATCAATTTCAAAGACATCATTTAGTGGCAGTAGCATAATGACGGGCAGAGGATTTTTGTGAATGATTTCTGTTAATTTCCTTGATCTTTGTTTCTGTAACAATTTTGTTCTTATTCTTCTCCCTCTTTTCTTCCTCCTTTGAGAAATGAAAAAAGAGAGATGATTAATTAATAAATGAAATGCTTTAATGATCTGCTTAATTAACGATTCACACTTTAAATAAGTGATGGCAGAGTCAATGATTTGGTAAATGGACATCATCAAACTCCACTTACGTTTCAATGACTTCATACAAATCTGTCAGTGATTCATACAAATGTATTTTCCTCAACAAGGATGTTACTGACATAGTCAGCTTGACAATCTGGAAACAATGAGGTGACACTTTAGAGCAAAAATGACAAAACCAAACATACAAAGCTACGTACAACTTCAAGAAAAATTTTTAATTGATTTTCGTGTTTGAGTGTATGTGAAAGAACATATGATGGACGTGTTTGAGTGTATGTGAAAGAACATATGATGGATGTGTTTGAGTGTATGTGAAAGAACATATGATGGACGTGTTTGAGTGGATGTGAAAGAACATATGATGGACGTGTTTGAGTGTATGTGAAAGAACATATGATGGACGTGTTTGAGTGTATGTGAAAGAACATATGATGGACGTGTTTGAGTGTATGTGAAAGAACATATGATGGACATGTTTGAGTGTATGTGAAAGAAGATATGATGGACATGTTTGAGTGTATGTGAAATAACATATGATGGACGTGTTTGAGTTTGTGAAAGAACATATGATGGACGTGTTTGAGTGATGTGAAAGAACATATGATGGACATGTTTGAGTGGATGTAAAAGAACATATGATGGACATGTTTGAGTGGATGTAAAAGAACATATGATGGACATGTTTGAGTGGATGTAAAAGAACATATGATGGACATGTTTGAGTGGATGTAAAAGAACATATGATGGACATGTTTGAGTGGATGTAAAAGAACATATGATGGACGTGTTTGAGTGGATGTAAAAGAACATATGATGGACATGTTTGAGTGGATGTGAAAGAACATATGATGGACGTGTTTGAGTGGATGTGAAAGAACATATGATGGACGTGTTTGAGTGGATGTGAAAGAACATATGATGGACGTGTTTGAGTGGATGTAAAAGAACATATGATGGACGTGTTTGAGTGGATGTAAAAGAACATATGATGGACATGTTTGAGTGGATGTAAAAGAACATATGATGGACATGTTTGAGTGGATGTAAAAGAAGATATGATGGACATGTTTGAGTGGATGTAAAAGAAGATATGATGGACATGTTTGAGTGGATGTGAAAGAACATATGATGGACATGTTTGAGTGGATGTGAAAGAACATATGATGGACATGTTTGAGTGGATGTGAAAGAACATATGATGGACGTGTTTGAGTGGATGTGAAAGAACATATGATGGACATGTTTGAGTGGATGTGAAAGAACATATGATGGACGTGTTTGAGTGGATGTGAAAGAACATATGATGGACGTTTTTGAGTGGATGTGAAAGAACATATGATGGACATTCTTGAGTGGATGTGAAAGAACATATGATGGACGTTCTTGAGTGGATGTGAAAGAACATATGATGGACGTTCTTGAGTGGATGTGAAAGAACATATGATGGACGTTCTTGAGTGGATGTGAAAGAACATATGATGGACGTTCTTGAGTGGATGTGAAAGAACATATGATGGACGTTCTTGAGTGGATGTGAAAGAACATATGACGGACGTTCTTAGGTCAATTTGATCGTGGTTGCACACAGATATATAATAATAGTAGTAATAAGTAGGACATTTTTGTTTTATTGAAATTTACCCCATGCACCATATATGCGAAGACCTCAGGGTGAATTTAAAGGACATAACAAGATGGAAAATATATGAAAGGGGGAAAGGAAAGAAGTAAGGCCTACCAATAGCAATTGCCGACCGCCAACACAATACTTAAATGAATGACAAAATAAAATACAAACACAGTTTTTCGTTTACGACATCAGTGATTTAATGCTAGCAGTTGAAACGCAAGACCATATGATCCTGAGTTCGAATCCTAATTTTGTTGGTGGTTAACTTAAATCTACAGAAAACTGGATACGCCGCAGTAGAGAATATTGGCTGGAGTAAACTTACATACACATTTTTTTTAATGTTTGACAGATTTTTCATTATTCACTGGGAGAATTTTCAAACGGCCGTTGATAAAATTAGGATGATAGAAAAACCAAACAAGGTTCAGTACCTATCATCTTCAAAAACATCAAAACCAATCATTGAAAATTTTAAATCCGGTAACATATGTGTTTTTAAATCTGGCAACGCACAACTGCATTTTTGTATCTGACAACACATATACCCATGTTTTTTAAACTGGCAAGACACACACCTGTGTGTGTTTAATCTGATGCTGCACACATCCATGTTTTTAAATCTACTCAGATAAACATGTGTTTTCAAATCTAGCAACATACACACAGCTAGGTATTTTTTTAAACTTTGGCAAAGGCAAATGCTCGTGACTTTAAATATGGCAACACACACCTGTATTTCTAAATTTGGCAACACACACATACACACATCTCTATTTCAAAATCGGGCAATACACATAAACACCTGCATCTTTAAAAACAGGAACACACAAACATGTGTCTTTAAATCTGCCAACACAAATCTGTGTCTTTAAATCTGGCAACACACAAAGTTGTGTCGTCAAATCTGCCAACCCAACACATAGGATTCCTCACCTTAGGAGTCAGTAAACTCCTGACCAGCCTCTGATACCCAGTCCCCTTATCCTCCTCACTTTCGCTGTCCGGATTTTTGCTTTCTGGATGAATGCCGAGCAGCCATTGAATTCCGACTGAGAAATGAGTCGTGCTTGCCAAACCTCTCAGGGCCAAGTGTTTCACACTGAACACAAGGAACTTGCTTTCAACCAGCGACATCAATCTTGACTGGACTCCTCTACGCTGTGAGTCCATAAAAATGGAATGTGTCAGTGTCAAGTGACGTTTTGTCTCAACTCAGAATTATATTGTCCTAACTACACACAGGGTGTCAAGCAAAAAGTCAACTGAAAATTTCCTACCTCAACAGAAAAAAATCTTACCTAGGAAATGAAATACCCTTTCGACGTCAGAAACTGAGAACAACGTAAATATTTCCAATTTCAAAGCATTATTATAAATTGATAATTCAAATCATAAGTGAATGACTTTCTAGTGTATCTCAATGAAGTGAAAAGTGATCACACATTTCTTTAAAGCTTTACTTTGGATTAATAATACTTCCACATTTTTCTACAGGGCCCCACACATTTCTTTAAAGTTTTACTTTGGATTAATAATACTTCCACATTTTTCTACAGGGCCCCACACATTTCTGGAAGAAAAAGAAATTCTGAAAGCTGATAGTGGTGATCACAAAACATGCAAACAGTGCAAAAATGAAAAAGTCGAAAAATAAATCAAACATAAGAGTGACAATATCATAGTCTAAACACACGCACAAATACTTACTTGAACCCTACCAATTGTAAATCTTCCACTGTTCTACTTTTAACCACTACTCCCCCCTCCCCACCCCGACAGTCTCTCTCTTTCTTTCTCAAGGTCAAAAACTTAAAACTAGATCTAGAGTTTTATAATTGACTGCAACATAAAACATCTACCCACCCCCTTCCCTAGTAAAAATCTCCATTATATTGGCAACCACCCCACTCTCTCTTTCTTTCTTCTTCAATAAAACTGGAATTTAGATCTAGATCTAATCTAGTATGGTACATGATTGCCTTCTTCCCGGTTCTACCCTTTCCCACCAATGTCTACACTGTAGTGGAAGACACATTCGTTATTTCCCTTTCTCTTCCGATACCGTATGTCAGTCACCTCTTGTTTTGCCATCATATGTTTTCACATTTACTTTCTTCACCTTGTTCCCTTCCCCACCTCTATTCTGCTATCAGGTCGTGCGTGCATGACATCCCTTCGATCATCCAACCTCCTCTATTTTTACTAAACACTTGCATTTGGCTTTCGGCCATCCGCAAACTCCCGACTCTCCATAGATACTCAAATCTCTTTCTCACTCTCTCTAATACTAAAACACACACAAAACATTCTCTGTCTACCCTTCCTGCACACACACGTGCGCGATCGGACTTAAAATATGCACATTGCCCTCTGTCTCTCTCCCTTTGACACGAACCATACAACAATGTGTGCGATTGAACACACATGAATTCTTAATCTCTTCAGAGTAAAGTCAAATTGAACGGATGGACGTAGTTTATGGTATTGGTATAGACACTAAAACAAAAGAAAGTACTAAAAACTTTGTGTCGAAATCCAATACTTATTCCCCGGGTAAACTTTACAATTTTAAAGAAAGTATCAGAATCGTTTACTTTCAACATGAAAGAATTGCCAGACAGCAAAGCATAATGACCGGAAATGGATGACAAAATGATGATTCATCGTCCACAAACTTATTCACATTTTCCCATTTCACGGTCGCGATAATTGTTTATGTCTACTTCCATTTCCCTGATTTTCTCTCATGTTCGTCCTCATATTATTTACCTTGGTATTTTCTCGACCGGGAAACATATTTTCCGTTTTCAAGGATTTCCCTGATGCATGGGAACCCTGTTTTTACTACCTGAGCCCCATTTCCTACTTGTTTTCCTACCCAAGACATCAATTTCCGACCATTTCCGACCTGAGCATGAAAAATCCGACATATTTCCGACTTTCCGACCTTGCTGGACACCCTGTACACATTTGACGATTTTAGAGTTAAAATCTTTACCCGAATCGCATTCATCAATTGTCTTAATTCACTGAACTTTATTAGCAAATTAATTTTGTTTATGTTTGTCATAATGTTTACATGCATTTCGTCATGACTCCAGATTCTCTTTCTGGCTGAGAGCTGTAGAGTCTTTTTTTCTCAAAACGTGTTTACGTGTAGTTAGAAAATTAAGAGCCGACAATTTGTTTAAAATATACTGAATAGCTCAGGATGTGCGCTTAGAAAACTTAGAATACTCCTATTTATGTATTGAAATATGAGGTTTACAATGATGAATGTTTAAATTGTATGTAACGATAGTCATTTTTCAATAGAATATATCCATGAGAAAAACAACAAAGATACGTCAAATATTTCCAATTACAAGGCATATCTTAAATGCTGCAATATGCAATTACTGCAGCAATATCACTTTTGAAAAAAACATTAAACAAAACATAATATAAGTGAAGTAAACAATGGATTAAAACAAATCTTTATCATATTGAATCTCTGAAAATATTTGCTGATTAGACTACTAAAAACTTTATCAATCTCTGGAAATATTTAATGCTGATTAGACTACTAAAAACTTTTTTTTAAACACTGTTCAAAAAGTCTTTGCGTTACTGTCAACGCTGCTAATTTCAAAATTTTGATAATTATATAATTTGGTATATCATCATTGTTCATTTTCAAAATTTTGAACATTCAATTTAATCTATGTCACAAAACCTGAATCAAGAAATAGTAAGCTTTTAAAAAATCCTAACATCTTACCAACAACATCAAAGATATGCTTTCATCCGCTGCACACAAAAGCCCAGCCAGGCGGATTCCAATTTTTAAGTGGCGCACTTTGATAGCAGCATCCGGCTGAGTCATAGCACAGTCTGGGTTGCATCCCTCCATGACCCAGTTAAGCAGCTCTTTCAGCAAGTCTGAAAAAAAATGGTGGTGCAAGACAACTGTTATCCATGCAAAATCCATCACTCTTCTCTTCACCATCTGTTTACTTACCATGACTTCAAATACTCTAGACGAAGAACATATAGCTAAAATAAAGCGTTTAAAAGGATTAGCTTGAAAGAGTTAATACTATTGTGTTGAATTTCTAAATTGCTTCTCACAACCTAAGAAAGATTTACTTTCAATCTGATGAAATCATATAAATATATATATACATATAAAAGTAGTAGATGAGCGAAAGGTATAAAATAAATCAACCACAATATACATAGACTCAAATCCCTTTCTCAATTTCCGACAAAATGAAAGAAATAAGATAGAAAAAAAAACAATAAAAAAAGAGAACAATGCATACAATTTATATGGTAACATACATTCTGATAATTTAAAAAAAGCAAAAGCAGTTTTTACCCACAATAGAAAGACTTATGAGAGCAATTATTGATACAGGAATTGAATCTTATGAAGAAATTAATATGTGTGAAGCATTAAGTTTCAAGTTTACTTTTTTTTTTTTTTTGAAGACCTACTAAAAGGTTCTTAAATGACTAGAAGTTAATTTTCATACCTTGCCGATTTTCTTTGCCCACAAGATAGGAGAGGCCTGTATCAAGTAGGTTTGGAATGTCCTCCATGGCCATCACCCACCTGAAATGGAAAGCCAAAGTTAAACAACGATAGGATTGGTAAAATCTTTGTAAAATCTCTCTTAAAAAAACAACAAATATTACCACAAAGAAATCACAAGAGAATACTACAAACTCATAAAAATACAAAAGGAGATACCAAAGTTAAGAACGAATACATAACATTTTGAAATAACAAAAGAGAATTCATTTCATTGACATTTCCTCTGTCCACCATTTGCGGTGATCTCAAAGCGAGTCAGAGAAAACAGCAAGATGAAAGATACGTAGAAGAGTGAACTGACAAAAGTAGGACCTACCAGCAGCGCCCACCCACCAAAACGCCCACAACCAAAGAGAAAAAGAAAAGGAACACCAGAATTAAATGAACTGAAATTTATCAAATGCTATTACACGTCATATGTCATGACACTACAAACAATAGACCTCCGCGTTTGAAGAAGCACAGCTTGAACAGGCTTTATCAATTATCAAGTGGATTCTTGATTTTTTTTAAACAGACCATCCTTCCATCTTTCTACAATGCAGAGGGCTTTTTCTTTTTGCTTAATTGAAATTTACCCACGTCCACCATTGTGGTGATCCACGGGTAAATTAAGAGGAAACAGCAAGATAAAAGACAAAAGTGAAAGAGTGAAAAGAGAAGGAAATAGGACCTCCTAGCAGCACCTGCCAACCGCCCGCAACGTAATAATAGTCAAATCATGATGCCTTGTACCTAGCACGGATATGCAAGGACTTCTTTGTGTTTTCCTCTAATAGATACTAACCGACTGACGATATGACGATGATGATGATGATAAAAATAATAACAATAGTGATGGATAACATGATGAATTGTTATCAGCCCACTAAATCTGCTGTCACAAGATCAATTCCATCACCTTCAGACACAATGGACTATAGAACAGGACTCACTTGTCTTGATGCGGGACGTTGGCAAACTTGGCAAATATATCCAAAAGGGTTTGAGCTTGAAGTGGTCTCCTTCTTCCAGAAAGTCTGCACTGCACTGTCTTCTTTTCTCCAGTGTATACTGACTAAAGGCAGGATTAGGGAGTGCCTGGCGATTATTGATGATGACATATTAGTAAGAAGCAATGAAATGAGTGAATAAAAGCAAAGTTTCTTCAAGGCCACCATGGCCCAAAGAGCCAGAGCGTATCCCGGTTTCTATAACATTAAGCAGAACAGGGGGAATAATACATCGCCCTCTTGACAAGATGCTAGTCCGTCACAGGTTTTATTCCCTTGCTGAGGTGTACCCAAGTACACCTGAACCAGGCGGGATAAAGCCTGTTACATATCATACCTAACATTGCCAGAATTCAAACCCAGGACAACACAATTTCTATAACATGAAGGGTTCACCTTGATTTCTACAACACAAAGGGTTCACATTGACTTCTACAACATGACAGTGAAATTTCTGCCTTTGAAAAAAAAAAATTGTAAGTCTTCAAAGTTGTTTTTTTTTCGATAAAAAGGAGGTCCTGTGTGCAGATCACAACACTATGCACTATAAAAATCTCTTGGCTATCTACAGGGCAGTCCAGGCAGAACTTACCAAAAACCCCGAAATCACCGTAGTTGTGGATGTAGGTAAATCAAATCTAATTATCATGTTTGAACACAAGGCATTCCCTCAAACTACCCCTTGTTGCTCCGTTAAATGTACTCTGTGATTGGTCGCTGTCTCCATAAGAGAGTTTGTTATTTTCATTTCAAATCAAACTTGAAACCGGAGTATTTAATTGTACAATTTGAAACCGAGTATTTAGTTGTACAACTTGAAACTAGAGTATTTAATTGTACAATGTGAAACCTGAGCTTCATTACAGGGTCGAAAAAATTATTCTTAATTGTATTAATACATGCAATGAGTGAGTATATAAGCATACATACAATGAGGGGTGTGAGATAAAACTCCAAAGGGTTAAAAGAGCTCATAACCCAGGCGTCGTCTTCCATCTCATATATGTCCAGCCCCTGTGGAAGAGAAACAGAAAAATATTTTCAAGACCCTGAGGGCAGGTACGCCAGACATACGACTTAGTCCTATTCAATTGCGGAGCACTCTTCAAATCTTTACGTTTTGAAAATCTCTTATCGTTTTCAAGGTATCCAAAAATTCACAACTTCGATAATTGTAATTAATGAAAAAAAAATTCAAAAGAAAAGATAAGAAAAGTAGCTCAAACCAGTTCAACAAACACTTCATATACACAACCAAGAAAAACCATACACATTATACCTCTAGTCACATCTCTTTCAATCGCTAACTCACTCACTGCCATTATCAACACCCACCAGGTCCCGTCAATAGACTGTTGGCTGCCAAACCTGACACCTGTCAATATGGACTTTTCAATTTTTTGTCTACTAGTTCTGAAAATGTTTCTGTATGAACATTTTTCACACGTGTAATCAAGTCAATTGTACGGAAACACAACATAAAATTATTACCGGGAAGTATGTCCTTTGCCGGAAATCGACAGTAGATGGACACGGGGCTGTGGTGGTCAATATAATTTTGCCATCGAAAGGGAAACATTCCTTACAGCCCATTAATTATCTCTAAATCTGAAAGTGAATTTGATTCTGAATCATCAGATTCTAATCTTTATGATAATGGAACATCTACAAAGAAGCCTGGTGTTAGATTCATACATAAATATAAATCTACCAACGAAACAGTTTATTGAAGTTCCGTCCTTTCCATGAAAAAGTTTTCATTTTTACAATTTTTTAATTGTTTTCCAAAATAGTGTAACTTTCACTTTCTATGCAGAAACTACCAACATCCTCTAGAACATCATTTTATTCCTGAAAAAATGCATTTTGACTTTTGTTTCTACCTCAAATAGTACAATCACAGAGATTTTTTAAATTGTGTATAAACATGCCCCGCATTTCTCAGTCGTCTGAACCAAAAGTGCCCGGCAGTGAGTGGGTTAAGGGATAAAATACAAACTAAAGTACTATACTCTGTATTACGACAGTAAAGAGCTGTCATATAAAGAAAAATAATTCAAACGAGGTGTATTATGACCAATAAATCACAGAAACGCCAAGAATATTTGGAAGATCCTACTTTGCAATAAGGTTTGATTGTGCAATTCTCAGCCCAGGCTACATTTTTGGCAAGAAACCTTTATCTTTAATTGTTTAAAAATGGCATGGACTGAGTGTGTATAACAGCACACATACAATGAGAGGTGTTCCAGGCCATTACCTGAGCTCATCCCACTTCTTATAATGTGAAGGTGATCAGGTGACAGTTACTGAGAAACAAGTACGTATCAAGATATATCTAAACTAATGAATAAAACAATGCCGTTCTTTCTCAGAAATAAAGCGAAAGTTTAAAGAAAGATTAAAAAACTCTGTGGATCTAATAGCCTCTATCATAAGCCACCCAAGTTCTGAGCGTTTGATATGCAAAAGCAACCATCAGTCTGAAAATTTAAATACATCATCCTTGCAATAAAATGAATATATACATCAATGGTAAAATTGAAATACATCATCCTTGCAATAGAATGAATATATACATCAATGGTGAAAGTCTCTAAACTCGTAAATCCGCTAGAGGAAGTTTTTTCAGGAGAGACCAGGTTAGGTTTCAAAGTGAACAGGATGTTTGCATTGCAAGCTAAAGCATGTGACTAAAAATAATACGTCTATTGGCTAAATTTGCACCATATCTATAGCGACGTCGAAAACAATCTTATGATGTACTAGAAACCGAAAGTTATTTTTGAAAAACCATAGATTTTCATGATTTTAGAGACTTTCACTATGGATAGACAAATGTTACTAAGATGAGAAAAAAGGGGATGAATTAGGCA
Source organism: Doris montereyensis (assembly GCA_037039925.1). Lineage (NCBI taxonomy): Eukaryota > Metazoa > Mollusca > Gastropoda > Nudibranchia > Dorididae > Doris > Doris montereyensis. Next base: position 174,449 of record JAXRKP010000395.1, on the reverse strand, counting down.
CCTGCATCATATTAGGATCATCCATGTCTTCATCAGATGATATGTCTTCGTAGCCCTCTGCCTCCTGCTTATAAACAAGAAAGCAAAAATCTTTGGTGTCATGTAAAAAGGTGTCATCAGATGTATAATAATTAAAATCACCCTTTTCAAGGTGAGTGTTAGTATTTTAGGTATGTATAGCATGTAAACAGAAATAACTTGATTTTGAATCATTTGAGGGCATTATGAGAGTCCAATTGTCTTGCTTACTCACCCATCTTTACTGAAATTTTCAAGGCAATTTTCAGCACTCATGACAGCAGTACACATTTTTTTCTGGATATTTTTAAAAGTATGAAGCATTCATCTGGCTTATTTCAATGCATTTAAAATGAGTATCTCTTGAATACCTGCATAACAGAAAGACTTCAAACTTTACTTTGTGTAACACATCTATTTAAATCATTTACAACCATCAAAATCAACTGTTTTAGTTGTTCAGAACAAAACGTATTTCACTTCATTTTGCCCAAGACATGGATTTATTTGAAATCTTTATTACATGTTGCCTGAAAGGCATTCACCAGGCACTTTTTACCCAATCAATCATACTACATAAAACTGAAGTTGTTCCACCTGAAATAAGTTATGCCTTTAAACAATACATGCCTGTTGCAAACATTACGTAATTAGAAGGAAAAAAAAAAGTTGTGCCTCATAAAAGAATTGCATTTGTAGCATACTTGTGAATCTGCATCAAAAACATTTATTCTGCGATGACGTCTGGATGAAGAGCGATCAGATAATGCAACAAAGATTTCTTGCTCTTCCATTTCAGTATCTTCACCTTCCATTTCTTCCTCGTCATCTTCTTCATTACTACCTGTAAATAAAAGTCATTGCTTTTAATCCAGTGAATTATATTGCTCATTCATGAAGCACACAGTTTAAACATTGATAAAAACTCTCTTCATTCAAGGCCATTTACTCTTTCCGCCCAGAGTGACGACTCAGTCGTCGATGCGAATTTCCCAATTCTGCAGGACAGGAAGTACGAGCCAGTCACCGATTCATTTTCCTACCTCCATGTGTATTTTAAGGGATGGTTATCAATACCAAAGACCTCATTTGATTTATCATTTCGTTTGGAGATAGCTTTGAGCTACTTTTTAGACTCTTCTGTTCCGGTCTACTTTTGTTTTTACTTTGCCAAAACGCTTCCAACTGTCAATATTGGAATTTCAGGAAAATTCAACGAGAGATGGCTGAGAGACCATCAAAGTAACCTCATCTGTTTGATCTAACACAGGCTAGTGTCCTTATGGATGAAATATTAGATGTCAGTGAGGTTGATAGTGATGTCAGTGACTTGTGTCAGGAGATGATAATCTAAATCAGTCAATAAGAAGTGATGAATCCACCAATCTAGCCATAGTGCTGATCCAGATCTAGAATCTAGGTGTAGATCCAGGCATCCCCTCTACCTCATCTAGTTTTATGATTATAATAAATAGATCTATGATGAAACTCTATTACTACAAAAACAGATAGATCTAGATCTAGAATGAGAATTGAAGAGGACTGGGTCACTTCAAATAGTGGGTGAGACAAACACTCGTTTTACGTTTCAACCCTACCTCAATGTCGTCGTGAATCCCGATAAAGTTATATTTTTTATCAGAGAGTTCAAATTTTAAAATACATTCATACAAGAAAAATTTATCAAGCAGATGCAAATACATCAATAGAAAGCTAATTCAATTTACTCCATTTTGATAAAATTACATCAATCAACATTTTAAAGAGATCTTCTGATGAGAATAAAGCTGAAGACAAAGGAAATTTTTGTTTCAATATTTTTTTCACTCACTCCTTTTCTCCTACCCTCAACCTCTATAAGCATGCAAATCACCTCAATTACTGTTTAAAATGATAGGAAATTTATTCCCTTCAATATGATACCAAATTTGTTGACTTGTTGCTTATTTTAATATATTTATGGTCAGTTTTAGATACTTGGGTAGACTTTTTAAGACCGCTCCAAAATGTTAATTCCGGCAAAAACTGGGGGAAATTTGGTCTTAAATTCCGGTGGAAAGAGTTAAGGCCCATAGAGCCTGAGCTTATTCCGGCTTCTATAATGTGAGGCAGTGTTTGTACCCATTTGCACCTGGGTCGAGTGGGGATATTGCATGTTAAGAGTCTATCCTAAGGAACATATTGGAACTAGCTTTGATAGGATTTGAACCTGTGGCCTCATGATCCCAAGTTTGGCAACTTAACCATTTGGCCACCAAAGTCACAAAATATTAAATAGAAAATAAAATAATATTTGTCTCGATTCTGTATAAATGTGAAGAGCACTAAAACAAAATTCAGAAAGGAGAAAACTAACTCAAAGACTCATTTTTTTCCATAAACAAAGAGCATAATAGTATTGTTTGCTTTTCATGTAGAAATCATATTTAAAAGCATGATTTAAGAAAAGGAGAAATTTGTTTTCTTTCTGATCAAGTAAGTGAGTACCTTAGTAAGTAAAAATAAGTAAGTTATGTAAAAGTAAATGAGTGAGTGAGTGAATGAGTAAATAATATCACCTCCTGAACAAGACGCTAGTCTGACACAGGATTTTGCTCCCAAGCTAGCTTGCACCCATTTACACCTGGATCCTGATGGGAAAATGCGTGTTGAGTGTCTTTTCCAAGGAACACAACCTTGGACCTAGCTTTGCTAGGACTCAAACCCGGAACCTCATGATCCCAAGTCCGGCAGCCTAACCACTAGGCCACCGATATCAAGTAAGAAAGTAAATAAGTAAGTAAACATCAAATAAAAGAAACTGCAAATAAACGAATAAGTTAATAAAACAATAATGAAGTAATATCACTCACTTGCAGGTGGTTCCGGCGGCTTGTCTCGTTCTCTTGATTTTGATCTTTGTCTGGATCTGGATCTGCTACGTGCTCTCACAGTTGATGTAGGAGGTGACGCTGCCCTTGATTGGGATCGTGACCTAGATCGTGACCTCTGTCTGATGCGTGAGGTGGATCCTGAGCGCGATCTATCATGACTGCCGTGCCGATCCGGTGAACGATTGCGAGGCCGTCTGTCAGATTCTGCTCTATCTTTTCCACGACCATCTTTATCTCTATTCACTTCCCAGTCTTTATCCCGATCTCTGTCTTTGAACTTCTCTTTGTCCGACTCTTTGCCCCGTGCAGCCGATCTTTGTCGCGATCTCGATCTCTGTCCCTTGATCGCTCATTTTCTCTCTCCCTTTCACCTCTCTCTGTTCGCGATCTTTCACTTCTCTCTCGCGAATTTCCCTTTCCCTCTCAATTTCTCTCAGACGCTGCTCTTGTTCCTTCCTCTCTCTCTTTTTTGCTTCTTGCTCTTTCTGTTCTCTTTGTCTGATTCTTTCCCTCTCTCTTTCCTTCTCTCTCTCTCTTTCTTTCTCCCTTTCTCTTTCTGCTTCTCTTTCACGCACTCTCTCTCTTTCCCGTTCTCTTTCAATCTCTCTCTCTTTGTCTTTATATTCATCCCATGATTTGTCCCTGTCAAAGATGTCCCTTTCCCTGTGATCCCTCGGCTCAAGAGAGCCTTCACGAGACCTAGATTTTCGGAAACTGTCCCGATCACTCTCTCGTGAGCCTCGTCTATTCCTGTCATCTTTCGCCCTTCCCCTGTCATCCTCTTTCAAAAGTTTTTCCTCCCTTCAAATGGCTCTGTTGGCTCTGGTGGGAAGCTGGTGTCCCTTCGCCAATCCTGGGATTCCCGACTAGGTTCATGCGAATCATGACTAGAGGCGCGATCTCGGCTGGAGGCTCTGTCCCGACTTGAGCCTCGGTCTCGACTAGAGCCCCGGTCTCTCTCTCTATCTCGTCGAGGAGATTGTTTTCTCAGCACTTCCACAAACGCATCTTCAAGCGCTGGAGGTTTATGAATATCTCTGGCAGATTGGAGAGTGGATGATGAAAGCGTAGAACTCGATGAAGAAGGAGTTGGGTAGAGTGGTTGCTGTTGTCGTTGTTGTAGCTTCTCCTCAAACAAATCAAGGGGATGCTGTGTAGCTGCTTTAGGAAGATCTTCGTCTGCGGGTTCTGTGTAAAACAAGAAGCACAATCATCATCATGCCAATAATTGTGAATTGCCCAGCATATTTAATGGATATAAAACTAAAAACAAAATTAATTTCACCCACAAGTCGACACTTTTCATTTGAGAAGACATGTAAATTGACTTTCAGATATATCATTGTTGCGTTGAGTATTGTCATAAAGTGTCCGACTCAAAAATTGATGTGATCTTAGTTGTACAAAAAAATCCTCATTAACATACACATTAGATGAATTGAAAACTGTAACATGCATGGACTTGCTTGTTTTTGAATATGTTACAAATAAAACAAACTTTACTGAGATCCTTGTTTGAGCTTTATACATGAAGTAAGACGGCAAAGTGTTCACTAAGAAGCAAGTTTTGACAAGTGGGTTTTCATTGACGCAGTAATACACATTGTAATGAAAAACAAAGACAAATACAAAATAGATACAGAGAACACCAGCTCCATTTAAAGCGCATCTAAAGAATACTTTTTCTTGGCCACTTGTAGGTGTGCGCTTATAGAAGGAAAAAGAGCCAACATTGCATTATAACACTCCTGATTGTTGGGATGTCCCCCAACAGAGGGAGGCAAAAGAATCTCTCTCTCTCTCATACACACACACAAGCGCACACACACACACACACAATCATTACAGGCAGGTGTGTGTAACATTTTAGTGTGTCAGGACATTTAGGCACCCTACAACTTTTCTAAGAACCTTGTGTTTATCTTTCCTTCAAGGTCACTTAATTATTATTGTATTAGTGTCATTCGCATACACGGTAGCACCTGGGAGAAAAGATTGGGGCTTAAATTGAGAAACAAAGACTTCTTTGATATGATGAGCTCATTTGAGTCCAAAGTCAAACCACATTGACGCTTTCCGTCTATTTTTCATGTAATTCAGTCTTTCAGTCAGGATTCCATAAACAGCATGCACTGTAGCACTATGATCTGTATGTCAATGACAGCAAGGTAACAATAATTTGATAGTTTGGGATCCACCAATTTTTATTTATTTTTATTTGGTGAGAAACCAGAAAGCCTGAAAAGATCTGAATCAAAATTTTTTTTTTAGAAATTGGAATTTCAGTTGATACCAGAAAACTTTGACTCAAGTCTGCATGTATGCTTACCTAAAGATTTTGATTTGGTAGGCGTTGACTGATGAGAGGCTTGCGGAGGGGGAGGTGGAGGAGGTGAATCGTGTGGTATTTTGACTGTCGTCACCCATCCATACACAGCAAATGTGACAGTACGATACAATCCCTTTAAAATCAATCCATCTGTTGGAATCTTTACACAAAGGATGTTTCGAAAAAAATAAAATAAAAGTTATAAACAGATTAGTAATTGACAGTCTATCCAACTTATCGTAGTTTTTTAACTCATAATTCCCATCCTCTCCTTTTTCATGTCTTCAATTATGTGAATACATGCTGGTAAAATGACACAAAATATATATTTATGAACACAATATTTCTGTATTGCCTTTCTTATCTCATAATAATTGTGTCTTTTTTATGCATTCTTAAGCCGTTCCCAGACTCAGACCTTGTTTCTTATTCCAATAAGTGATGAGAATAAGGAGAAGTAGAAGGAATAGTAATAATAAGGAGTTAAGCGCAAGGCAAATTGTTTGCTGTTTCATGAAGATAATATTTGTATCTTTGCTCTTTCATTGAATAATTTCATATAATCAAAATCCTTTCATTTCAATCTTACCCTTAATATCTAAAATTCAATAAACTTTCTTACAACACCTAGAGTCTCTGAATATTTCACACAAATATCTGCTTTAAAATTAATGAAACGTTATCAAATCATCTTACAGAAAAACAATCTGACATTTTGATAACAATCTAAACATTTCTGGATATTTCATAAAACTATCTAAATATCTCAAATTGTATCGGATCAAATGAATAAAAAATTTGATGACATATCATACAACCATTTAAAGACTTTAAGAATTATGAAACTAGCCAAAAACTTCATTATCAACATATAAAATAACCTATTCATCTTACTGTTGAAGAAACACAAAGTAAACATCATACACATATACATAATTTCTTGTTCTCTACCTCATGATCTGGTTTCAGTTGTATATTGGTGTTTTCTTTGTAATCCAACCTGAATGAGAGAAATTGGTAAAAAATTATAAGAACAACGTCTTTCTTAAACTTCTTGTATTTAACTTACATATCATATATATAATATATTGTATATATGACCTAATCAAATTGCTTTATATAGTCAGCATTAAATATTTCATCTATGACATCACTCAACTTTTGAGTTCAATAAAATTGTCTCCTTATCATTGGTGACCTTGAAGTTTGCCTTACTCTCATCCATATGAAAAAAAAGGTCTAAAATTAAAATGGCATTTAACATGTAATGTGTCTTTGTTCATCCCAATGACCATGTACACAAAAGAATCAACATTGTTTGCCTTCAAACTTTGCCTCTGATGTTTCCTACCAAACATAACATTCACAAATCATTCCTAATAGTTTAAAATCAAATTATGTCTATAATGGTCAAACTCACTGGCCAAGCTTTTCAAATGTAGATGCCGAAGGTTTGTCAAGATTATTGACATATACATCAAGTTTGAATTCTGATGGAAATGTACCTCTGGAAAAAAATATTTATAAAAAAATCTTTCAACAAGGGCAAGAAAATAAAGTTTGCAGAAAATTCATGATAAGAGAACAGCACAAGATTTTGTTTCGTTTAATTGGAATTTACCCTGTTCACCATATGCAGTGATCCACAGGGTGAATTAAGTGATTTGTTTCGCTTTTGAGTTAGAGTTTTTTTATTTTAGTATCTATATATGAGTAACTGTCAAAATACAGTCATCCTGTGTCATTGAAAAGTTTGTAGTCCTTAGTTGCTAAGGAAACGGCCGTCATTTTGGATTTTGACCCAATTTTCAAAATCTATTTCCTCACTTAGTTATGAATAAAATCACTAAAAATCTGTGCAGATCGTTATTTCCATTCAATATCTAAAAAGTGACGTCCAGTCTTTTAGATATTTTGGATAGTTTTTTTTTTATAATTTTTTTTAAAGTAACATATATCCACACAGGTTTTCAGTGCCATCTTCTCAGTCAGTGTTTGGGTAATTTACGTAAAAATTTTGACTATTTTTACCTACCCTTGCCAACAAAATATTGTGTAACAAACAAACAAAATGTCATATGGACATTTTTTGGCCACTAACTGGTAGATAAATGATCGTTCTACCCGAAAATATAAAAAACAGAAAATCGACACTTTGGTCCTAAACTCGCTAATTCAGGTGCCCCCCCTTTCTCTTTAAGGGGAAACAGCAAGATGACAGAATGAGTAAAAGGGTGAAATGAAGGAAATACCCAAGGACTGGCCTATCAGGCAGAGACCACAATATATTATACTACATGCATGCAATTCTTATTTACTTAAAATTAATCTAATTCTTTTCATTCATGAATAAATCTTAATAGTCATTATCAAATTTTTTAAGGTCATTATCAATGTGAAATGATGAAATTTTAAATATGTTCTTGAAATACTTTAATCAGAGCTACCAAGTTGAGAACAAATGAGAAAATGGAAGGACTTATGTTATTGAGCACAGAACACAGTCGACGTTTCGACATTTTGATTTTAAAACTGAAGTCGTACAGTCATCTTTAACATGGCACCTAGCAAGACTCTTTACCCGTTGTCTGAGCAGAATAAGAAATAGTTCAAGTGCAACAAATATTTCACATTCAACTAATTGCTATTCGAAGAATGAAGAGTAAACATTTCCTGACTCTCATGATTGAATGAAAATTTTCCCCATCAAAAGCGGGATACTTGGCTGCTCTGCTTAATTCTACCGTTGTCATAAAATTGTAGCAACATATCATTTCCTTTTATATTAAGATTTATAAGAAATATGATGGGGCAAAAAAGGGCAATGGGGATGGATCATTTTGTAAGACCTACCACAACACTATTATTTGACAAACTACTGTTTAAAAGAAAAGAAAAAAGAAAAAGATGGATTTATACTCCATATCCCCACAAGTGCAGGCTCGCCAACTGTAGATCATTTATCTCCCAGCAGGCCATTTCATTCACTCCCTCAGGAGTATACAGTATAGCAGCCTGTTTGGCCCTTACGTACTCATACATTGACAAAATATGTCTCTACCTATGGCTGAGTACTCACTCACACCTGTTGAGTGAGGAAAACAGAGCGAAGTGCCTTTCCAAAGAGTAAGACGTCCTGAAGAAACACCTGGGCCAGCCAAGGGTTTTGGACCACTGCCATTGTGATTACAAACTCACAACACCACAGTTTCACTACAATGCCTCCATTGCTTTGAAATGCAAAAGTTTTTTTTATACATTAACTTTTGAAAACAATGTATATTATGCTTCTCTGATAGGCATGGTAATCTTGATGTGATTCTACTAATATTCATAAAGATGTTCATAGAACAACATCAACTAATCTTGTCGGATGTGTGCTATGTATTTATAAATACTATCTCTGTCATAACTTTTATTTTATCTCTCTTTCTTTTCTTATACCACCTACTTGTCTAATGGAAATAAAAAAGGAGCATCAGAAAAATATTTTTACCCAAGTCTGTAGCCTTTGCCCAGGTTTGCCTCTACTTGGGTTTTCAATGGGATGACTCGCACCTCATAAACAACAACAGGACTGGAAAACTGAATGAGGTCCAAATTTAATTCCTGCAAGAAAAACAGTTTTTGTGTCAATTTGGTTTCATCACAATTTTATTAAATTTATTTATCAGTTCCCATTTCACATTGGTGTACATGCCCTGACAAAGTCAAAATCTATTGAAATTGAAGTGAGCACAAACAACATAAAAAGCTTCGACAAAATAAAAAGGAAAGAAAAATAGAGAAGGCAAAAAGGATCAAAATGAAAAAATAACAAATCCCCTGAGGTAAATAGGTAGAATAGATCTAAATCCCTGACTTAAATGGGGAAAAATTGACCAAAGGACAATTGTCGTAAAATGGTGATATCTCCACATGGTGTGACAGACTTAAAAACATCGTCAGAGGGCACCACTAGTGTATTACATCATGTTACTAGTAAAAATGCTTGTTTTGTTAAGGAATGTTTGTCAGTTTTTAAGCTCTCCTTAAGATGTCATGTCCCGTTTGAACAAGAACTGAATGTAACTTAAAACAGTGGTGAGGTGGTGATTAACTTTTAAACCAAATAGTGTTATATGTATACGTATTTTATTGAGTATTAACGTTTCTATTCTATGTTAGGACTTTAATTCGGGGGAGTTGAATCGTATCACTTCAATGGTTAATTACGAGTTAGTCTGACAAACTGACTGAGTTTTCAACTTAGTGAGACAACAAGACCAATTACGTATTTGAGCAAACACAATTTTTATTATCAGCTCAATCACACACTCTCAAAACAGACCAGCTCACATTTACAACCCTCTAGCGATGGACTTGTCCTAGTAGGATCGTTCCATTTTACAATAGGGGTGACCAATAAATGAAAGTTGTCTATCATTTAATCAAATCTACTTTATGCATAGTACAGCTGTTAGCATCGTTACTACCAGAGGATTAAAAGAGGATGAGCGTAAGACAGCAAGACTGAGGGTAACAAGAAGAAGGAATATTCAAGCCTCTCTCGACCAATCCTTCCTTCCCGGCAAACGCCAGGCATCGCGCTGAGAGGTTTGTAGCAGGCAAGCAGGAAATCCTGGGCGCAGCGCTGAACAGAGTGCTGTAACAAACCAGCATTTACCAGTCATAGCCTTACCAGGGTTAAGATAAAAAGAGTGCCAGTTTGAATGCCCATTCTCGGCCGCCCATGATCTACTACTGTGGGTCAACCCCCCCCCCCACCCCGCCCTTGAGCCGACTCTGCCACACCCGTTTTAATATAGAGCTAGATCATCTGGTCCTAGCTTCAAAATCTATCCACAGCAAAGAGCAGAGTGTAGAAATCTTCTTAGATCTAAAACTAAAACTAAAAGAACTAGATTCTAGATCTAGAGCAAGATTCTAGATCACATCTTTAAACAAGGTTATTTGTTATCTGATCTTTGTAGACTGAAATCATGATAATGATAGTTGACCTCTGTTACTACCTATAGATCTAGATTTAGTGTTAGTGTTAGGCCTAGATTCTAATAGCATATATCTATATCTAGATCTACTTTTTACTCAAGATAAATGTCAATGGGAATGAGATAGAATCTAGGATTCTAGATCTAGATGTAGATCTAGAAATCTAGATAGATACATCGATCAATTGAGTGTCTTTGTGGAACACAAAGAATCTGAATAACTATACAAAATATGATTCATTTCACACTCTGTTATTTCATTGTGCTTTCATATCCATTCGTTGAAATAAAAACAACTTTTACCTCTTTGTTTTGATCATGATAAAATGTATCAAAGAAGAGAAGCTTCACGTCTTCCCTGGAAGACGCCATGTTTCGATCCTAATTTTCATTTTTCCACGGGCAGGGCCCACGACCGATAACCCGTTATAATTCCATAGAAAGCCTACATTGGGACGACGCTGGAAACGACCCCGCCCCCCCCCCTCCCCCTCCCCCTCCTCCCCCCAACTCACCCCACCCCATTTTATCATCCCATCTTTGCTAGTCTTCTTTGGTATGAATATGTTATGTGAATACCATTTGATGCGTTCTAGACTGTATTGTGGAACTCTTAAAATCCGCTTATCTTTTCCTTTTTTTCTCCGTTTTTCTCTTTTTTGACACATACTTTTGTTTTATTTCATTTAAACTTTCCCCGTCCATCATTGCGATGAGTTCAGGATGAATTAAGATGAAACAGCAAGATGAAAGATAAGTGAAAGAAGAAAAGGAGTAGGACCTACCCGCCATCCGCCCGTTTGACACATACCGGTAGTATGTCAACAAACAATCTTTAATTGTCAAGCTGTGGCTATGTCACTAAGGTATGTATTTCCTCTTCTCATATAAATAGAATTGCTACAGTCCACTAATTTGTGTGAATTCTCAGCAATAATTATACATCCTCACCATTTTCATTATTTGTGCATGTTGACTTGTTTGATAATATAAGTCTGACCAGGTTCAGAAACGCTCGTTTTCTTTGCTTCATCACAAATCAGTGAACTTAGAAATAGAACGCAAAGTCAAATAGTAAATCTAAACAAGTTGTTAATGGAAAATATACCAAAATTGTGGAGACAAGCGCAAATTTCTATTTCATACTGAATTTTCCTTCAGTAAGAATACAGGATGTTTATAAAAACCGCACCCAATTTCCAGACCTAAATAGTTAATGTAAATTTATCGAGTTACTCGGCAAAACTTAGATACGGTGATCAAGCTCAGCCCAGGCTCTCTGCAGTATTTGGTAAGATCGAGAATACTAATTCGGTGATGCGTCCCTGCAAATCATCCAAGGTTACAGCTAATGGAAGTATATGTGCATAAACTATGTCCTTGACGTGTCCCCACAGCTCTATGTCACAAACAGTCAGGCCTGGTGATCTCAGGGACCTCTTGCAAAACACATTGTCTTGTTGTCTAACATGGCCAATTCATCTAAAGATCATTGAGAAGTCTGCGGACGTCGAGATGCCAGTGCGACAGTACGCCATCTTGCTGAAAAATGCAGTCACTTCTGCGGCTAGTTGTGGAATGAACATCTTGGATTTGGATAACATTTCCAATGCCATGGAATCCGGTAACAGTTTTGTCCATCAAAGAAGAAAGGACCATGCACAGCCCACTCCGATAATCCACAGAAGACATTCAGTTTGGTATATGTGGATTCGCACTCCCCCATATCCTCACTTTGTGCCTGTGCTATTGATATAGGTCGAAATTTTAAGATTTGACGTATTTGACGTAACCATAGTTGCAAATGTATTCCAATAAGTTTTGATATTATAGGTACGTGGTGTGTGAAAGTGACAGAGGGATGTGGTTCATCTTCCGATTTGAACCAAAACACACGGATGGGGTTGTGGTGAGTTGTGGAACGGAAGGGAGGAGGATGGGATATAAAACTTAACCTGTCTTGTAATTGTTTAACCCCTCCTCCTCCACACCCCAATTAGTCATCAATACCGGTAGTCAGAGTCTGAGTAAAGTTTTAACCCTTGTATCATGGACATCATTGATATAGAAGCGCCAAATAAAGGGGAGAAAATGATAACATATTAGGGCTAACAACATGATTTCAGAACTGGTAGACCGATGATGATGAACAAAGATAGGTTGAACAGTCTTCGTGTGACGAAGTTACCATTCAGGTTAAACCATATATTTTAAAATTTCATCTAATCTAGAGGGCAATTTGAATTTGACTCTAACTAGGGGCGGAGACTCTTCTGTGACACTATTAAGTCTGAGAGTGAGATATGAGTAGTTTTTAGCTTTGTACTTGGTGTGGGTTTGAATTTATTTTCCCGCCTACACTGTCTGATTCTCCCCTCCCACACTCACCTCTTTAATTTTAATGTTTATGTTATTTTATTTTGTTGAGCCAATCCGCTTGTACTGATAACACTCTCGCTATTCTATTCATCTCATCTATATAACCTGTTTATTCACCTACTCACCCTCTCCAACATATGCATCTTGTGAGCCGTTTTGTGCGTGCGAATTGTCCAGGGGAGACATTATGATACTGATAAGGCTGAGACAGAGAGAGCATTAAACTTATATTTTAAATACAATCAATGTTGACACACAAACATTACAACAAGTCATCTGTCTTCCTCATTATCGCTGTATATGTGTGTAGTTAGAACGTGAGCGAGAGGCTATGTATGTGACATTGGCGCCCAACGTGGGTCACGGAGATTCTACAAAGTGAGGCACAACCAACAACCCTGTGAGGCTTGTCACAACATGGGTCAACAACAACACATTGGTGCCCAACATGGGTCAGGAGATTCTACAAAGTGAGGCTTGTCACAACCAACAACCCTATGACATTGGTGCCCAACATGGGTCAGGGAGATTCTACAAAGTGAGGCTTGTCACAACCAACAACCCTATGACATTGGTGCCCAACATGACGGAGATTCTACAAAGTGCCCACAACCAACAACCCTGTGACTGTGACATTGGTGCCCAACATGGGGCACGACACGAACCGTGTGCCGTTCACATTGGGACCATAGCATTTTTTCTTAGCATATTCTATCCATTGGTGCCCAATGTGTGGCCTGTCACAGCGAGCTTGACACATTGGGGTCATTGGGGTCACATAATGTACAATTGTACTTGCCACATTCTTTCACACTGGCACACAACTATCCCAACGCGGTTTGGCTCGAAGCTTATACAAAATTCACGAGAAAGATCATCCACGGTGGGAGAAGACGCAAATAAAACTTCACTTCATTGATCACACTTTCTTTTCCCCAGCCATTAACTTGCACAAAAATGACAACATCGTCGCCATCTTGACGCATATAATCACAGTCACTCTCCTCTGGACACTCTAGCAACAAGCAATGGCAGAAGAAAGAGAAACAAAACAAACTATGCACGTAGCAAGAAGAGCATCAAACACATTAGCATCCACAGTGTTAAATCCATAGTATGGAGTTGAGCTACGCTTCATATAGTACGTAACATTGGACATACAACCAAGATAAGTGAAGCCCTAACATATATACGAAGTGACAGGCTAACCAGATGCTACTAACTAGCCTAGCATTTAAAGTCTGGCCGATCTACGGAGGCAGGAGGAAAATATTTCACCGGAACCTACTACTACCTGCGCAAGTTATTCAGGGAGGAGACTGTTAAGATGAACAAGGTGATGAAAAATGAAACAACCAGTGCTTCAAATCAACCCGTCATAGGACAGGCATTAATTTCGGATTCAGATTCAGCCAGACCCGTTGAAAACTCGTGTGGCCCTGAAGGGGACTTAGACTTAGAGGAATGAAGTGATAATTTAATGAAGAACATGTCCTACAGACTGCCTTTACCACCCCTACACTTCAGCAAAGGGATATCGTACCTGCCAATGAAGTAACCCAAGCTTCAACAACACCCAGACTTCTGAAGTGCAACATGAAGAAGATAGACCCCTAGAAGAACCGCAGCTAATTATGTCGCCCCCAGACGATCTCCGAGACGACGACAAGAACCTGCTATAACAATTTTACTTTTTCTTTCTTTATGGGGTGAATCAACTATTGATAAACAAAAAGTAACAGATGTTATCCAATGAACCTCAGAAGTGTAAAAATGAAAATCGAGGACGACTTGTCATGGGGTAACGAGTGTATGTGGTCTGAGGTATGGGTAGTTTTCAGTTTTGTACCGAGTGTGGGTTTGAGTGTACATGTATTTGTCCGCCTACAGCACGCATGACCAAAATCGGCCTATGGGCCATTTGCGGCCCGAGTTAAAATCCCCCCCCCCCCACAGCCTCTGTAAGCTATTTGTTAATTGTCTGAAGTGGATAAATCTAAAATCACAGTGAATCGATGTGTTGTTGTGATAATTAACACAACAGTTTTGAATATTCTTCAAGTTTTTTCAATTCGTATGCCATTTGTTCTTTCGTTTTTCAATTGAAGATTAATCCGGGTCTCGTAAAACCGATAAATTTAAATACATGTATCTAGATTTTAATCCAAATTCGGCCCGATTGTCCATTTCATATTTTTGTTCTATAATGAAAGAACACATCTTTTTTCGTTTTTGATATATTCAATTTGAAATGTAATAACATGGCATTGTTTTCTTTTTCATTATTTTACTTTTCTCAACTGAAACACAAAAGAATTGATGGTAAATGGATTTATATGGCTTCAATGGTTTGCACTCCTGAATAAGACAACTTTTGGTGTTATTTTCCTGTTCAGTGAATAATATGTCAGATTTCAAATAAGATAATTAATATGTTTAATCTTTCCGAAAGTCGTTAATGATCCCTTGGCTGTTTACAGGGCAGTTCGGGCAAAATTTAAAATCCTACCAAAAACCCCGAGATCACCTTAATTATGGATGTGGGTAAATCAAATCAAATCAAAATCATCATTCTCACCTCACCAAAAAATTGTGGACAGGCCCTCTTTGCAAAACTATTGTGGATCTTTTGAGTCAATCAGGTCTACACTGTTCATCTCATCTACTATAATATATAAACTGTTTATTCATTTGCCTCCCACACTCAGGGGAGACAGTCATCTTTTACTATTTATGTCGTTTTGATCTTTTGAGTCAATCACCTTCGACTCAGTGACAACCAATGTGACACCCATTGTGCAATTTGCTCTGAACCCGTCTCCTGCAGTTCATCTCATCTACTATAATATATAAACTGTTTATTCATTTGCTCATTTTTTCATTCAACATTTGCATTTTTGTGAGACGATTTGTCCTGCAAATTGTTCAGAAGTATGATACTGATAAGGCTGATGAGGAAGGGACATATTAATTATTCAAGTGTTGAGAGGAAGTAGGAGGAGGGGGAGAGGGGGTTGTTCAGACTATGAAGAGACACAATAAATCCCTTCCCAATACAGTCATTTGACACTCGAATTACAACGTATCTGTTATAATGTTCTGATGTGTCTTTAACGTAACCAATTGACACTTCATTGTAATTTGCTCTTTCCTACCGATGTTAATTTGGAGCAGATAAACGTTCCAAATAACGAGAAAGAAAAAAAAACCTCATTGTGGAATACTGTTTTGCTGCTATAATGAGTCAAATTGATGTTAAGCAACGAATATTTTATGTTTGTGTTAATAAAACGACTGCGGTGTCTGACAATTAACTATATTCAGTCTTTTGCTACTCTTGTAAAACAATCCTATCAATGAAAAGTTCGTCTTTTCCCCCGAAGTTTTCGATGAGTATGACATATTTTATTCAAGTGTTGAGAGGAAGTAGGAGGAGGGGGAGGGGGTTGACCATCATACTTCCACGACATTTTATGCGTAGGTGTTCAATGTTCTGCTATGTCTTTATAACATTCTTTGTTTTCTTTTATATACAACATCTTCTTTTGCATAATGCCTTATTATCGCTTTTATCTTCTGTGGTATTCTTACCGTTCGAAAAAAAACCAAAACAAAGACAATAAAATGTCAATAAAATGTCCATCAAGTTAGGTGTTCAGTTTCATAATAACATACGTTTATATTTGCCTTATTATCGTATGACTCAGTATGACTAACAATGTAGTCCTCTTGTCTTGTGTTTATTATGAAAATTACATACATAAGAGAGAGAGAGAGAGAGAGAGAGAGAGAGAGAGAGAGAGAGAGAGAGAGAGAGAGAGAGAGAGAGAGAGAGAGAGAGAGAGAGAGAGAGAGAGAGAGAGAGAGAGAGAGAGAGAGAGGAGAGAGAGGGGGGGGTGACGAAAAAACAACGGCTTAATTACTAATTTTTATTGTTATATAATATGTATATAAAAATCTACGCTGACTTTCCCCCGCACAGTTTGCAAGCCATCCCACACGGTTGTTACTATTGCCATACATCATTTATTAGCTTGCCATCAACTATAGTTTTATGATGAACTATGTACTTTCCTCATGTGGTTGTCTCTTTCTCCATTCAAAGTCGACCACACAGGTGGTAAAAATGTCAGCTTTTCACTCAAACTCGTGATCCACCGAATCGCAACAAAAAAAAAAGAGAGAAAAAAAAAGAAGAAAATAGCTTCAATTTATAACGTCCATGCTCATGTAGATGTAGAATCTAGATCTACGTGGATTTGTTGGCTTTGTTTTAATCTACAATAATCACAGATCTTTCACAGTCGTGTGACTTTCTATGTCCTATAGGACCTTTTATTCGTGTATTGAGGACAGAGGTATCACAATGCTGTCATTGGTCTTAGGCCTGTGTCCAGTAGGCTAATAATGACAATGAAGTATGAAGAGGCAGGCTGGACCACGATAAATTGTAGAGTCATTTGAGCCACGCGATTTTATGCTTTGCTCATATTTATCAGTCTAGATCTGCACACATTTTAGACGTCTTCCAATTCCAAGTCAAGCCGTACGTCTTTCACATTCAGACGGGTATGCAGCAGTCTGGCGCACAGGGCTCTTTGTGCTTGCATTCATTCATGAATATTTATTACCAAGCAGAAAATCGTTGACCTACTTTAGCCGCAGACCGTCTGCTTGTTTGGACGTAAGTCTCAGTCGGTTTCGGGGATATTATGATCTCAAGGTTAAGGTTTGTATTTTAGAAAATATGAATCAGGTCAATATTTTTCCAAAATTAGATGTACTTTTTATCTCAAATTGGGACATTTGCCCGTCTCAAAGTCGCCCTAGTGAGAATAATGATGCATCGATCGAAGCGGAAATGTTGGCAACCCCATGCCGTTGCCATCGGCCATTGTTAGGTTTGGAACAGTGAACAGACAGAGGTGACACCAACCCTGTCAAACTCCGATAGTCGACCTAAAACATCATCATTTTTGCGTACTTTAATAGATTTTGAATTAATTTATTGAAGTTTACGTCAGATATGCCTTAACAGATATGTAATGGGTTGAATCTGATGGCATTGCCATCGGCTCATCAGCCTCTGAGACTTGCCCGGAATTCAGTGCAGACGAACTTGCAAAATCAGACAAAAGTACGTTCGATTTGTTGTTTCTTCATCTGCTTGCTTTACATCTACGAGCTGGATTTTGTTTACTGACATTTTCATTTACCATGATGTTGCTATTATGGAAATTTATACGGACATAACGTGGAATCTTCAAGTTTTATGATTGGAGTTTGCGTACCATCGAGTCTCTCTTGTGTCTTGACGTCGTCATACTATTAGGCAGAATTTAGGAGTATTCTAAAGGTGACTCGGTTACAAGAAGCACTCATATCTGATTGCTGGTTGCATTCAAATATGCCAGATAGATTATGAAAGATTTAATATTGTTACCTCCTAGATCTAGATGGTTGGTTTCAAACTGATGGTTTGCACTTTTGTTGAGAAGTGTCCCCCATTATCTTCTAGGGGGAGAACAATATTTCAGGAACAGGGCTCTTCTTCCTTGGTCTACAAGTTAGTGGGTGGACTATGGGCAAAAGCAATGGTTCACGGAATAATTGACTTTTTCTTATAGTCAATTTTTCTTTGATTTGGTTTGGAATGAACAAGTTGAAGGATTTAAGATATTACTCTCCAAATTTGGACTTCTAGATCTAGATTAGAGATTTGGACAATGTTCACATCTCTGGATCTTCTAGATTTACTAGTGAAGTAGACTTTGATTCTAAATCTTTTACTATTGAATAGATTATAACTTAAAGAATAAAAGGAATGCTTTTTTGCTGTTTTGTGTACAGATATATGGCCTAGAATTTACCCAAATATTTTTTATCCTTCTTTAGAGATACATCAAATTCTAAAATGAAATTGACCATTCTCACATTTTAGAAAGTAAAATCTAACTAAAAGTGTTTAAAAATTATAATCAATCATTCTTATAAGCCCCCTAAAATATTGAACGGTAGGATATGTAGATCTAAAATATTATATTTCTTATTCATTTCCATTCATCACAGAACAGGTCGTCCTTTTTTCCCCATTTTTAGGTGTGTGACAAATATTTCAGAATAAATCTCTAGAATCTAGATTTAAATGGGATGACGGTAGTCCAGAGGCAAGATGTCGGCCTTTCAATCCAATAGTAGTGGGTTCAAGCCCTGCCAAAGGTTGAAACATTTTCTTGAGTTCTTTTCACGTAAAATCTACCCCCGTTGGTCAAGGTAAAATTAAAAATATCCTACCAAAAACCCTGAGATCACCTTAGTTGTGGATGCGGGTAAATCAAAAATAATCTAGATCTTCTATATGAAATCATAACAGCTCAGCTGGTCAATTTTGTTTGATGTAAAGCTGGTCAGTTCTGTTTGATGTGTCTGTTGTGTTAAAGTTCTCTTTATTTAATTAAAAAATTCTCTTTTATTTCAATAAAAGTTCTCATTTTAATAAAAATAGATGTTGTTTGTTCCATACAATAACTAACAAGTATCTATTTTGTTGTTATTGTATTTTTGTCATTTTTTTATAGTGGGTGATTGTTTTGCTATTAAATGTAAAACTAAGCTGATGTTACAGTAGCCGTGTTGATGTTATATGGGACATTTGGGATTTTCCTTGGCATTAACCTATCAAAATGCAGTTTATAATGCGTCATATTTTTTACATACTATACCATATATATATATGGACTATTTTTAGATCTTCCGGCACCATGGATAAGTTATTGACACAAATAGGTTCCTTTCTTGTTCTTTACAATACCTCTACTTTCGATCCTTAGGTAGCCGTATTGACGTTACACCACTCTAGGCCTAGTATATATATATATATCAATCAATGTTATCATGCTTTATTGAGAGCTTTTAAAAACATGACTGTATGATAATGTGGATTACAAGTGAATGTTATCTAAATTAAGGCGATGCTAGGATGGACTCAAACAAAAATATCACTTCACTGCTTCACTCATTCTTAGTAGGACGATACTGTTATATTTTAATGCCATTACAGATGACATGAACAATTGTTTAAATTCATCATATATGTTACATGTAATAATAATTGAGATTAATCATTCAGTCAAATATGTTCGTCCAACCAATGTAGTGTTGATGAATGAGGAAACTTTCATTGATTTTGTTGCATGCCTGTCAGATAGAAATGGATGGTCATTGGCTACATAAAATTCAGTCCGCTTACCAGCACTATCTGTATATAAAGACAAAGAGTGGGGCAAGGTGCATATATCGGAAATGGTGGCCAGGATTTTTTTCTGTTTATTAAATTCCTTGTTTTTGTCGCGTCTTTGTTCCTATGGGGCTTTCATATTATCTTATTAATAAATGTCATTACCTTCACTATCTGTAATACAGCATGGTTTTCCAATCTCCCAAAGGGCATGTTTTTAGATCGCTATATATAAAAATCATTTTTTTCGGGGGAGTATTAATGCAAGTTATAATATTTTTCCCTAGTCAACATTAATGTATTCGCAAGCAAAAAAGCGAGGGAATCGAATCTGGTTATCAACTAGTGAATTTTTCCTTTGAATTATATTTCAGGTACAAGTTGAAAAGGAAACAAAATATAGTTCTGTCCATGTGGGCACCGAAAGGTGCTAAGCCTGGCATTCCAATTTCTTTAGAGAAAGGAGACTATTATCAGGCTTACGCTCTTGAATTCAAATGTAAAGAGGAAATTTTTATACAAAATTGAATTTGAAGGCCTAAATAGATCTCTTCCTTTCTCTCTCTCTCTCTCCTCCTCTCTCCCTGTCTGTCTGTCTCTGCTCATTAGCAGCTTTACCTCATTCTTCATTCCCTAATTTCTTTTTT
Organism: Doris montereyensis; assembly: GCA_037039925.1. Lineage (NCBI taxonomy): Eukaryota > Metazoa > Mollusca > Gastropoda > Nudibranchia > Dorididae > Doris > Doris montereyensis. The sequence continues at coordinate 153,975 of JAXRKP010000395.1, read as the reverse complement.
TCCTTTTCACTTTCTTATATTTTTTATTATATATATATATATATATAGGGTTACCTATATATATACTTTTTGTTTCTATTGTTATGAGGCTTACTCATGTAATTATGTGATGGATCATCACATGACTGGCCACCTTTTGGCACCATAACTCACGACCACTATAGCAGTCTTGTGACTGAGGAAGGGCAATTTTGCCCAAACTTTTCTGTCTTTGTACAGTCTCTGTTCTACCTATTAGGCCTTCAAATTCAATTTCATATTTCCTCTTTACTAGTTACCGGCCTACTGCAGTACTATTTCTTTTATCATTAGATACTACTACTATTACTACTACTACTACTGGCCTACTGCAGTATTATTTCTTTTATCATTGAATTCAATGTAACAGGAAACACCCATGTTGTCCAAGTGATAGGGTAATTTTTTGTACTCGAGGAAAAAAAAACTAATTGCTCGAGTGGGGCTCAAACTCAGTATCTCTGGATCACAGTGCAATGCCTTTTAGCCACTCTTCCATATCGCCCCCAAAGTCAGCTTATTATATGAAATCTTTCATTGAGACACCCTGTGTCCTTGTATTTTTCTTTTTTGTGTTTGAGAAGACTACACCTGCTGACTGAGAACTAAAATGACAAAATTTATATTGAATTCTTAGTATCATATTATTCCATCTCTTTTACTTGTATTCTTAATCAACATTCATTTGCTTTCATTGTAGAATTAAAATACATTGATATATTTTGCTTTTTATACATTTTTTCTCAGAAACCACTGGAATGAAAAGAAACCACCTGTCTTCTTTCTTGATGCTAGAACTTAAAAACTAATTTGTAGTGCTGGCTGAGTCACAAATCCCATCATCATGCCAAAAGCAAGGACTGTAGCAAGTGTTTTGACTTGCGATATATGTGGCTTTAAAGTTTCTAACCCGTACATTTTTAAACGCCATCTACATAAATGCTATACACTTCATGGCATTGCAGCAAATAGATCTACTCCTCGTCACCCCATACGAATAAAGGGCACTGAAGGGGTAAGAAGCTCTGATCATGAAGTGGTGGATCAAATCAATGATGGGGAAGGAAAAATTGAAAATCCTCAAGTCTCAAGTGAAAACCTAGTAGTAGTGAAAGATGAAGTAGAACGACGAAGCCACAGTTTAGGATTACTAGTGGATGAAGAAGACGGAAGTATCGGATCAGTGTCCTCTCACTGGGGTGTGACCAACAGTCCGCAGGTGACCTTTGATGCAACACCGGACAAAAAGTATGATGACACCATATCTGAGACTGAAACACCATCCCCAATGAGAGCAAAATTTGAGAGGTAGATTTGCTTTTTTTTCTCTATCATGGCAGCATGGAATTAATTTGAATACAGTAGTGACCGCCTAAATGCCTGTTTCGCTTAAATGCCCACAATCTTGGTGAAACCAAATTTTTAAATAATATAAATTGCCCTTCTAAATGCCCATTTCAAGACCAAGATTTTTGCCTAAATGCCCGATCTCATGGCAACTGTGTATCATTTTTTCCAAATTGTCATAAAATATGTCTGTAATTGAGTAAAAAAATTTTTTTCATACATCGCTTATATGGTTTTTATGCCCGTCAATAACGTGCCATGCATTGCAACCACCCTTCATTACCTATCCATTGTGATGTAATAAAAGATGACCAGTCTTCTCTTTTTAACTCCACCCACTCAACTGTACATCACAGCCTTTGTCCCGTTGGATCACTGGTTTGTCACTGGGCAATTAGAATTGAAATCTTTCAGACTACGCCCACGACTCTTTTTTGATGCCGTAAGTTGCATGCAGTGCAATCACCTGGTGTTTTAAATAGACCGGGCAGGTATCGCGATCCAGGGAGAAGGTGTGAACAGTTTCATTACTCTTGTCTCGCATTGGCCGTATCTATCGTAGCGAGCGATGGTCGTCCCGCCTGCGCACTCAACACATCGGTGCTGAATGGTTTCCAGGTGTCCCCATTTCTGGTATTAAATTTTTCGTAAATGTTGAATTTCTGCACCATACTCGATGAACTCACTTGGTGATCACACCCCTACCCACCTTAAATTGTTGCCCCTGACCTACTTTCGCCTAAATGCCCGTTTTCTCTGCTTCCCAAGCACCTGGCATTTAGGCGGTCACTACTGTATTACAGAATAAAGATAAATAGATGTAACACTATACTATCTTCATATATAATATATTGTCGACTTACAGAACCATCCGTTTGACTACTTTTTCTTTTAGGGTTTGTTACAGGTTGAATCAACCCCAACTTCCGTTGAATGTTGATGCACATATATATATTATATTGGCCAATTTGTGCATAAAGCTGTACCGAAAGAAACAGATCCATTGTATATGGTTAAAGACAATAGAAAACTGTTCAGCCTTCCCTCCCATCTTTGTCATTGTTTACATTGCTGCTTCCTTCTCTCCTTGTCGATTGTTTTCTTATACATCCTTCTTTATGTTTATTTCTATTTTTTCTCCTTTTAATTGTCTTATTGTCTTGAAATATGTAAATTTTAATTGATTAATCTTCTTGTCTTCCTATAAAATCATATTTCTTGTATTCACTTGCCTGTAGAGATTACAAGTGTATTAAGTTCACACATTCCCATTTATTTCCCTGTCATTGTTGAAGACAGTTTGCCCTATGAGCCTTCTAATCTATGCCTGCTTTAGGATATAACTTTTTACTTTTCTTGCAATGAATTTGTTTTTTTCCTTTCCTGTTAATTTAGTTTTTTGTGATCAAGAACGAAGATTGTGTTCTATCAATCGTACAATGAGAGAATTCAATCACAATTCTTTATTCACATGAATTTTATATTTTGTTGTTTTTTGTTTTGTTTTTGAATGCTTTTTAAGCTTTGTTTTTGGTGAGGGTAATTAATTTACATTGTTCAAAGAAAAAGAAACAAGTTTATGAGAACATCAAAAATAGTTTCTATTCTTTCTAGTTATTGACCATTGAAATTGTCTATCTCGTTTTTTAGGAGGTCCTATCTCTTCCTCTACTGAATATTTTTACCGTATTATTACTCTGCCAAAGAATTTTGTCATTTTCGTTTTTCATTTCTTTGCAGGAAGTATAATTGTGAACACTGCTCATTTGAAACTCTCAAGTCAAGACATTATTTGTATCATCTACGCGATGTGCACGGACAAAGATTGAATATTTTTGAGTGCCACCTGTGTGATTATGCATCTCGATATAACAATAAACTTGCCAGGCACATGACCGTTCACAAAAAACCAGGAGGACCAGCATTTTCCCTTGATTCAGCCATCATCTCAAACCAGAGATTAAGAGTGAAGCCTCTGAAATTGAAGCGTCTTAGTATTACGACTTCTGCAGAGTTTGAGGTCTCACCTATCGTGTCTCCCAAGCCTCCTAGCAGGCTATCGCCTTCAGTGTCGTGTAAAGCCTCACCATCCCCAACAAGCAAAATGTCACCTACCATCAAGAGTAAAGTTTCCCCAGCCATGACCAGTAATTTGTCACCTCCTGTAATTAAATCCGAAACTGACGCGCAGGTATGTGATGTAGTTAATTTGTGTTTTAGATTTTTAATGATTTATACATCACTTAAAGTGTTTTTATGAGGAATTTATACTGATATCTTGCTTGCTGTCCAAATTCGCAGTTTAAATTGCACAAAGGTAGGGTGGGGGTGGAGAAGGAGTTGGTATTCATTTTCTTCGTAGTGTAAATCTTTAGTTTGGTCACTATTTAGCTTGATCTTGGTGTTTGGGTAGGGATAAAGGGCGTCTAGTTTAATTTGGCTTAATGTGCTTATTTCTACTACGCCTCTTTCCTGCACCATCTTGGCCATCATTTGTTCTTTTATATGTATTGGTTGTGCCAAACTTCAAGGGGATATGCGGCACCTGAAATAGAATAGGCCATTTGGGGTCTAAATATCAGAATTGAGATAGTATTTCTTTCTAGTTCCACTTCTTAGCTTTACTTATAAACCATCCTCAAGTCTGAATTCCCGTCTTTCTGTGAAAAATTAGTCTTTGAAGACAACAACCGTCACCAGTTTCGTGACAAATTATCATATTTTGCCTTATTTTGAGGTCCTCACAAACCTATAACCCCTTGAAGATAATAGGATCGTCCTATATTACCATTACACACCTTGTGGTATAACCTGTGCTTTTATGTTGAGACTAGACAGTCAGCGACAATAGTATTATTTTGCTAAAGTACAATATTATTGTATTCAGCACTACTAACAAAGCCTACGATTCCACATATGGGCAAAGGTTACTCTCAAATGCCACAAACGTCCAGACGAACACTTGCAAAGTTTCTCCCTCTCTCTCACGGCTGGCCCGTTCAATCCATCAACACCGCTCTTAGGCGATCACGCATGTTGCTTCTCACGAACGCTTCCCAATTTGGTCATCGAGAACGTTTTATTCTGTTTTCAATGATTATAATATAATATTTGATTACAGAATGTATTCATTCTATTTTATGCATCATTTTTATTATCATTTGATGCATGTTGTAAAACCGTCTTGTGAGCCAAAAGTTGTGTGAAACGTGTGTTTTTTTGTATCCTTTTAGCATTGTGAAAGTTCAATTATGTTTTCTCGAAGTGTTATTTTTTAGACTATTTTTTTGCTGTTTGGCCTTGTTTGTACATATTTTGTCATGAAATTTCGCATGTAGATAACCATTTACTGTACTAACAAATTTTCCGAAAAATGTATACTTTTTGCAAAAATATATTTTTACATAAATATATATAATCATGTTGCATTTTTTACATTGCAAACTAAAAAAAATCATAAAACGTAAATATAACTAAAAGTCCGAATTTTGTTTTGAAAGTTTATGGTCACTTGTATGTGAAGTTTGGAGCGATTTGGTCTTTACGTTCTTCTAAATAGCGATGTAAAATAACATGTAAACGACTGTTTCCATGGCAACCAAGTAAACAACACCAAATAAGTTCATGTTTCAATACACTGATTACATATGTGCTTAATTTAACCGAGAAAAATCGAAAATAAAAAAAATTGTTTCAGAACCCGCATATCCCCTTAAAAATCTTTATCTCAAAAACTACTTACTACATATATATTAATATAATGAAATTATTATAATGAATTCCTTGCTCATGACAATCTATTTTTGGACCTTACATTTCATAATTCCTCACATAATTTAATATTTTTTTTATCAAGTTTTTTCATATTGCTACCATTTACTGATAATTAATTATAAATGCCTCATGTGACAGGGCATTCTTCCTAACACGAACGTTGATAAATTTGTTTTATATCTATTAGTTACCAATATTATTGAAAATGTACCTGACAAAACTTAAGGTATCTTTCTCACCCTGTGCTTAATTTCACTTAAAATCCAGTCACTACATTTTACAATAGGTGGTCTTAATTTCGGCATGTTTTTTGGGGGTCCACCATATATGTACTTTTAAATACTGTTTATATTTTATATACCCTGGCTCGTCTTGCTGAACTTCGTATGCCTATTAATGATTATGGGCAGGCGTTCTGGTAGGTCCTTTTTCTTTCCTTTCACTCTTTCATCTAGCTGTTACCCCTTAATTCATCTGAGATCACTGCTTATGGTGTACAGGGTAAACTTCAATGAAACAAAAAGATAGTGATTGGGATCTTTGATGTATTTATACTATTTTTTAATGTCTTAGGATAAAGCCAAATTAATATCTTTTAGAGAAGATCCATTAAAATGTAGAGAATGGTCATAATATTCTCATTTACTGGAGATTTTTTTGATAAAAGCTTAAAAAACCAAAATTAAATAGATATTGCTGGTCAGCTTACTAAACTATAATACTACTATGATGTATTTTGTGTTCAAAACACCAGTTTCAGACTTTTATGAGCGATTTAATAGAAGTGGCGCAAAATAATATAATACCATAATCTACCATCTTGTCAGGGTGTTAGTACGAAAAGCCTAACAGGTTTGTGTACTGTATGCTTCCCGGGAGTTGAGAACTTTAGAAGGACTTTGAATGAAATGGCCTGCTGGGCGATAAAAAATATTGACGTACAGTTGGTGTGCCTGCACTTGTGCGAGGATTCTGACTATAAACCCATCCTTATCTTTCTTTATCTTTGTGTATGAATTTTGATTCAGGTTTCCCCAACATACCTAAGGCAAAACAGAGAGAAGTCTTCAAAATGGTTCTGACAGAAGACGGCTCCCATCATTACCAATGCCGTTCCTGTCTGTTCTACACCAACTCTTCCCACAATGTGAAGAAACATTTTGTTTTGTGCCACAGCAAGACTCTTCATTGCTCCTACTGCAAATACGTCACCACAGAACAGGTAGCTGGATGACTGGAATGTCTTTTAATTTATTTACATTATAGCTGCCAACCAGTGCATAAAAAACATTATTAGTTATGTTTTACTTGCCTTGAGTCTGTAAGTCTGTATTTACCTTGAAAAGTATATATTTGAGAATGAATTGTAATTAGTGTTTAAAGAAACCCTATGTCAATGACAGAGTCTCAGAGATCTTGGGGTGAAGGCCTGGAGACACCATTCTGAGTTTTCAAACTATTATCGCACTACCCTTGGTTGGTTAGTAATCAGCAGATTTTTCATTATTTACCTTAAAGGGGAGTTACTTCAATTTAGATTATGTTTGTAATACTATCGCTTTACCAACTTATTAGATGTATGCACAGGTTATTTCCTGTATTGATTGAATGATAGTGATATGGTTTTTGTCTTGTTTTACAGGCTGAATATTATGAACATATTCTCACTCATTCTGGGCCAGGAAAAATGTCTTTTATGAAATGTGAAGACTGTTCTTATGTAACCAATGCACGCTCAAACTTTGAAAAGCATAGGTTTGTTTTCTTATTCCAATATCAGCATTGCCTTTTCTTCTTTCTAAGTGTCAAGAGTTTCTGATTGATAAGGGGATTTGAAGCATTTTCTCTATCTTATGGTGATATTAGGTAGTCCAAACCAAATCTCAAGTGTAAGCAATAGAAAAGCAATGGCTACCGCTGGAAAAACCCCAGTGACTTTACATCAAAGTCATTTCTGTAGGACAATTTTAAACGAAATTATGATTTTTTTAAATTATTGGAATTTTGGTAAAAAAAAATTTAAATGGTTCAAAAGCACTAACTTTTACATGAGATAAAAAGTTCATTGTATAGAAAGCACATTTTCATTGCGTTACATTATATTAATTTGTCATTCTCTCAATACATTCATATCTATCTCTGTTTAGGGTAACTTTACAATATGTGACAGACAGAAAAATACAAAACAAAAGAAGAAAACCCAACCAAAAACAAAAAAACACAACAAAAACGACATAATATAAATAACATGTCCATTACAAAATAGGCTACACGCTACGTGCACATTCTACTTGGAATCAAAGAGGATGGCGAGAATGGCAAAGGGGGCAACAATTTCATGGATGTAGACAAAAAGATTTTTTGTGTATTTTTATCTCACAAAAACAGGAGAAACGAAAATGGGTATCATTGTAAAGCTTATTTCTAGCACAATCTGATTTGACCAATCAGAGCCCACTTTCCTTCATTGAGCAAGCGAGCCACTCGAACAAAGAGGTGTTCGGGAGCCTTTTTGCGAACAAAATTTTCCTAGCTCCCCAGTTTACTAAAAGTCTGAGAGCAAATTGTATTACGCATTCCATAGCACACGGTTGGAAAGAATGTGAATAGAGCTTTCCAGTGGTATAAGCCACATTACGTTATTATGTTGCAGAGAGGAGAGGGACAAGGTGAAGATGACAGAAAATTAGCCAAATCCATGACTCACGCAGTGGTGAATGGAATTAGAACTAGGTGGTTTGGACTATCTAGTGACATTCAATATGAAACCGTCATGATTTAAATTAATGTTATGCTTCATAGATTGAAGCGATAGTTGCCATGTGTCTTGTAGTTTTAAGACACAATGTTGTAAGAAAAACATGTTCTTTTGGTAGTCTTTGTTAGTTCCCTGCTTTGAATTGCATGTTAAGAAAGTATTAAATGAATCAGAAACTTATGCTTCTCCATAATGTATAAGCCTTTGAAATCTAAAAATGAATTGACTTTGAATGCGGTGACTCTATTGAATTACTTGTACTAGGCTATAGTGTTAAAGAAATCATGGAACGCTTTAGAATACATGTGTGTAAGCATAGAAATAAAGATGGATTTATAGTCCATATCCCCACACAAGTGTAGACTCACCGACTGTACATCATTCATCCATCCCCCATGAGGCCATTTCATGCAAAGTTCTTCTTCTCAACTCACTGGGGAGCGTACAGTACAGCAACCTGGTAGGTGCTTCATACTAACACTGACAAGATATCTCTCTGCATATAGCTGGGTACTCATTCACACCTGAGTCAAGTGAGGAAAGTAGAGTGAAGAAGAACATTTCCTAAGAGTACAATGTTGTGAGAGAGAAAATCCCACCTGTGCCAACCGTGGGGTTTGTTTGAGTCGTGATTGCAAGCTCACAACGCTACAATTTCGCCACAAGGCATAATAAGTTGTGTAAGCATAATTTGATTATTTTAAAGAGGGAGGCTGGAATCTGACGATCTGCTGCTACTGTCATTTAAAGGCAACCATGGCTTTCTGTTATGAAGTGAAATGAAACCCACCCAGTGATGATTTATTGACCTTATAAAAACTTTTCATGGAGCGCCAGATCTTTTCATGGAGCAGACTTCCCTTTCCGATGCACAGTTTGCTTTGAATTCAGGTTTGCAGCAGAGTCTGAAAGCAAAGTCATGACAGCGCCACATGGCCACGCAGCACACCAATCAAAATTCAGGTATTTAGCCTTTGCCTTACTACTGCTTATGACAGGTTACAGACTTTAAAATGCTTTGAATTCAATTTAGCTTTGAATACAGGCTACAGACTTTATTTTGAGCCTTTGACTTACTACTGATTATGACAGGCTACAGACTTTAAAATGCTTTGAATTCAGGTATTTAGCCTTTGACTTACTACTGATTATGACAGGCTACAGACTTTAAAATGCTTTGAATTCAGGTATTTAGCCTTTGACTTACTACTGCTTATGACAGGCTACAGACTTTAAAATGCTTTGAATTCAGGTATTTAGCCTTTGACTTACTACTGCTTATGACAGACTGCAGACTTTAAAATGCTTTGAATTCAGGTATTTAGCCTTTGACTTACTACTGCTTATGACAGATTACAGACTTTAAAATGCTTTGAATTCAGGTATTTAGCCTTTGACTTACTACTGCTTATGACAGACTACAGACTTTAAAATGGTTTGAATTCGGATACTTAGCCTTGTTCAGGGATGTGACTTTACAGATTAAACATGAAAAAAAGTCATTCAGTCATGAGAAATCATTTCAGATAATGAGGTTAAAGGTGCTAATGCCAGTACGTTACGGTAATTAAACCAATTAGTAGCTAGTGCAGCCAGCTTCAGCTTGGAGTGAGTCTAGGTCAAGCCTGCCACTCATATGGATTTAATCGGAATCATTCTAATTTAACTTAAATTCAAGGGCATATATTGGTTCTTTGTTTCGGCCCATTCAAATTTTTGGATTATCAAATTTTCATCATTTTAAATCATGTCGTTTTATTATTATTAAGTTTTGTTCAGGGTATTGCATGTCATTATCGCACATAATGCCTTTCAATGAAAATATATTGTTTTTGATCTGTCGTACACCTTCTATGGTTACTTGAGATCTACTTCACACTTTCATTTGGAGAACCGACTCAAGTTCAACCACAGATATATTTAGATCTCTGAATCAGAAAAAAATCCAATGCTTTCCTGGCGTAATTTAACATCCCGGCTCCTTCACACAACACAATACAATATGCATGTAGTACTAAAGTGCAATTAGATGAGAGGCATAAAAATAGCATAAGTTTCAAGCTATCTGTCTTTAAGTTTTATCAGAATGTAATACAAGATAAAATCATCATGATGTATAAAAAGAAAGTATGAAATTGTATAGTCATAAAGTTTTCCCATAAAAATACTTTTGTTGTTGAAAACCCACATGATCGGGAATGGGTGAGTCGGCAACTTTTAAGTGTAAGGCTCCAGACGTGGACTTCAAGCCCGTAAAGGGTAGTAGAAATGACCACATGTCTTTAAAACAAGCTCAGACTTCACAGCTTATTGATGATTAGGTAACAGCCATGGAAATGGTCAGTCCCAATGCCCCAGCATTTGCGTCACTAAATAAACCCCCGTGTAAAGATAAAACAGCGAGGCAAGTCAGGAAGAAAATACTTTGGCAGTTAAAGGCAGCCTTGGATATGAGAATATGTATCATAGGACATTCAAAATCCTGTCTTATACGTTTGTTTTGCAAGGTCGTTTGTAGAATAAAATTTTTGTTTTACCTTTGTAAAGAGATATAAAAAAATCCCATTAATGATAGCGTTAAAGTTGATTTCCATTTCTTTGGCGTACGACATAAATTTTTATACAAATTGACATCTGCAGAGCCATTTGCACTGGGTTTGAATCTTTTTGCTTGTCTTCTCGAATCTTATTTATTGATAACTTTTGTAGATGAAATTACACATGTTACTTTTCTTACTTTTTATCTCTTTTTGTAACGTTAAAGGTGAAAACTTTGAAGAGAAACCTATGGAAACCGAGCTACTGGTTATGGATACTGAAGAACAGCCTACTATGGATGAGGTTTGTCTCTCAATTTTGTTGGTCTTGTTTGAATTATTCTTAAAGCGATTTTTTTTTCTAAATAGAAATTGTCAGTTAGTTCTGGGGAAAAAAAAACTGAGATCCACTCAAACATACACAAAAAAGTCTATTGTTCGTGGGGGTTGGAGTGGAGAGAAAGAGAGACACTCAATATGAAATTCTTTTCTTTTAGATACACTTGTCATTTCAAGAGTGCAAAATCTATGCCGCAAAAACTGATCAATCTAAAGTCGTTTTCAATAATAAAAAGAAAAGAAAAAAGATGTGTTGTTTTAGAAACCCATATAATGTTTTTTTTTGCTGTTAAGAAACCCTTATAGATAATGATGTTTTTGAAGAAAAAGTAGCCTTTTGGAACCAAGGCTCAAAATTCTGTGGCAAGATTCATTCTCTTTTTTATATCATATAATAGTCTACTTGTGACTAACATTGTTTTTTTTTACATACAACTACCTCCATCTACGCTTAAGATTACCAACACGTGCTGAACTGTTTATTTAAATTAAATGTATTGCAACTGTCTCCTCAAAATGACTTAACCGTGGTCATTTAGAAGAGTTTTCTTTTAGAAATTGCTAGATGTGAAACGATATGATAGTTTTCATTAGTTCCATCCTTTTCAGTTTCAGAAATTGCCAGTTTCTCCCCAAAAAGGGGAAAGCACAACCCAGATGGTTTGCTTATCAAATATAGGTAAACGATTTGTTGTCTGCTTATATTCTTCAACATAAAATCTGTTTATTTAGGCGAAATATGACAATAAATGACAACTCCACTAATAAAGACAGAACAAACACATGACATTTCGGGTATAACCCTTCGTCAGACAACAAACGAGAAATATCTAGAATCTAGATCTAAGCACATAAAGGAGAAAGAAAGAAAGAAAAAGACAGATGATATCATTGTCTTTTTTCTTTCTTTCTTTCTCCTTTATGTTTTTCTTCTGACATCGCATTGTGTGATGCCTGAGGTAGTACTTAGATCTAGATTCTAGATATTTCTCGTTTGTTGTCTGACGAAGAGTTATACCCGAAACATCACGTGTTTTTTCTGTCTTTATTAGTGGAGTTGTCACTTATTGTCATATTTCGCCTTTGACTTCACTCCACTGTGGCTTCTTCGTATTAGTTTGTTTATTTAGTATATGTATGATTAATTTATTTTATCTTGATATACAGTAGAGATGACAATTTTTCGGCTTTAGCAGGAAATTCAGCTTATTTGAGATGAAATGGAGTTTCAGGCTATCTGAGACGATATTTCTTAATGTTTGTAATAACTTTGATTAATTGAATAAGTGTCAGTATCACGTTAACCTAAAATAAGAGGTTAAGAGATCTTCATTAATATAAGTAACCACTGTAAAAAAATACCTGCTCACTTGTGTCAATATTCATGCTTATTTAAATGATTTCATGGTGGCATCCCCTACACATCCAGTTTAGATATAGGCTTCCAACTTTTATCGTGATAATAGGTTTTCGATATAAAAGAAAGGATTTTAACAAGATACTATTGTCATGGCGCATAGCTAACAAGATCTTCATAAACTCTTTCATGTTATGTTATTTAACAAGAAATAGCAGCTGTATTGCCAGGTTTGTACAGCAAAGTTGGAATGTCAGATTATGGTCGTTTTTTTTAGCGTGGTTGGTAAAATTCAAATTTTGAATGGGAATTGGATAGCATAGTTGGAAACCCAGTAGTGTGGTCAGAAAGTTGTATCTTGGTACTAAAATGCGTATATGTATCGGTCATTAATATTGTTTTCCCTGTGGCCAGAGCCTACTTGCGCATAATAATTTAGATGCAAACTGACCAAATGGGATCCAATACCTTGCATGAGGTAATCGTGGGACTATGTGACATCAGAAATTGTCGAACATCATTCTGAGTAGTGCCAAATTAGTTTGGGTCCATGCTCTGTAAATCTCTAATATTGCCAAATTAGTTTGGGTCCATGCTTAGTAAATCTCTAATATTGCCAAATTAGTTTGGGTCCATGCTTAATAAATCTCTTATATTGCCAAATTAGTTTGGGTCCATGCTTAGAAAATCTCTTATATTGCAGCCAATCCAGGGACCGCTTATTTGACATTACTGATCTAGATATCTAGATCTAGTAGTCTTGACTGTAGGCTCAATCTGGTTTGCTCTTGTGTAGCCCCAGAGCAAGGTGTAACTTTAATACCGAATCAATTATAGGAAGTTTCATTTCAATTTCGAGTACATAAGAAGGGAATCAACCAGCAAACAGAGATAGTTGAAATAAGATTCAAGGTAGCTCATCAACTCAATGAAAAGGAAGAGACGGAAAGTTCAAAGAAAGACCAGGAAATGATAGTGAACAGAAGTTCTCTCTGTAGAGATGTTAAAACAAAAGAAAATGTTTTGGGATTATTGAGGAAGACAATGTTTAAATGTAAATCATTGTAGACAAAGGGCAGTCTTATTTCTTTGTCAATGGTTATAAATTTTGAGGATATTGTAATTGTGTTCATAAGCTGTTTGTTATGTTACTGAATGGCGGTATACCAGACCTGTATATTTGCATTTTAGTGAAAATCGCAAACCATGTGAGTCTAAGATTAGTAACACCTTTTTTCCTGCTTATTAAACATTAGGAAGCCCCTATGCTTGGTCTACTTAGGATTCCATGGTACATGAAACAATATGTGCAATCCATGTATCCCTATTTGGGTCTAGTTTTTGACACTTGTATGTCTGTGAAAATGGATTAAAATGCCTATCATTGTCTCAAAACATCCAAAATTGGACTTACATTGTTTGCGAGTTTCACCGTCAATATCTTTTTATTTGTAGAGCACTTGTTTAGCTTAGACTAGGATTATGTTTTGATAGCTTTACCATTATAGATGCATGGAATTGGTAGGATTTGGCATCTTGTAGGACTTTCAGAGGTCACATCTTCTTAGACTTTCTAATTCTTTTTTTTTTTATCATGAGTTGATGAGGAAGTACATTAGTAATTATATTTTTTTCGAACAAAATCTTTTTTTAGGTGCCCGCAATGTCCAATCGTGTGTCTTCGTCGAGGAAACTTTACCCGTCATTTGGTAGCAAGGCACAACTTCACCCAAAAATCTGCATCATCAACTAGCAAAAGTATGGAGAGAAGACTGTTAAGGAAAGGAAAACTGCAGAAGGATTTACCATCAGCAGTCTCGATGCAGAAAAAGACGCCAACTGTTGTATACAGGGGACTGTTGGAAATGTTCTGAATGCTCATACACAGCCAAATGGCCAAGTGATCTGAGAAGGCATCGGCAAGTCCACACCCTAGTGAAGAGATTCAAATGCTCCATGTGTAACAACAAATACAAGTATTTGGGCGACTTGAATGTTCACATGCGCCGAGACCATATGACTGAGCCGCTCAATATAACGGCTAAAGATTTTGTGGGTGGCGAGGTTGTTAGGAAGGCCTCCCCTGCCTTATTCCGATGTCCAATTTGTCCATTTACAACACATTCAAAAGCAGATCTGGAACAGCACTCTAAGCTGCACAAGGACATTGAGAAAACATTTCGCTGTCGTTTCTGTGACTATCAGACATATTGGCGAGGCGATGTTGGAAGGCATTTGTTTCGTCATCACAGCATTTTGCTAGGTAAAGAATCTCAGGAAATCGAAACGTATTTCATCCACCGTCCTGAAATCAGACCTCTAACAAAGAAGCTCCAGCACAGTAATTTGTCCCTGAATTCTTCACGTTTGAAGAAAATGGATTTGGGTGACAGAATCAGCATGGATAGCCAAGATTCAAACGGGGAGCAAAATATGGATGGTAGTGAATCATCTTATGGCAACGTTCCCCGAAATTCAGCTTTGGTTTCTCGGAAGGAAGGTCAGTTTGCATGTAATTATCCAGACTGTGACTATAGAACAACTACTGCAGAGAGGCTTGAGTCACACTGTGCATATCATGAAAACTTAAAACAGTTTATGTGTCCCACATGTGGTAAACGAACAAATTGGAAATGGGACATAGTGAAACACATGAACAAAGTACATAAGAATCCGACTGCCACTACTGATGATGTTGTCACTCTGCCTATTGAAGAGGCCAGGGCAACCATTTCGGATTATCTGGCACAGTCTGAAAGGAAATCTGGCGGCCTGTCTATCTTTTTGTGTTCTCAGTGTGACTTTAAATCTGGCGACAGGGCACGTGTTACAAACCACCTCGCTGTCAACCACAAAGATGAAAATGGCAGCGTGCTTTCAACCTTGAAATCACACAGCAGCGGTGACTCGATGAGTGTGAACAACAGCCGAGACTCTGAAGAGCCGTGTAATTTGGATGACATCAAAATGGATTTATTTGTGGATCCACCTCCCGAAGAGCTTGCCAAGACTGACAAGCCGTTTGCATGTGCTGTTTGCAAAAAGGCTGAAATTTCAAAGGCGGAAGTGAAGAAGCACTACAGTTACGCCCATCCGTACAAAGACGTCCGTGTTATTTACACGGTAGACGGAACAGAATTTGACTATATCACTAATGAAATACATAGCAGAAAATCATCAGACCCTCTCCTAGAAGGTGGGGAGCAATCAACTTCGTCTGTCTTGAAATCTGTCAGGCCCGACTCCAAGTACAGCAATCCCAGAATGCATGGCTATGTGAAACCCTTCAAATGTTCTATTTGTGGTTTACGCTCAAACTGGAAATGGGACTTGAAAAAGCATCTCCGGGCGAAACATCCAAGCCAGGGAGGTTTTGTTATCATGCTTTCAATTGCTGAAGCAAAGTCAACGTATGCATTCGAATGTTCCCCAAGCCATCCTAAAGATGTAAACAAACAGCCTAAGTACGTAGAGCCGCGTTCCGAGCTGGAACCATCACCTACATCCAGCTCTTTCAAACATCCATTCAGTGTCAAAGGAGAGCCTTATGATACAAACTATGGCATTTTTGGGTCACTGAAATCCCCACAAGGCGAACGTATCACGAATTTTGATCCGAATCGCAGACAGTGGAAATGCTCAGGATGTAGCTACATCTCGAATTGGAGGAGAAACATGGCCAGGCACATCCAACGGCATCATGCATTAGACAAGAGTAAAGTCCGTGTGATAGCTTTACATTTGCTCAACAAGGAAACACAGCAGAAATTTTTGAAAGAACAGAATGTGAGACAGTCGATGAAAAGTTTTAAATATAATGCCACAAAGGAAGACGGAGGCTCTTGCGGGCTGTGGCAATGCCCCAAATGTCCGTTTCAGTCCACCCTGAGAACCCATATCATCATTCACATGCAAAAACATGAAATGAAACCATTTTCATGTATGGTATGCAACTCACCTTTCATGAACAGGGGCCCCCTCCATAGGCATATCCAGAAGGTACACAGGCGATCGGATTATGTGAAACTCTGCAAAGTGAACATTGATTTTGGTGAAGGGGAGGCTGAAGATAATGTCTATATTTGTTGTGTTTGCCAACTGGAGTCTTCTGATAGGTTCACCATTGAAAGTCACATAGGAAAAGAGCATGATGTCAAGGACGTTGACTACTACATCGTATGTATGCAGAAAAATAGAAACGAGAGACCTATGACATCCAGCAGTCCTCTCACTTCTCCCGAGCAACGAATCCGTTCACGCAAGACTCACTTTTGTCAACTTTGTCCATACCGCAGCCAAAAGAAGTCGATGTTGTCATTTCACATGTCTTATCACAAACCAACGCCGGCCAATCGTTTCAAGTGCAAATACTGTCCTTACTACGTCAGCACCACTCGTCTGCTACACCAGCATCAGAGGAAATGGCACTGTGAGAAGAGACACGCAGAAAATGTCATTGCAGGTGCGGGATGGGATCAGGGTCTGTCAACTCCTCCTGCGTCACCTTTGAAACACGGTGGTCGGGCTGAGCAAACTGCAGGCTCATCCAGGCGCCATTTCTGTGAAAAGTGTCCCTACACGACCAACAGCAAAAACGATTTCATTTATCATAAGCAGGTGATTTTTCTAGTTGTTTTTGTCTGTTTTTTGTTGTTGTTTTCTTTATTTAATAATTATTAACAAAAAAAATTTGATTCAATAAGAAAAATACAACCTGGAAACAAGGTACTTACAACTTGCTTCGTTTCATAATTTCTTCGTACACTTTTTTATAATTTTTCCAACCATTGAGATGACTTTTGTGGTTTAATTTTCATATTATGAGATTTAGATAATGTACCTCAATAGATTTGTTACAATCTCAATGGTTTTTTCTCAGTTTCACCGTCCAAAGCGTACTGCAGAATACAAATGCGAGTACTGTGATTATTGGGTAGTCCACAAGCGGTTGTTAAAGCAACACATGCGTCTCCACAATGAGGAAGCTTCACATACCATTGAAGTATCTCCTACAAAATCTGTCTGCTCAGGTTAGTTCCCGACATTAAACTTATTTGTTTAGGTATTCATTCATTTTGTTAAATATTCGTTTAATTTTAAAATATTTGCTGAAACTTTTAATTTTGTTAATTTTGTTCTATCAATGAGGTCATAATCCTGTTTTATCAAAATTTGTTTGCCATAGTACATTCAAGGCTCTTTGCCTTTTTTTTATCCACCCATGGTTTGGAAAGCCTGAAACATCCATGTAAAACAACCCTCACATAACTGTCCGAGACACGGCTCAACATTTTCTCTCTTGCAAGGAGCATGCCATTTTCCCACCGTTAACAAATATTACTGAATGGAAATGCCTGCACACAAGTAGGATGTGAGGAAAGAGATTAAATGAATGGAGCTCAAATCTTTCCGTTATTTCTTATAGGAGTCGTACTTGAGGTACATTCATGCGCAGCTGTAAGTCTTCAAGCCTCAACCATAAGTGTAACTGTTACCTCCTCCTCCTCCTCTATGTTTTCCTAAGATCCAGGCCTTGTCTATGATCCTGTAGAACTTACGGAGTTGGCAGCCATCAAACAGCAAATGATTTCTGCAAAGATCACCCCAAGTCTTTCAAAAAGCCCTAAGTTTTCACCAATGAAAATGGCTACCAAGCTGAGTGTGGACGACAAGCCAGGCTATGTGCTGAAAAACGGACTGTACAGAAAACTCCATAAATGCCGCCGGTGTCCGTACACCAACACCAGGGCCAGGAACATGCAGCTCCATGAGATGATGCACGGCCCCAGGCAGTGTAGCTACCCGCTGATGAAGTGTCCGTATTGTGATTATTATGTGGGATCCAAAGGTCTGCTGTCTCACCACATGAAGGTTAGTGTTTGGCTTTGAAGTTCAAACATGGAGATGAAGATCTTAAAACAAAAAGGGAGAGCTTTTAATGTTGAGTGTTCTTCTGATTGTGTTTTATTATTTTAAATTTTTTTTTTTTTTATAAAACGTGAATTTGTTTTGTTTACTTTTCCCATTTTTGTTGTTCATTACTCCTATAATTTACACCCTTTGATATCAGTCAGTATCAGTATCTGCTGGTGGGATGTGGTTAAAATTATGAAGGAGATAAGCCAGCTGTTGTAATAGGCTTTTAGTCATCAGTTCACTGGCCCAGGCTCAAACTCAAAGGACAGCATACCCAAAACATTGAGACAATAAATTGATACTTGATGGTTTTGAGTATTAGTTTTATCAGTGAGGTCAAAATCCTTCTTTATAGATATTTGTTTGTCAAAGTACATTAAAGGTCTGTCTGTATCTTCACCTTTTGATCCACTTTTTATGTCACCCAATGATGGTATAGTTTTGCAGGGACTTCTGCACTACAAATGTGAAGAAAAAAAAATTAGTGGAGACTTGAATTTTGTTAGGGATTTCGCCTTTCTGTTTTTCATTTGTACCCATTAAATTGTCTGCAGGTTCACTCAAAGAATTACGGTGACACCCCAGAGAATGATGCCTTGTTGACCAATTTGGGCACGACGGACGATGATGATGCTTCTGACACAGAGATTCAAACCCAACAAAAGGTATGTGTATGGGGGAGTGAAAGCACTGTGTGTGGAGTGACGGAGTGGGGTGATTTTGTAAAAGTGATCCCAGAAGAGAAGACAACAATTTTGAGAAAGTTTTAAAAAGTAAGATTTTAACAGCGTAGTTGAAAGGAAAAGAAAAAAAATTAGAAAGGGTTGTACATTTCATGTTTTGGCTTCAAGGGAAGAAAATGTATCTCACATTTTTTTTATATCTGGTTGATGATGATTGTTTGTTTTGTTTCTTTGTGAACTGTATTCAAAGAGAAGTGTTTTTGCTTCTTTTTGTAGTTTAGTACAATAATAGCCTATTCTTTTAAGTCTTTGTTTATTATATTAATCTATCTTGTAATTATCAGTCAGAAGAAATGGATGCATCAATTGATTTTAATGCTTATCTTTATCATTACACGTGGCTCAAAAGTGCTGTGCAATACCAGAAAATAATAGAGAGTATATACCCAACATTATGTGTTGAGTAAATGTTACATAGAGATAATAATTCAAGAGATACTCATACACATGTATTAAGATCGTACAAGATCATACCTTATGTTTGCAAGGGTTAAATGTTCAAAACTATCATATTTTTTGGCAATATGCTAGATGATAATTCAACACCAGTGAGGAATAACACTATTTAACAAGGATACAATTAAATTATTTTGTTTGTTGGTAAAAGCCATTCAATGTACAGTGTAGCAATGTGTATATTAAGAGTTTGTTGCGTTTTTTGTATGGCAGGTTGACACTCTTCTGTCAATATCACGATTTAAGCGTTACGGTTGTGAGAAGTGTCCATATGCAAGTGCCAAGAGGCAGCATTTTGAGCGCCACCTGGAACTTCATGGTTCACGGCAACGCTACACCTGCCAGTACTGTGATTACAGCGTGCCATCTAGCTGCCTGCTGACTCAGGTAAAAGAGTGATGTAAATTTGTATCTTTTGAGATTTTCAACCAAAGTGAAATATGTGTAAGAACACATCTTGAGAAGGTGATTTTTGTTCTTCAAGTTGATTTTCAGTTCTACTGTTATCTTATGAAAAACATAACTTTTTTTTTACGAACAGTGACCTTCACGATTTGGCTAGACATTGCCATGTATCCAAAGAGGAAAACCCATGATTATAATTATATTGCAGGAAAACCCAATTACAGTTTTTTTCCGTACTCACTCAACCCTAATGCAGATGTTGTCGGGTATGATTTCCACTATATTTCAACTCTACTGAAATGGGATTTGCCGTGGAAAAAATTGGTTGAATGAATTGAAAACATAGTAATATATAATGCATGAAAATAGAGCTCGTCCTTTATAAAAATTAACTTATATCAGTCTGGTCGCATCTTGATCTGTGAAAAATCACTAGGCTGAATCAACATGCTGGAATTCGAGACCTAAGTGTTTCTTTTCTTTTCTCCTTTGCAATAAGTCAGTGACTATGATATCAAACCTGATATCATTGGAAAAGGAAACCATAGATGCAATATTCAAATACTTAAAACAATAAACAACTGGACAATGTAACAACAGTCAAACAGAGCATCGAATAAAATCACCTTCAGGCCTATTTCTAAATTACTATAAGCAGACGCACTCAAATGACACCACTACTATACTGTCGCGATCGTCTTCAGGAATGAAGCTGTGACAGGATGAATGGAATGGAATGGACTTGTCCTGAAGTGAATATAATATCATTTAGGGTTAATACAGAAGGCTTGAATCTTCATTTAGAACAAAAGCCATCAATCATCCAGAAAAATGGAAAAACACAAGTATTTTGATAGCTATGCAACCTCAACACAATTAACAATTCTTATTGTCTATCAGTAAATTCTGTCTTTTTTTAATATAGATCAATATTTTAACAGTTGTTTTTCTTCATACTTTCCCAGCATAGCAAACTTCACCTGATGCCTAATCAAAACTTACTGGCGTCTCAGTCTTTAAATAACCTGCAGTTTATGAGTGAAGTGCCTGCCGATGTAGCCTTGGCCTCTGCTTTGCCACCCACAGACCGGGACATGCCGGTCACAATCAACGTCATCCATGATCACCTAGGTCTTTATGAGAATAGGTAAATATCTCTTATCAACTGATAAGCAATCATTCCTCACTGAAATGTTCTACATTTTCTTATCTTACTTGAAGGATCTCCCCCTTGAGTTCAAGTTTAATGCTGCTTGTAGGGCACCTTACCTTTGTTCCAACCTTGGCTTTAGCAAGTATATAGATATGTTTTTCTTTGCGCTTAATGCTTTTTGGGTTTTTTATTGTCAAGGGGCTAGGGTTTTTCTTTGTTGATGGTTTGTTTTGTTTTAACTAATTTTATTTTTGTGAATTTGATTATCTTTTTTTTTTTCATTTTGCTTTATAACTTGGAAAAAAAAAACAATATTGAAAAATATTAGATTGCTTTCATTTCCTTTTTAAAATTTATTATTTCCTTTTAAATGTTGATTGTTCATCCTTCCTTCACAGCATCTATGACACAGAGCCGAAAAAATTGTACCGATGTGATCGCTGTCCGTATGCCAATGTCCGCCGAGACTATCTCTTGTCTCACTTAAAATTTCATATGGTGCCGAGCTCCATGGTTTGCCCCTACTGTGATTACAGGTATGACGCTTGACTTTTGCCCTGCTTTCAAGTACAGCTAGCATGCTCAAAGATGCCCCTACCACATAAGGGGAAAAAATTTATAGACATAGAATAAGATTCATGATCTTTAAAGACTTTTACACAAACTGTTCAGAAAAGACATGATTGTTTACTTTGATTTTGTGACATGGTTTGATGGGAGTGCAAGTGACTGTCACAATTTGTTTGTAAATTATTTTATTTTTGCTTTAAATACGAAATCATGCTAGTTAAAAGTAGTCAATGAAGAAGAATGTATTAAAGCTAATTTTTACACAGCCTGATGTTACGTCGGTGGCTGCCGGACTGAGCATCACGAGGTCCGGGTTCGAGTCCTGATAAATTTTGATATATTATTTTTTTATCTCTTTTGTCTTTGACAGTGCACCAAAGCAAGCTCTACTGATACAACATATCCGTGTACATTTTTGTCCCTTGCCGGAGCTTTCTGATTGGCTTTTAGAAAATGGACAAATGGAAAGAGAGACAAGCCAGAGAAACATTGATTTGGCTGAGGCATTGAAAGTAAATAATTTTATGTGATATTCCTTTTACTTCTTTCAACGTTAAGACTCTTACCCTTTTGTCTAGAGACAGGCATTCGTAGTTAAAAACCTTTGTTTTCAAATGGATTGTTAGCTGAAATAACTGAGTGTACGATGGACCTCGGGGTCCTCTCACACATATACATATATATATGACAATTCTAGCATCCTTTGGTGTGTCTTTGGGAAAGATGCTTTGGATGTTTTCCTCACTTCATGTAAGTGCAAATGGATACTGGCCTAAAGGCGGAGATAAAGCTGGTGACAGTGTCCTGTCCAGGTGTAATCGACTTTTACCATTTTAAAGACAATGAGATCAGCTTGGAAGGAAGTTTATTTTAGTTACCAGATAGAAAGATAAAGATGGATTTATAGTCCGCAGCCCCACACAAGTGCAGGCTCACTGAATGTACATCATTTATCCCCCACAGGCCATTTCATTCAGTCCTTTTAAATTTCTTGGGGGGGAGCATACAGTACACAAGCCTGTTAGGCTTTTTGTACTAACACTCTGACAAGATCCTTCTCTACCTATAGCTGGGTACTCATTCACACCTGAGTTGATTAAGGAAAGTAGAGTGAAGTACCTTTCCTAAGAGTACAACGTTGTGAAAAACATCCACCTGTGTCAGCCATGGGGCTTGAACCAGGGTCGTCGTGATTACCAGCTCACAACATTACGGTTCAGCTACCATGTTTCAAATATATCACTTTGTAGGAAGTTACTATTGAGTGGGCAAGAATTTGTAATTATGCAGGGTAGTTATTTAATCCACCTCAGTTTGTTAATGATGTCAAACTAACTATCCCTTAGACTCAAACTTGATAATTTTGTACTTTGATGAAAACGTCATGTAACTGGGAGGAGCATCAGTGAGTATCTAAATTGCCTGTTGATTTTTTCAAAAAATTTTCATCACCAGGTGGCCCATGAATATCAGAACCAGTCAAAGAAACGATCAAAAGTCAGCAAGCCTGAAGCACCTCAAAATGCTGGCAACGATGAGAACACAGAGGAAAAGGAAAACATGGAGGTAAAAATCTGAGGAAAAGAATTTTATAATTAATGTGTTATTGTTCAATTTTTTTGTGGATATATCATTGGTTTTATTAATTTGCATTGATGATGTGCAAGTTAATGTATTCTGATGATTTTACTTAATTTATACCATTGGTTTAACAAGTTAATTTATTCTGCTAATTTTACTTCATTTTTACAATTGCTTTAACAATTTAATTTACTCTTTTAATTTTACTTCATTTTTACTATTGCTTTAACAAGTTAATTTACTCTGTTGATTTTACCTGTTAATTGATTTTGGTGACTTTACATGTTAATTTATACCATTATTGTACAAGTCAATTTATTCTGTTGATTTTATTTAATTTTGTAGTAAATAATTTGTATTATTGGTTTTATTAGTTTATTCATACTACTGGATTCAGTAGTTTATTTTTATACTATTGATTTTCTTGTTAACCTGTATCCTGCTACTCGTGTCATTACTCATTGTGTGTTTGCAATCCAGTTTGCTTGTGTAATTCTCACGTCACTTTGCATGGGTGCCTGGGTCCTGTGTACGTAGTAAAAATTAGGAGGCAAATGGTAAAAGCTGTGTTTTGCACTACGAGTCGTGTTACGGTACAGCTGCTCAGAAAAAGCTGGTTATCGCTTGACAAGGGACGTATTTTGTTGAGTTTGTTAATTTTGACCATACTTTGTCCTTGTCAAATTTGGACAATGGACCATTTTTTTTCTACACAACTTCATTTTTCTCTCTTTCAGGAGGGTCAAAGTGCAACGTCGCAGCAAACCCTTATTTGCCAATACTGTGACCGCGAGTTCTCGTCCTCTGAAAAGCTCGTAAAACACGAACTTCAGCACCTCATTGGGAACCAATTTGAGGTGTGTACATCTTCTACATGAGCTTTTTCAGGCAAAAGCAAAAAAACCAGATTCAGTATTTTGCTAGCAAACTTCCCATGAGCATGGTGTGTTTGGTTCTGTTGACACGTAAACTACTATCTGAATATAATTCAATATTAATCCGCAGAGGTATGTGCTTTTAAAGAGTGGGAATGTATGAATATAAACAATGCAAAAAGAGACCGTTGAAACCAGTAACAGTTGTAATTGGTCGTATCAATGAATGCATTTCTGACTTTGATCTGATGTCAGTTCACTTTGGTAACCAGATGTGACTCGTATGAAGGTGGGAATTATCAGTTTCAATTAAATATCAGTTTCAATTCAATATCAGTTTCAATTAAATATCAGTTTCAATTAAATATCAGTTTCATTTCAATATCAGTTTCAATTAAATATCAGTTTCAATTCAATATCAGTTTCAATTAAATATCAGTTTCAATTAAATATGTTTCAATTAAATATCAGTTTCAATTAAATATCAGTTTCAATTAAATATCAGTTTCAATTAAATATCAGTTTCAATTCAATATCAGTTTCAATTAAATATCAGTTTCAATTAAATATAAGTTTCAATTCAATATCAGTTTCAATTCAATATCAGTTTTAATTCAATATCAGTTTCAATTAAATGATCTTGACTTTAGCTTTCCTGATGTCACTGTAACCATTATAGGCCAGCCTCCGGTTTTTGCCCCCTCATCTTTTCTTTTCATCAAACAATAAATGATGAAGTAATGATTTCTCATGGATGAAAAAAAACGTGGATTACAGAAGTATCAGTCTAAGAACACGTCGTCTAACACTACAGTCGGCCTACCAGCATGCTTTCTCATTAAACATAATTTTTTCCTATATAAATTGGCCTCATAACAACATCTTTGAGCTATGACCATGATTAAAACATTTTTTTTTTACCCAACTTGTCAATCATCAGTCTAAGAATGCGTCGTCTCACACTCCAGGCAGCCTACCAGCATGCTATCTCATTAAGTGGAACTTTATGTAGCCTATGGCCATCCATTTCTACCTGACAGGCATGCAACAAATCAATGAAAGTTTCCTTATTGACCAATGGCCATCCATTTCTACCTGACAGGCAGGCAACAAATCAATGAAAGTTTCCTCATTGACCAATGGCCATCCATTTCTACCTGACAGGCAGGCAACAAATCAATGAAAGTTTCCTCATTTACCAACACTACATTGGTTGGACACGGATCTGTGATTTGATTTTGAAAATTATGTATAGTGATCTGGAGACATTGTAAGGATTTTTGTTCAACGAATTATACCGTGGTGTAGACAGTATGCGAGATAAATTTTTAACATCCTGAGAAGACAGCGGTAGGTAAAATGACTGATTTAATGTTTACCTCTCCTTCATTTCATGTAGCTACATGGCCTGTCTTTACCATATTATGATTTATTTTCTTTGAATGGTTTCCTTCCCTCCTTTGCAACTCACTCCATTTAGAATAGTTTGTGGCTAGTTCTCTTAATCAGTAAGCCCTTAGTCATTGCTAGGACTTGTGATTGGGGGGGGGGAAACTTCCGTTCTGGCACTCCTTTTTTAACATTTACATGTGACACGGTTTCATAATCAAAATCCTGGACATTTGCTTTCTTTATGTTGTGAAGATGCGAGACACCCCTTTAGTCGTCATCCTCAATATTTTCACTGTAACCATAAACCTATTTCAGGCTAAAAAAATCTCTTTTTTATTTGAAAAATGTTTTAAACAATGTCAAACAACACGTCAATCGTCACAGCTAAAACAAAAAAGTTGCATCTTTCTCTGTAGATAAAGTAAAATGGCCCAAGCTATAGTGTTTGATATTATGGTAATGTACACAAAAGGCATCTTATGTTGATAGATTTTGTGAAAAATAAGGAAGTCATTGCTGGTAAGTTTCTAAAGAATGTCAGGTCACATGAGAGGGGAAGCATTGTTTTTATTTCCCCCCCCCCCCCCCCCCCCCATCATTTCTCTGCCCTGAACTGAGTGACTGAAGTAGATGTCCATTATTTGTCTTTGCAGATGTGATGTAATGTACTGTCTATACACGAGTTGTATGATGTTGTAAGTAAAGATGGTGGGATTCCTTTAACTTTCAAGCTTTCATTGTGTGAAGTTCTCTTCCAATAGTAAAATTTAATTCCATTTCATATATATTCATCTAGGTACTTGAATGCATGTAGACTATGATATGGGAGGTTTCAGGACATTGTAGACCTGTCAGCCAAATTTTCATTCGGGACATTGGTTGTGTGTTTCTACTAAAACTGACTGGTTTATCTTTTGACTAAGCGAATTAAAAATTCTTTCTAGTAGTTAACACCAAAATATCTGTAACTTGCTGATATGTGGGTATCGCTGTGTTTCTGGCACTGAAAGAAAAACTTTTTGATTTGTCTAAGCAAAGAAGGGATGATGAGCATAACCTTTGACTTTTGAACCCAAATTTCTTTTTTTCCTGCTTATACTCATGGCATGTCTTTTCCTCTTTCTTTTTTTCATGCAAGGGGTGGAAATTTCCCTGTGCAATAAACTGACAGAGTACTTTTAAAAGGGATTGGCAATTACTTTAATTAGCCCACACACACACACACACACACATGTATACAACTACAAGGTGTCCCCCCCCAAAAAAAAAAGTGTTTAATTACATTAGTTTATTTTTTCTGAACAGGTTAGTAAAAGAAAACTCCCATCTATTTCATACAACAGTTTGAAAAGGTAGAATTAGATGTTTTATTGAAATGTAATATTTGATGACATGATCCATCCATCTGCCTTCGTTTTCGACAACACATGCGAGACAAAATTGAAGCTTGCACAAACTTGTTAAATTCTATCCACTGAGATGACCTGCATTTCTCTCTGTGTATTCTACTTTAAATCAACCAGAGTTGGAGTTATATGAATCTTTTTTTCTTACCTTTTGTCTTACTGTTTCCTCTTAATTCACCCTGAGATCACCGCATATGGCAAATTGAAACCTGCTAACATTTGTAAGTTGAAAGGCAGCAAGTCTTACCTCTCACAGTTCAGGAAATGACATTGAATAATATTAAAGCCCCATAGGAACAAAGATGAGACAAATACAAGGAATAGACAGAAAAAAATATATGGCTACCATGGGGTTGATCCACAACCTCTGTGTTGGAACCCATCGCTCCACCAATAAAAACAAGCTTACTTGGTCGGTAGCATGCTTTCTTTTCATGGCGAGGCAATGGGTGCTGATGCAGAGGTCGCAGGTTCAATCCATATGGTAGCCAAGATTTTTTCATTCTCTTCCTTGTATTAGTCTCGTTTTTGTTTCTATGGGACTTTAATATTATTCAATGTCATTTCCTTCAGTCTGGACATGCCCCTTGCCTCACTGCTTGTCTTTGCCCACACAGCTCAGTAACCCATTTACACACTTTGGGAGAGGTTACATTTTAGAACTAGATTTAAAACATTGGAAAGGATTAGTGATATTTTATGAAAAAATATGTATTATAAAAAATAATTTTAAAAAGTAATATGTACGGCTGCCATTACAGAAAAAAGTCATTCTTATAAGTAGCTTGTGAACGCAGATGGGCTTATTCATAGCAACCAATCAAGGACTTTCATTTCTGTTATTATCATTTGCAAAGTGAAATTACGCCGTGTTAATCGTACTGAAGTTGTCTTTTATAAAAGTTAAATGAAAGGGAATGATTTCGGAGTGAGAGGATAAGACAAGTGATCTGCTGATTTCACTTTCAGACTCCATAGATTTTGTTGTGTAGAGTGAGTAAGAAACAGCTCTGATTTCACTTGTTATCAGTCAACTCAATAGATTTTGTTGTGTGGAATGAATGAATAAGAAACAGCTTCGATTTCACTTGCTATCAGTCAACTCAATAGATTTTGTTGTGTAGAATGAGTAAGAAATAGATTTCACTTGTTATCAGTCAACTCAATAGATTTTGTTGTGTAGAATGAGTAAGAAATAGCTCTGATTTCACTTGCTATCAGTCAACTCAATAGATTTTGTTGTGTCACAAGAAGAAATGAAAAGACAAGAAAATAACATTCATTATGGTTATAAATGTGTTTCACCGTTCTCTTATTTCGCAGTATGGATGCTCTTAGTTTTTCTTCTTGAGATTTAAAGAAATATTTTTGTATACATTTTAAACTGTTTTGGAGATCCTTAGCACATCTATATAGGGTCTTTTTTCTTTTTCCAAAGCCTCTGGCAACATTTCAGTACACTTCACAATGTTGAGCCATTGACTTTAACCCAGCAGTAGATGCAGAACTTAAGTAATGGCATCAATTACAGAAACTCTACGTTACCATTTTGACTTTTGAACAGGCCAGCTTTCGGGAAAAGTTGAATTTTTCATTGTTTAATTCTAAGTCAGTTGATTTTTTTAATTATTGAAAGGAATGATATAATTTGATACGGTTTCATTCTTGAGAACAAGAGAGCAGAATTGTCAAGATTAGATACTTTTTATCGTTTTGGCATTTAATAAGGATTGCAGTCGTTCTAAATAAGATGGCTTCCTGCTAAGCCATGACAACCAGCCTTTCTCTTTGACTGCCATTAGACAATGAAACGTATAAGTAGAGTGCTTTGATTTGATTCATACTAAATTTAAAAATTGTTCTGAAAATAGGACATACACTTTCGCTGGATTTGAGATACATTTTGGGATCTCCAAAGGAAATTGGTTTGTGTCATTAGATCTAGAGCATTGAAAAGAAACACATTTTTTATAAGTTAACTTAATTCTTTATGCACACATATTCATCGTAGCTTCAATAAGAAGATATCATGTTTAAACCGAATTCTGAGATCACTAACCACCGCTTTAGGTGGAAAGGGTCAATTCCGAAGAAACAAAGTAAATATGGAGTTGGTGGTTTTATTTTAATGAAGCTCCTAAAAAAAAAATTATTCCTCGCTTTTCCAGCTAACACGCTGGACATAGTACGTACATCATGCATTTTTGCTGCAGCATCTCTCAAGAGAATTGTTCTCTATTATTTTAAATCAGAAAGTTTGCTTTGTCCCCATGCTAAGCATTGTGTCTTTTTAAAGCAACCTCAACTTCATATGGGTTTTGGCTTGTTTCCTCTGTCATGTTGGCAGATTGCTTGTTCGTCCACATAGCTTATTTGCTGAATGATCATTTATGCCACTGCTTTGCTTGACATCTATGCATCTGTGGCTTCACGTCTTCTCGTGCTTAGGTTTCACAAATTTAGATCAACAATCAAATGAATAAACTATGATAAACGTCAAACCATTGATTCAATACTATAAGCTAGAGTGCATAAGTAGTCATTTCATGTTCGCTTAAGTATGGAAATAGAGTGGTAGAGTAACATTTTTTCTGGGTATAAAGCATTTCACCTGTGACAAGTTTTCATTTCTCATTGCATCCACTCTGCTCTGTTTAAGATGATAAAAATGAAACTTAAGTACAGAAATTAATTCTGAATTCAATTTTTTTCAATCAGTTGCAGAATCAGTATGAAAATGATCTTTTTTAAAATCAAGATCATAAAGATAAAAATCCATGAAAGACAGAATTTTCAAACCTTTTAGAGACAGCCCTTGAGATTCAGTACTTGTTTCAAATGTATTTGCTTTGAATCAAATGGCTGATTTCTCACTTTCCTGTCAACTGTTTTTGACAGAAGCTGATGACTGTGTGTGTGTGTGTATTCTCTCTTTTTTTCTTAGTCACTGTGGGCAGTTGGCGGACGCTGCTGGTAGTATGTGGTAAAGAAAGTGTGCATCTTATTACTAGTTGTTTTTCTCACCGAACGAGCGAGCCTTAGTTTGTTATTTTTTTCTTCTTCTTGGCTTTGGGCTGTTTGTTTATTGTGTCTTGTGCAAATATCTGGTTGGAGTTTGGCCTTGAATCTATTCAGTTGCCTTGCTTTCTCTCAATCCCAAATGGCAAAGATAGTATTTATTTGCTTTCACCAGAGATAGAAGAAAACAGATCTACTACATCATGCATGTATTTTGAGGTTTGCTGTCTGTCAATAGCCGTTCTTGGACACAGAAATATTTATCTTCTTTATGAATATTCTCAAAGAAGTTTTGAAATATTCCTTCAAATTTCCATACAGATAATATTTGGATTTCATGCTGCATTATTACACAAAATTCATTGTCATTTGCACTCCTCTATTTCTTTTTAGTCTGTTGCTCTTTGATTCAGTTTTGTTTCCTATTGCCACCTGTTTCCCTGAAAACTCTACCTTATAGCCGACAGATCTGACTTTCCCAGCTGACGACAGTCTGGTTTACATTCATTCATGTCCTCAGATGTTTTTTGTGTGTGTATTATTGCAGTTTAGTCGACAGTCCCTTGGGGTCTTGCTTGCACTAATCTCATGATTTCAATCATTAATTATGAAAAAATATTTCTAAAATGCATAATTCTTCAGATAGCTTTTTATTTGAACTCCTTGAAATTTTTAATTTATGTATTTACTTCTTTTTTTATTAAAATTTATCACAAATTTTTCTCCCATAACTGTCCTTTTTTCCATCTCATTCTATATTTTTGATAAACTACAATAATGAAAACGTACGGATGGAAAGTTTACTGATCTTTTCGTGTATATGCTATTCATTCCGTCCAGCATATAAAGAGTGGTTAATAACATGTCATTGTAGAAATGAGATTGTGTCAAAACTTTCAAGCAATGAAATTCCTTGAGGGAGCTTTCTGGTTCTGTTTTGATTTTTCTTTTGTCTAGTTGTTGTGGACCTTTAACCTTAAGAACTATTTTTTTCTTTCTTCTTTTAAGTCATCTTTTGTTTTGTAAAAGAATGTCAAGTCTAAATCAGCCAAATATCATTTCACAAACCTTTAAAAATGTTTTATTTCCACTTTCTTATTTTGCTGTTGTTTTTGTTCCCTGACTTTTTCCTTTCTTGTCTTGTTTCAGATGGCCTTGAAGAGTGTGAGTGAAGATCAGCAACAAAATGCATCTGGCAAGAAAGCCACAAAGTCAGGTTCAAAGAAAGGAGCAAGCGGAACAAAGGTAGCCGTCAAGAAAGAACCAACAAACAGCTGCGATAGTGATAGGATAGGTGTCAGTGTCAACGAGGTTGAGACTCCAGAAGGAGTAGACGATTCTCTTCTCAAGCTTGACGACTCGGCAGACGAAAGTCTCAAGCTGGAACTCAGCATCAACACTGAAGTGTCTGAGGATCTTCATCAGTCTATTCAAGAAAGTCCGCAGGAGAAGCCAAATGTCCAAGGCAAAGACAACCCACAGGGGAAAGATGAGTCTGAGGAGAAGGACAGTCCCATGATGGATGTTTCCCTGGAGGAAAGTATAAAGGCAGAGGATTATATTCAGGAAAAAGACGGTACGGGTAATCTCCAAATGGATGATTGCTCAAAGGATAAAAAGGATCATCAGGAAATGGATAATCCAGAGGAGACAGAAATTCAGGAGAACGATGATTCAGAGGAGACCAATAACCAGGAAAAGGATAATCCAGAGGAGACGTATAATCAGGAAAAGGATAACCAGGAAAAGAATAATCTGCAGAAAAAGGATAACCAGAAAAAGGATAATCCAGAGGAAGCAGATAACCAGAAAAAGGATAATCCAGAGGAGACAGATAACCAGGAAAAGGATAATCCAGAGGAGGCAGATAACCAGAAAAAGGATAATCCAGAGGAGGCAGATAACCAGGAAAAGGGTAATCCAGAGGAGGCAGATAACCAGAAAAAGGATAATCCAGAGGAGGCAGATAACCAGGAAAAGGATAATCCAGAGGAGGCAGATAACCAGGAAAAGGATAATCTGAGGAGAAAAAGGAAAATCCGGAGGAGAAGGATAATGAGCAAAAGGATAACCCAAAGAATAATAATCAGGAAAAGGATAATCCTCCGAGAAGGATAATCAGGAAAAGGATAGTTCAGAGAATAATAATCAGGAAAAGGATAGTTCAGAGAAGGATAATCAGGAAAAGGATAGTTCAGAGAAGGATAATCAGGAAAAGGAAAGTTCAGAGAAGGATAATCAGGAAAAGGATAGTTCAGAGAAGGATAATCAGGAAAAGGATAGTTCAGAGAAGGATAATCAGGAAAAGGATAGTTCAGAGAAGGATAATCAGGAAAAGGATAATGCAGAGAAGAAAATCGGATAATCTAAAGGAGAAGGATAATCAGGAAAAAGATAGTTCAGAGAGAAGGATAATCAGGAAAAAGATAGTTCAGAGGAGAAGGATAATCAGGAAAAAGATAATCAAAGGAGAAGGATAATCAGGAAAAAGATAGTTCAGAGGAGAAGGATAATCAGGAAAAAGATAGTTCAAAGGAGAAGGATAATCAGGAAAAAGATAGTTCAAAGGAGAAGGATAATCAGGAAAAAGATAGTTCAAAGGAGAAGGATAATCAGGAAAAAGATAGTTCAAAGGAGAAGGATAATCAGAAAAATAATAACCCAAAGGAGAAGGATAATCAGGAGGATAATTTGCTAGAGAAAGATAAGTCACAATTGGGGATGATTCTCAGAGAGATAATTCACAGGAGGAGAACTTGGCTTCTGATCTTAGGACAGAAGTAGGAAGTCTTAAAGAAGACGTCCCTGTGGAAGAAAAAATGTTATGTGATGGTGAAAGCCTTGATGCTGAGACTAACAAGAATGGATCAGATGATTTGAAGAACAGCGATGTAACTGATATTGAGATGAGTGAAAATAGAACTTCCGACAAAGAAGGTCGACTCCCGTTAAATAATGATGCTGAGAACAAAGATGATCAGTGTGGGGATGAGGAGACAAAAGGTGAAGCTGGTGATTCCACCACAGCAGACGCAATGGCAAAGAAAGTGAATGCTTCAGGCTTTGAACAAGATGATGGAGGAAGAAAAGGAGTAGAAAAGATGGACGAGACGGGTGATGGGAGGTATGATCCACCAAAGGAAGAAATCGGTGATGTCATCGATGAGATTGAAAAGTTGTTGGAAGATGTGGAAATGCTGAGTCCGGATGAAGAAAGGGAACCCGGAGTAGAGGGCGATGAACAAGGAAAGTCACAGACAGATATTCCGTCAAGATGCCCTTCAGAACAAGAGGAAAAAGTTGGGAAAATTTTGAAAAAAGCAGCGCTTAAAGATGAGGAAGTGAAGGATTCAAAAGTTGAAGGGGGTGAAGAGAGTATGGATGTGTCTGGCTCTGATGGTGTTGATAATGAAGAAAAGAAAGTTAGCGATGAGCAATGTAAGGAGGATGCCAGTGGGGTTAAATCTGTTGAAAAGGGGGATAATTTAAAAGTGCAGGAAGATGTAAAATGAGTGATAGTCTGTCTGTCTTATTATTCACAGTACAATTAGGTACTTTGTTGTGAAGACTGTCGGAGGTGTCAACTGTAAATAGATAAAGAGTGAGACTCAAAAGATATTTGAAAGCTGTCTGTTCTCAAGAATGTAAATTTGAATGAGAAAAGACTGAAAATGAAAAGAAAAAAGATGTCTGAGAAATCTATAATCTACCAGTATGGTGGAGGAGCATAATTTGGCGGCAATATTCGTCCGCGTGACCAGCCATCCTCATGGTTTCCAAGTCTTTCCTCTCCAACGGCTTGTTGTTGTGTTTCATTCATGTCGTCTCGTTGCCCCAATGGACTCCATGTTAAAGCGGTGTCTTATTTTAAGCATGTGTCTAACCCCACCTTCCATTTGTTGTCCTTCCTTTTTATGATAGATTAATGGTGGGGGGGGGGGAACTGTCATTCATTTTAAATTGACACACGCATGACTGACGACTGACTTAGGATGACTCATATTGCCTGTCAGAATGTAACTTTTAGTTTGTGATCTCTCCAGTTTGTGTATAAATTATTTATGTGAAATATATATAACAATGACTCTTAGTGCTTGTCAAAATGCAACTTATAGATTATGACTGATATTTTGATTACATCCATGTGTTTACTTAATTTTTTTGAATTTTTAATTTGATGTTAAAAGTGTGTCATTGGCTTCGAGGTTGTTATGCTTTCACAAGTCAAAGGTCAGGCAAATGCTTACTTTAGTTTTACAGTAAGATATCCTGCTAATCCCATGTGGTATTTTATGAGAAATTGAAAGGAATCTCAAGGGGCCCTGCATAGACTTTAATACTATATTTATATTGTCACCCAGCTGTTTAAAAATAGTTTATTCTGGGTCTAGTGGGACATTTCTGGCTCTTCCCCATGGTGATTATGTACAGGATCCCACTTCCAGGGCCCCTAGCATTTCAATATGATTGTCTTGAACTTCTGTTCAGCGTTGCAATGATGAAAGCAGGTTCCAAAACATGACCATCCGTCACCTGCTCCTAGGGCTTCTTTTCATGTCGTTTAGCAGGTCAGTCGAGACCAGCTCCCGGGATGTGGCCGATGCGACTATAGCAGCTTCTCACTGACCACTGTTATGATATGACTGTCTCCCACCAATGTGCTACAACTCCTCCATGCCTAACTCCCCCCCCCCTATATGTACATATAATATATAATAATATGTATTTATATTGTGTGTCTTGTGTAAACCAAATGCTATTGACATTGAAAATTCTGTTATGTGCACACACGTTTGTTTGTTGCAGTAATGTTTTTTTTTTCCCTTTCAGTTTTTTTTCTTCTTCTGTTTTATCTGTTTGAATACAGGCTGATATATTATCCAAATGCGTTGGGGGTTTTTAAACGTTGGAATTCTTCTAACTTCTCATGCTCTGTGTAACTGTAAGTAAATGGAACTCTTTTCAGTGGAAATTCAAAACTGAGCAATCATCTTGAAAGGTGTGTGTACTGTTCTAGAATGTGATCTTTGTCCTTGAAACATTGTACCAACTTTGTACTTTGATGGCACAATTGATCCAGCTGGTGTTCACTTTGTCAACGGGAATGAAATTCAAAAGCATAAATTTTGAGGTAGTGACAATGACTATGAGCATGAGTTTTTCTGACCGTTTAAGTTTAAGGCTTTGTGAACCAATCAAAATCACTACCCGTTAGAGTTGGCTTGTATCAAGTTTCAATCAGTATGTCTAACACCTTCAATTTTATTTGTTTTTCCTTTACTTCAATTGATACACTAATAAATATGTTTTGTTCTTGTTTTTAAAATAGTTCTGATTGTTTGCATTCATATCTGACCGCACTAATGGTCATTTTATTTCTCTCATGTGTACATATGTTTATACATTACATTCGTATATAATTCATGCCACAGATACAATTTTCAAATATTAAATTTTATTTTAGCATTTGTTTGCGTTGTAGCATGAGAAATAAAGCCATGTGTCACAACTCCCAAAAGGTTGGGGTTCTAATGTTAGGTGTGACAGTAATAATATATCATATCAAGGATGAAATGTTAATAGATTATTATGATATTATTTAAAAATGGAGTCCAATGTTAATGGATTATAATAATGAGGGTTTATGTTAATGTAATAATATATATATATTTAAAGCATACAAATTTACGCAACATTAAACCTTATATGTAAAAAACAAAAACAAAAGTAAACTTTCACTCAAGGCTATAATTATAATTGATAGAATCTGAGTTTCTGTTGCATTCAGTAGAAGAGGTGAGACAAGACTAAAATAAATGTACACAACTTAAGAATTTTTTGTTTTACTAGTAGCCTACTTGTGTAGTAAAAATAGCTTCTTTTTTTTAAACTGGAACTGTCCCAGGCTCTGTAGCATTTAGTAAGGAGAATATTGAATACAATTACAAACAAGGTCATCTCTTGACCAACAGTTGTTTTTTTTTTTAAAGGAAAGAAAGAGGCCAGTTTGTTGTAGGCTGTATATTCCCTCCTCCCAGGTAGACCAATACCAGTAAGCAGTTGTACCCTTGCGCTGGAAAACATGCTAGGATGTTAAGGACCGTTTCCCAGCACATGCTACGATGTTAAGGACCATTTCCCAGCACATGTTACGATGTTAAGGACCGTTTCCCAGCAAAAGCAAAGATGGAATTGAAACCCACAACCCGTGTTTTTGGAAAGTATGCCCAGCAGTTGGCCATTGATACCATTTGCTTCATCGGACATGCTCACCTAAACTTTTCTCCACACATCAAATGTACAAATATCAACTGCTTGATTTTATAACGTGGATTTAATCGAGCATGACTTGAATTATTTCATGCAGGAAAAAATATGTCTGGATGTTGTTAAACCGTCAAATGTTTGCTCTGCTCCGCCTAATATCTTTATTATGTGCTGTTTAAACTTTTATTTTATTTATTGTATATCGTCTCTGCCAGTCGCTATCCGTGTATGGAGCAATTCTGGAGAAACCCGTCCTCTTTCTCAGATATCTAAATATGAATCCCCCCATTGTTTCCAGAATATAACATTCACTCTTTGTATGAAAATGATATAACACCTTCACTGCTCTATCTGTGGTGGTAAATATTTCCTTCAACGGTGATATAACTTTTTAGGTCTTGCTCAAAAGTTGTCAAACGTTCCTAGTGTAGATAGTGAAATGGCAGCGACGATATTCATGTTTGCTAGTTATTGGAATATTGTGTTTATTGTTGCTGTTGTTGTTACTTTTATTTATTCTCATACTACCAAGCCACTGAATTGACTAAAGTCACAGAGTTTACAGATTTGTACAACTGTAGCACAGAAGGCAATCAACACACCTACAATAAACCAATTTATTTTACATTTCAAATTCAGCTCTTATGACTTTGTCTCAAATTTAGATGTCTGAGTTTTGGAAAATGTTTTATTATTATTTACTAATTAAATTGTGAATAGGAATGCATTTCAATTTCAAGACATTATACTTTTACTAATATGCTACTCTAATTATGAGCGGATGGTGACTGGATGTTGCTGGTAGGTCCTTCCTTTCTTTCACTACCTTACAATTGTCTGTTCTCTTATTGTTTTCTCTTATTTCACTATTTTTCAATTGTCTATTCTCTTATTGTTTTCTCTTATTTCACTACTTTACAATTGTCTGTTCTCTTTTATTGTTTTCTCTTATTTCACTACTTTACAATTGTCTGTTCTCTTTTATTGTTTTCTCTTATTTCACTACTTTACAATTGTCTGTTCTCTTTTATTGTTTTCTCTTATTTCACTACTTTACAATTATCTGTTCTCTTTTATTGTTTTCTCTTATTTCACTACTTTACAATTGTCTGTTCTCTTTTATTGTTTTCTTTATTTCACTACTTTACAATTGTCTGTTCTCTTATTGTTTTCTCTTATTTCACTACTTTACAAGTGTCTGTTCTCTTAATGTTTTCTCTTATTTCACTACTTTTCAATTTTGTCTGTTCTCTTATTGTTTTCTCTTATTTCACTACTTTACAATTGTCTGTTCTCTTATTGTTTTCTCTTATTTCACTACTTTTCAATTGTCTGTTTTCTTATTGTTTTCTCTTATTTCACTACTTTACAAGTAGGCCATTTCAATCAAGTCTGCCTTTGGAAATTACTGATATTAGTGATATTTAGAAAAGATCTGTTTGCAACTACGAGTATACCACTGTTGTATATGACTATGAGGGACACTGTGTTGACACAATGACGTCTGTGTGTCTGATTTTAGCCAGGTATTCATGCACACATCGGTCAAATGGGCAAAACAAAGTTATCACACATGATAAAAAACCTTTACTATTACTAATATTACTAATAATATATAGAAAATCAAATCCCAATTGTATACAACAATGAAAGTGTCTATACAGTTACACATATTTTATTCTATACTAGCCTTTGATAACAAATAATGCATACTAAACTGAAACGAAGTAATCATCATGATGACTACAAACTTGAATTTGAGCTCTGCATTGTTTTTGTGCTTGTCCTTTTTGCAAGGAGACTGATGAATAAGAAAATTGTCTGCATGTACTGTTTGATCATTCTAATTTTAGACAATCAATAAATAGTGCAAAACTTCTTTTCCTCTCATCCCTGACATTTTGAGAGGAAGTGTCTATTTGGGTAACTGGTCGCTCAAATAGTGAAAATTGATCTACCTATTCAATATCGACACCACATGATATTGATATTCAAAATCTGACTGCTTAATTCATTTAAAAGTTGCATTACCAGTATAAACTTTTATCAAACAACGAACATAATACTGTCTTTGTCAAAGTCCATGGCATCATCTTTTCTACTTGTAGTAATACTTCTATCGACTGATGATACACGTTCTTAGAGCAATCAATAAACATGATGACACTGACACTGACAGCCAGTCTTAGTGGCTTTGTTTGAAAAGTTTGAAAAGAAATTAAATGTTTGGTGACAGATTTACACAAAAAGTTATAGAAAGAAAAAAAAAGAATGCCAAGACAGTTAAGGAAATTGATTAGTTGCGATTGCATTAAATGCCCAAAATCTTCTTGTGCTTGAATGTTCTTGTGGCACCAAGATCTGCGCTCCCACATGGAGGCATAATTTTTAAGCTTTAAAATGCATATTAAATATTAAGGAAATTTCAGTTATGTTTTTGTGTGCAGTAATTAGTAAAGGAAACAGATAAAGACTAGTTTTAATTTTTTAAAATTTACACTCATAAATAAACAAATAAAGGGCTAAACTTAGACTAAAACGCATTTTCATTAATCATCGAGGAGAAATAATTGAAGAATTTTTTTAGGTCAAATTGCTGTGTCATCACGTCGGTCAAGTGCGTGTACTTGTAGTGAGAAGATTTCACCCGTTATTTCCCATTTTCCGGTGAGTGGTAAACTCAAGAAAAGTTGATATTATATGATATTATCTTTTGTCTCTCAGTCAGTATACTTATTTTAGTTTTAGGCATGAAATGAGCATAAAACAAAACAAGAAATCCAACTTTTTTTAGTAGTCATTTACAATTCACCCACTTGGACGTCATGGACTCTGTCATTTCATGGTTAATAATGTGGTAGTTCATACACCACAGCATAGAGACAATTAAATTTATGTTACTTACGGTCACAAATTGTAGTGCATATATCATTGATCTATCAATTGTGTTGCTTTTGCACCAAACAGCTGTGGATTGATGTTGTATCACATTTCACAATAGTTTACTTTAATCGCCCATCAAACTAAGTCATTTCATGACATCCAAGCCAAGTGTTTCTGATTTCCACCACACAAGTAGTACCAACACCTGTATCACATTTGCGTAAAAAATTTACTTTACAATGCCTAGAACTATTTCCAGTTCCCTGTAGACGGAATTTGAATTTCCTTTGATCAAGAGACTAGTTTGTTCTCTGTCATTTCATTGTCATCCATGACGTTCAAGGGTAGTTGACGTCCTAATGCCTTAAGATTTATTTTTCCTTTTAAAAAAAGCGGACGGCAGGGTTGATTCTCTACGTCTACGTAAGTAAATAAGTTAGTAGAGACCTTTACTTCTATTTCTGTTCATTAATTTTTCTACGAGACTGACTTTTTCTCATAAAACACAATTTTGTGTCATCATGATGTCCACTTTAGTTAAAGGAATGTTAAGCTGCAGTTAGTTTTGTGTTGTTTAGGGATAGATGAAAAGGACTTGATTTGTATGTCTTGCCTATGTTGACACTGAGGGAAATGTGAAATTGTCACTTTCGCCTGGATGTCTGGTCATAATACCCATTTTCAAATCAGTTAGACAGTGACACAGTGGTCAAGACATTCAAAACAAGTCCAAATTCACATAGGGGAGACTGTTACATGAGGACATTCAAAACAAGTCCAAATTCACATAGGGAGGGACATGATTACTTTTGAGATTTTTTTAAGATTTTAAATTTCTCTAATTACACCCAAAACAACCTTATTCTCCCATTAAAAAAATTAAATCATAGAGCAGGCATCTGAGCATCTGGATTTAAATTAGGCAGCCATTTCTGTGTCACTGATGACATCTAAGTACTGAGTGTATGTGACCTTCATTCAAAGATACTTGTGCTTGTGGGATCAAAATACACTGCTTAAAAACTAGAAGAAGATTAAAGCAACTTCAAGAAATATCACCCTTGACACAAAATACAGACCATCTTTAGAGAATGAGTCACACACCTTTAAACACAAACATTACAAAAGAATTGATGAAATCTGAAACAGTAATATACAACGACGATGTAATTTGGGAAAGTATTGAATACAGAAAATAGGAATGACAACACAAGTGTTGTTAAGAAATTCAGGGTTTATTGGGAACACACATTTAAAAAAAAACATGTTAGGTGTTTGTTACCGTTAATGTTATTGAAAACGTGATCTGCCGCAAAATATTTAAGTGACAGTAAACGAAATACGAGGAATTTTCAACATTGGTAAAGTAACTACATGACATCTTGAATCATTTGCAATATTTTCAATACTGTCTTCTTAAACTTAAACAAGCTTGTTGAATTTGAAGAGTATGGTTTGACAACAGATGCCTAGTGGGAGACTGGCAATGGATAGAATTATGGATAGAATTAGAAAGGATTTCCGTGAGGCAATCAGAGGTGCCACGGACATAAGGATAAGCAGTGGATAATATTAATAATGAAGGCTTTGATTGTGTAAAAATCTGTCCTTGGCATTGGCAAGACATACGGGTGAACACGTTACATCTGACACTACCAAATGATTAAAATTTCAAAATAAATCAAAGCAAATCAACAGAATTGCAGAACTAAAGATAAAAATCATGAAATATATTTCATCATTGCATGCTTGCATATAGATCTAATCGATGATTAACAATATGTTGTTTTTTAAAATGATAGAAATATAACATGTATGTGACAAATCATTTATATGCAAGAGTGTAGTCCCGATCATGTTTATACAATATTTAAGGGGGAGGGGGGGTCCCGAGTATGTTTT
This sequence comes from Doris montereyensis, assembly GCA_037039925.1. NCBI lineage: Eukaryota > Metazoa > Mollusca > Gastropoda > Nudibranchia > Dorididae > Doris > Doris montereyensis. The sequence continues at coordinate 113,278 of JAXRKP010000395.1, read as the reverse complement.
TTTAAAACTATATGAGTATATGATTGATATAGACAATTTCAATCAGTACCCATTGTACTTGGCATGTCTAAATTAGCTGAAAAAGATTTTTTCTTTTTTATAAAAGGATTTTCATTGCGAAAATTACAACTTCATTTCAAATAGGCTTTTTCACTTATAAACAAATTTGGCTATTCTTTTCACACACTATTAGGTTCAATATCTAGCCGCAACCAGTAGCTTTTTTTGATAAATGATACGATTTCATTTTATGAATTTTTTGAAAATGCATATAGCAACCTTTCCAATTGTAGGCAAATTTAATCGCAAAAAAAAATTGTTTTGTAAAAACTTTGTGGGTAATCCGACAATAAATAAAAAAGTAAATCAAATATCACTGCCAAAAAGTAACATTTTGAGAAAATCGCATTAAAAAAAAATCCATTATTTTAATGTTTTTTGGCATATAAACCTACAATAAAAAAATAATATTATATATTTTAAAACATCATGTGGCATTGGTGGCCGAGCGGTTAGGCTGCCAGATGGGATCATGAGATCCCAAGTTCGAATCCTAGCAAAGCCAGGTCTGACATGTTCCTCGGGAAAGACACTTAACACGCATTTTCCCCACTCTACCCAGGTGCAAATGGGTACAAGCACTAGCTTGGGAGTAAAAAACCTCGTCAGACTAGCCTCCTGGCCAGGAGGTGATTATTGTCACTTTTTCCGCTTCATGATATAGAAACCGGGATAAGCTCCGGCTCTATAGGCCTTAAGGGCCTTGAAGAAACTTTACTTTTACTTAAAACATCATATAATTATGAGAGGCTATCAAATACTTGAAGTCGACCCTGTTTTAACTGCTCCAGATCCCTTATACTCATGCCAGAATGGCATTTTTCTTATAACAGGTGCGAGGAATGTTTTATCCGTAATATTCGGCCGATCTTAGCTAACATTTAACATTGACAATAACTCATCAAAAGTAGATTTTTTGGATAGAGTACTTTGTGGTGATTAAAATAAGTACCAACTTGTTATACTTTAGACAAAATTTCCGGCTTTTATGGTACAACCGATGTGTCGAAGGTTAGGCCGGTATCATTTCTAAAAAAATGTATGAAATGGAAGAATCCATACTGAGCCTTTGTCCTGGTATGAATGTCAAGGGAATGAATTGCTCCATCCAGTAGAGCAATCAACGAGTTTTGTCGCATTTGTGGTAAAACTATCTTCCTCAGGTGCACCCCCTTAAATGGCAAAATAAAATAAGTGCTGATGCCGTGAGTGTAAATAGAAATCTGGATTTGTATTGATCCTATTGTCATTCATAATGTCTGATTCTAATAGTGTAAATTTTAAATGACAATCAAGTTGGAACGGGAAAATATCAAATCTCTTTTATCTTGTCCTCATAACATCCACTGGTATACACATCTAACGACATTGACTTGACTATTTAAAAAATATTTTGTACAAACTATAACGACAGACAAAAAATATACAAGACATTCTAATCTCAAACGCAATGAGAGGTTCATGCAGTGCATGATAGAAAAAACATCCAAACCAACAAAGCTTTTATGAGATCTTTGACAATGGTCAATGAGATCTTTTGGGCTTTTTCATAAGAACTTTGAACACAACAACCATGATAATGATAATGATAATAGTAATAGGTAACGGTGCTAACAAGGCGTATATTTTCCACTCTAAGACCACAGTGGACACATATTGTTTCTAATGGTTTATCACCGCAAAATAACATCATAAAACAATTTATTCACAGGCTACGTTAAGAAGCATGTTTCCCACACACCCACTTGAGATTAGGGTCACTGAGTTCACACAGGGACAATATATTTCTCCATGAACATTGACAGCAATAGGCCCGACAACCTACAAATTGATAGAGAAATTAAAAATATTTTAAAATTCGTCACACAATACAATTTTTATACAATAGAATAACAGCTCCTCAACATGCCTCTACATTTTTGACTGAATGAGGTAATTGATTTAAAGGAGAAAACAGAAAATTTGAAGATTTTCAAACCATGATAAAATAGAAATACAGTACATGTACGTGCACAGCTGCAATCTTTTAAAAGCAGACTAAAAACAGAATTATACACATCACTTTAAAATTGGAAATTGGATTAACAGTTTTGGGTTGAATTAAAGTATGCCTGCTAACAATAATACTTAAGAATTGAGTTGGTCAGCTAAGTATTAGTATTATGAAGAAGAAATCTTTACTGTATCGTGAAACAGATATCATGAAAATAAAAGGCTCATTTGCAAAATAAAACAAATCTAATCAGTAAAACTCAAGTCCACAAAAAACTAAATATTCATGCACAATGGCTGTAGACCATTTGGCATTTTTGATCTTTCAGATTGTCTGAGATGAGAGCATGTCTTAGGTAGTCTGACCAATCACAGGCATGTATTTGGATCCAGCAGGTCTTGGCGGATGGGAAACAAACAAAACGAGTCAGTCATGTTCTGTCCTGTACACATTAGCTTTAAACTCACACCTTTGGACAAAATGAAGTCTAATGTCTAATGCAAAGCCAAACACGTACACACACACATTCTCTTTCTCTCTTTTTCTTCTGTGTCTCAGTGTCTGTGTCTCTGTAAAATAAACGGCGGTACATAACATAGTACAAGTAACATATTTCTGCTGATCTGCATAAACTTCTGCTGATCTGCATAAACTGACATAAATCCTAGGTCCACCGTTGTTAAATACAATACTGGGAAATCGCCATCCCTGCTGCTACTAACAACTATATGATGATGATCACTGAGCATAAATAAGCATTAAGAAAAACACACAATTAAAAAAAGAAATGATAGAAACGTTCAGGTTAAGACAATAAGTTGAAGACGTACCTTTTTTTTTTGGATAGTTTTGACTTCAACTTTTGAAAGTCCGGAACATTGTTTCTTAGGAAGAGGTAACTGGTGTCCTTGTGCCATGAAAAGTCATCGAAAAATGAGACGCGAAAGTCACATGCAGTACAACGTAGCTGATTGCACGTTCTGATAGGGAAGAAAGGCGGACAACAAGAAACATATACAATTGAGGTAAAACATCTTAGAAATAAAATAATGAAAATAGTAAAATAGACAATGCTTTGGCATATGATAGGCAGCTTGACTTGAAACTTTGAGGTCCTGGGTTTCAATCCTAATTTCGCTAAACCCGACATTGTGTACTTGGGAAAGGTAGTTACCATCTCTTTCCTCCCTTATCCCATGTGCTAATGGGTACCAGCACTAGTACAGTGGTATCGGCCTAAGAACCTGTCACCCAAATACCTGGTCTGCCTAAGAACCCCTATTTCCATGCAACAGAATTTTCTTTTTATATAAAACTCATGATCCCACTAGTTAAAGCCCAGTCTACCTTACAACCCGGTCTGATCATGTGTTGAGAGTCATGAAAATAGCAATGCCCACTCAATTTAATGCTAACCATTGCTGATAACCTGTGATATGTTGCGTAGTGAATCATAGAAAGGTCAGTGGGAAGTCTATTGCATTGGTTTAAACATTAGTAGGTGTTAAAAACACGTCACACGGGGATGTCAGATGCCAATCGACAGGTACATTGAAGACTTGCCCCTGCCCTGGCCACCTGTGACCTTGCCCTGGCACCATGGGTGCTGCAAATGATCGGAGATTACGATGAAGCAAAAATCCAGGGCATGACGGAGTTTGTCTTAGAATTCGATCCACCTAAGAACCTGATGTTTCCGTTTCTGGAGGAGAGTTCATAGGCAGAACCTATCCCAGATAGAACTGAGGGCTGTTTTAGAGTAGACAGTGCTTTGTCACGGGATGGATCCTGTGACCAGTTAAGCTTGATACTACAGAATCCAGGATCAACTCTGGTTCCATGGCCTGAAAGGAACTTTACTTGTACTATATACGACTCTCTATTCCTCATCGCTTCAGACTTAAAACTGTTGATGGTAAAATTATTGATTTGACACCAGATGAAAAGACAGCAGCAGTCTATTAGTATTAGTATTACGAGTCTAGTTACTCTTCACTTGGAAGGTAGTAGTGTTTGTTTTATTTTTGTTGGTTTTATTTTTTGGTAGGGGAAGGGGGGGGGAGAGATACCAGTGCAATTATGAATCTTTCAGTTATCATGGGGTTCAACGATAAAAATTCTACAAATGGCAAACACAAAGAATACCACTGGAGGAAAATAAATACTGAAACTGTTATATATTTAATCAATGTAAGCAATTACCTATTGTGTACAGTTGAACTTCTGCCATTCTCTTCTGTGCTTCCACCAAGGAATACAGGAAAGCATCTGTCAAAAATGTTTAAAAAGTGTTGTAAACAAGTGGTATCAACACATAATAAATTTAGATATAATTACAAAAAATGTTATTTTGATGTGGATTCTCTTCTTGTTACATGCTTCACTTATATGTGAGGTAGCATATGATGCATTTTAAAATAGACAAACCCAAATGAACACGACAACTACCAAAGTAAAATCCATTTTCAGATCAATTATCAAAAGCAATGAATGAGAGTCAAAGAACAAAAGAACTGATACATTTTTTCGACAAAATAATAGATACGTGTTAACCAAGCCAAAACAAACTGATCGCCAAATACATAAATAAATCTTGTCATTAACTTTGACAAAAGTCTTCATCGATCACAAAGTGTCAACACATTTTTTCAACAAAAATTCATCAAATGGAGATACAGCATGCTTAACGTGACGAAAGTACCCATTCTTGAAATAGACATCAAATGCAATGTTTGCTTTCACTTTCACTTTTTTTACAATTTTGAAAGTTTTTAAATCACAACACACAAAACAAAAACATTTTTTCATCCTTTTACTTTTATTACTTTTAAATGGAGACATCTGCTAAAAGTATAAGTGGCACAATAGTATGTCTAAGTACATGTAGAACAAAACAGACAAATTTCAGTTATCATCTCTACTATCAGCACTTGTATTTTATCATAGCAAAACAGACCCTTTAGAGTTGGAGCGTATCAAGGTTTCAATAGCATGAAATGGAACAGGTGATAAGAATCAACTCCTAGAACAGGATGCTAGTCTGATGCAGAATTTCATCATAGCAAAAGATAATACACATGTTTTACATCACCTTTGTTCAGTGTATTCAACAAATACCTTTTCTTGCTAACCGTTCACAATGCAAAAAAAATATATGAAATTTTTAAAATCTTATTTCTCACTTTTTGGTAGCAAGACTGTCTGCCTGACTGGACACGGCTGTCAAATGGCTTTGTGTCACATCCTGGAGGAATGAAATCTATTAGAAGCTGTGTCACTAATGGTGAAAATAAATTACTTTACTTATTTTATAACCAAAAGTTATCATGTCACGGATCAGAGCTTCATGACAATGTCAGTAAGCCTTGTTTATTCAATCAGCTTTTTACCATTATCAAATTGCATTTTCTGAACGAAGTATGCGATTACGCCATCTCAAATTTCCCACGGCATGAGTATTTTGAGTGCCTGCGTGCCTGAATGAAATAAAGACTAATGATAATCATAATTGACAAGGATGTGTAATACAAAACAGTCAGGTGACTGGAAAAGTTCTCAATGATTCATATGTCAGACTGAGTATAATAGGCCAAATCGAATTGGTCTTAAATGTGTGACTTAGTAATAAGTCACATGATTTAATAATTGGCCCGCAATCAACTTAAGAACTTTTATTGATTTAAATTAAATTTATGTTCTTCATTTCTTTCTCTAAATGAAAACAAATTAATAAATGTTGTCAACAAAAGAAAAATGAAAAGGAAACATTCACTTCATAAAAGTAAAACTTTTTCTGGCAAATTACTGAGAAACTATCTTGTGATTGTCTAACAATTACAAATTAATTATTCATCTCCTTTTCAATGGAAAGAGAGAAACAGATAGATTGACAAACAGACATAAAGAGATAGCGATGCATAAAGAGACAAAGAGATTTATAAAATAGATAGATACTAAGATAGATGGATATATGGATAGATAGATAGATAGATAGATAGATAGAAAAATAGATAGAAAAATAGATAGACTATATATATATATATATATATATATATATATATATATATATATATATATATATAGATATAGAGAGAGAGAGAGAGAGAGAGAGAGAGAGAGAGAGAGAGAGAGAGAGAGAGAGAGAGAGAGAGAGAGACAGACGGACAGAGAGAGAGAGAGAGAGAGACAGAGAAAGACAGAGAGAAAGAGAAACAGAGAGACAGAGACAGGCAGACAGACAGAGAGGTATAAAACATATAACATTCTTCACTCTTTTGATTGAAGGTTTAAAACAACCTGAGTATTTGAAGTTCCATCGTTCAGATCAAGATCTAAAATATCATCTATTGCATCATCAATCTGTGATCTGAAAAGTGAAGAGAAATATTGCCATGTCAGCCAACAAATTTACAAAAAGTGTAATATTGTCTTGTAGGTGAGTTTACTACTAGGAGTGTGCAATGTGCAGTACCTTCGTTCACTGCTTGAACAACAGCTCAAAACAGTGCTGAATTACAGTGTTCACTGCACAAACTTGAAGACTGTAGTTCAGATTAGACCTGTATCGAGCTCACTGTTTCAGAGTATTACAAGATGCAAGACTTCCAGCACTTGCGTATACATAGCAAACTGATTTGTATCTTGTGAGCGGTGACATCAAAGTGAGCACATCAGCGAGTGTTGGTAGAAGCAAATCTCTATCAAGCCTCAATTCAGTTCGCTTGAATGCACAGACGGTACTCGTATCTGCTCGCATTGTTGCAACATCTTACAACACTTAATTCAAATCAGAAAACTCATACAGGCTTTTTCAAAGCAAGAGAGGTGACCTCACACTGACTGTGTGTGTGTGTGTGACTGTGACAGCTGTGTTTGTGATGGCAGCAAGACCGTATTGAGTGTTGTATCAAAGGCTTGAGTGTTACAACAGTATTGCAAGCTCGCTAAGATCATGGTTGGGCACACAAATATTCACCTGGAACTGTTTTTTCCTGACAAATACAATTCCTTGATCTTGCATATATTGTAAAATAAAACAAAAGTTTCTTCAAGGTCATTATGGCCTACAGAGTTGGAGCTTATCCGTTTGTTTAGCGTGAAACGGAGCTGGTGATAATAATCACCTCTGGATAGGATGCCAGTCTGACGCAGGTTTTTTACTCCCAGTCCCAGGCTAGTGCTTGTATCAATTTATACCTGGGCAGAGCAGAGAAAATGCGTGTTAAATGTCTTCACATAGGAACACAACATCCACCTAGCTTTGCTGCAATCATCAGCTTTACAATGACTAGTACTCATGGAAAATTCATGAAAAGCTGAAAATTCAAGTGAAAAGCGGACTAATACTCATGGAAAATGCTGAAAATTCATGAAAAACGCAAAAGCCTTGTAACACAACTGGGTAAATGAAGAGTTTTACATCCCATTATACTTTTCATGACATTACATTGCCATAATGCATTAGTCGATTTCTTCTATCTTGAATGCCAGATTCTTGAGCAACTCATAATTATGATTCCCCTTACAAAATTTTAAGTACAGTAGTGACTGCCTAAATTCCCGCCATCTAAATGTCTATTTCACCCAAATGCCCGCAATCTCAGTGAAACCGAATTATTTCTATATAAATTGCCCCTCTAAATGCTCGTTTGAAAACCAAGATTTTCACCTAAATGCCCGGTCTCAATTACAACTGCAGGTATCTTTTTCTCCAAAGTATCATAAAATACATCAGTAATTGATTAAATATTCTGTTTTTCTTTATCATACATGTAATTCGATCGCTAATCTAATAGAAGGGTTTATGCCCGTCAACAATGTGCCATGTATTGCAACCATCCTTCATTACCTATACATTGTAGGCCCTAATGTACTAAACGTTGACCAATCTTCTTTCATAACTCCACCCAATGTACAGCACATCCTTTGTCCCATTAGATCACTGGTTGGTCATCGGGCAATTAGAATTGAACAGTCTTATTGAACAGTCTTCCGGACTCCGCTCACATCTCTTTCTTGATGTCGTAAGTGGCATGCAATCACCTGGCGTCTTTAGACCGGACACTCATCGCGATCGAGGGACAAGGTGTGAACAGTGATTGGCCGTATCCAATGTGACTTTGGGTCTTCGTGGCGAGAGACAGTCAACCCATTCGCACACTCACTACCTCAGCGTTAAAGAGTGTAATGGTTTCCAGGTTTCCCTTTTTCTTGCGTTAAATGTTT
>JAXRKP010000395.1:72500-100000 GCA_037039925.1 Doris montereyensis | reverse complement strand
TGTAGGGGTCCTCGGGCGCCATATTTGTGCAATTTGTACAGGATTTTATTGTGGGGGACTGTATCAAAAGCCTTGGAAAAATCAAGTATTCCCACGTCAACCTGAGTACCCGAATTCTGTGCTTGGAGTGAATCCTTTGTTGTGATGAGTAGTTGTGTCTTACATGAGTATCCAGACCGGAATCCGTGGTTAAGGCTTGTTATGATGTTGCTACTCTCAAGGTGTTCTATGAGGTTTTTGTATGCAACATGCTCAAGTATTTTTGATATGACAGACGTGAGAGAAATGGGTCTGTAGTTTTCTGCTTGATGTTTGTTTCCCTTTTGAGAAAATACAGGATATGTTTGCTTTTAATCAAGCCTCTGAGATTAGCCCAGTGTCTATTGAGCTTTGAAATATAAGGGCAAGTGTGGGAGCAATTTTGTTCGCACATTCTATAAGGACCTGGTTTGGAATATTGTCAGAGCCAATGGCTTTTGCTGTGTCGATATCTGTCAATAGTTTTGCTACTCCCCATTTACTGACTGTGATGTTCGAAATGGTCATTTCACTTTCAATGTTGACTGGTGGCATTGTTTTCTCTTGATTATCCGATCTGAATACTGATTTGAACTGGTCAAGAAGTATTCGGGCTTTGGCTTGACTCTTACTGTGGAGAGTGCCATCGTTGTCCATAAGTGGGGAGACTCCAATATCATCACACTTTTTACTTTTAATATATCTCCAAAACGGTTTTGTGTTGTTTTCTTTGAAGTCCCTTGAGGATGATGTTATTTGTGAATTCATATTCTGCTTTTCTCATCTCTTGTTTGGTGTGTCGTTGAAAGTCTCAGTAGGCCGTCCAGTTTTTTGCTGATCTTTGCTTGCCTGTATAATTTGGCTTTACGCCGTAATGGTCTTCGTATTCGGTTGTTTAGCCAGGGAAGGGAGGTAACACGTTTTCTTTTCGTATATGGAACGTAGTCTTCAATGCCTCTGGTGATTTGGGTATAGAGAAGTAGTTCCAGAGTTCTTAAGTCGTAGCGTTTTCTGTATATTTCTTTATTACTATCGTTGACACCCTAGTAATATCATGTTTCAATGAGGTCCAATTAGCCTTTCTATGTTGGAAGCATATCTTGGGCGCCTGTTTTAAGTAGATAAGCTGCGTCTTGATGTTAGTGACAACAGCATCATGATCCGATATGCCTGGAACAGATAATGATGACTCGACTAAGGAAACATTTGAAACAAAGATCAGTTCAAGTAAATTACTATTTCGTATTGGTTCATTGTGGATCCGTGTCAGTCCGGTTTCGACAGTCATTTCGATCAATGATTGTTGGATTTGACGATCATGGCATTCTGAATAAAGTACGCTTTATCTCAATCTATGTCTGGACAATTAAAATCACTCACTAGTATTATTTGCTTATGGGATAGATTGTTGGTGATAATCTTGTGTAGGGATTTGTTTAATTCATAGATGTCACTGGCATTTCGGTGAGGTATTTCGGTGTGGCATTTAGAAGGATCCAATTAGTAAGTCTTTGTTGTCATGGGTTTTGACTTTGACCCATATCTGTTCACAATCAGTTCTGTAGTATGATTGTTCCAGTGAGGTAAGATCGTTTTAAATCCTGTTGATGGTTTTTAAAAATCATTTTCAAATATTTTGAATGGTTTCACCGAACACATCGTTAGGACTTGTTGTTGCAACGGTTTCACCAGAAATGTTGACAGTTAAAAAATGTTTTTCTTTTTCTAATTGCACGGCTTTCATTGTTCCGGGTATTATATGAAATAAAACTTAAAAGGGGGTGGGGGGGGGGGGCACCTGAATTGATTTTTTTTTGCTTTTGAGTTTAGGTTTTTGCTTTTAGTATGTACATGAGTAACTGTCAAATTACAGTCATCCTTTATCATTGAAAAGTTTATAGCGTCCTTGGTTGCCATAGAAACGGCCGTCATCTTGGATTTTGACTCAAGTTTCAAAATCTATCTCCTCCTTAGTTAGGAATAAAATCACTCAAAACCTGTGCAGATCGTCTTTTTCATTCGATATCTAAAGAGTGACGTCGGGTTTTTTCGATATTTTGTATATTATTTTTGTAATGAATTTTTGAAAATACTATATATATCGTGAATGTACAAAAACGGCATTTTTATTACAAATATAATAATTTCTCAAAAATTAACAATATATTTTAAAAAATCCGACGTCGTTCTATTAACATTGACAAGAAGAACATGTGTACCAAATATAATACAAATTGTTCGGTAAATGGCGGAGGGGATAGAATTTTAGTGTGGAAAAACAACATTTAATTTTCGATAAAAATGCAAGTAAAAAAATCAAAAGAAAAAATCACAAAACAAACGCTTCAGACGGGTTTCTCTTGTTGTAGCAGCCCCTTTACTCTTTCAAGTTTCGGGTATTGTTACTTATGTAAATATGATTACAAATCTAGGTTTAGATGTGCACTGTTGTGAAAACAGACGTCGAAATGATCAGTTTTGTTTGTTTGTTTCCTCTATATTATTTGCTTGTGCGCGTGTTTACATAAGTTATGGCTATTGGCCTCGTGTTGGGAAGTTTTTTTACATTTATATGGGTTTCGTTTTTTTAAAAACACGATATTTCGTATATACAATTCATGTAGTATGTGCTTTGGCGAGATCACGTTTACAACAACACTATTACTTAGCAAGTTAACTGCTACTGCTACTAATACCACCACCACTACTACATGCACTTTTACTTCTAAACTTATTATTACGGCACCTGTCACCAATACCACCACTACCACCACCATCACCATTACCACTACTACTACTATTACTATTACCACCACTACTACTACTACTACTACTACTACTACTACTACTACTACTACTACTACTACTACTACTACTACTACTATTACTATTACTACTACTACTACTACTACTACTACTACTACTACTACTACTACTACTACTACTACTACTACTACTACTACTACTTCTACTACTACTACTACTACTATTACTTCTTCTACTACTACAACAACTACTACTACTACTACTACTACTACTACTACTACTACTACTACTACTACTACTACTATTACTACTACTACTACTACTACTACTACTACTACTACTACTACTACTACTACTACTACTACTACTACTACTACTACTACTACTATGACTACTAATTTCACTACTTCCCTCCCCCCCCTCTCCAAATAATCCCAACCTAAATTAAATTCTCCCAAACCCTAATAAATCGTTTTCTACCACCTGCTACTGTTAGTGATAGCTGCCCATCAAGTCTAGGGTAGACGGTGAATGGGATTTTGGGGGTGGGGAGGGGTGTGATCTCTGAGCAAATGAGCTTAAAGGTAAAGTGCCGTCACGTGGATGGTCATATTCATTTATGGGAAATTTGATCCTTCACAATCACAACACGCTTCACGCTGAAGTGAAACTGAACAAGGAGTGGCCGTTGTTCTCAGCTTCTTGCCAATGGTTTTATTTACTGGCAATACACTGATACAGCCTAATGCTATGACACCAAGGCAACATTGTCCTAAAAGGCCATAATATATCCAATTTCGACACGTATAAAATGCATTGACATTTAATTCTGATTTAATCCCCTCCCTCCCTCCTCCGCTCCACTTCTCCCATCCCATTTCCCCACCGTGCTATTTCAAGAGCAACAATGACACAGACACACAAACCAATACCGTGGCCCGTCCAGTCATAGACGAGTCGGCCGTTGTTCAATGGCTTATTTCTTTGAGATTGGGATAGTTTACAATAAAAGAAATTATATAGATTTCCCGCATTGGATTAATGGCGTCGATAGCCTAACGGCTAGACTGTCGGATTTGGGATCGCTAGATTCTAAGTTCGAATCCTGGCAGTGACAGTATCAGGCATGGCACTATATTTCTTTGGAGATATGCTTAAAATACATTTCCCTACGTGACCGAGCTGAAAATGGGTACCACCATGTATTAGGAAGTAAAATATATGACAGACCATCGTCCTCTACAGGAGCCGATGTACAATGTACTATCATCTGTTGAAACTGATATAAAAATTCTGGCGCTATGTGGGCCATAATGCCATCGGAAGGACTACATCTCATGCGTTGACTTAAACGTCATTCGTTGATATCCTCAAACATGGTCAGTGTTTACAAACTTTTCTTCCTCTTCTTCTTCTTCTTCTTCTTCTTCTTCTTCTTCTTCTTCTTCTTCTTCTTCTTCTTCTTCTTCTTCTTCTTCTTCTTCTTCTTCTTCTTCTTCTTCTTCTTCTTCTTCTTCTTCTTCTTCTTCTTCTTCTTCTTCTTCTTCTTCTTCTTCTTCTTCTTCTTCTTCTTCTTCGTCTTCTTCTTCTTCTTCTTCTCTCTTCTTCTTCTTCTTCTTCTTCTTCTTCTTCTTCTTCTTCTTCTTCTTCTTCTTCTTCTTCTTCTTCTTCTTCTTCTTCTTCTTCTTCTTCTTCTTCTTTCTTCTTCTTCTTCTTCTTCTTCTTCTTCTTCTTCTTCTTTATTCTTCTTCTTCTTCTTCTTCTTCTTCTTCTTATTATTATTTTATTATTATTATTATTATTATTATTATTATTATTATTATTATTATTATTATTATTATTATGATATTATTATTATATTATTATTATTATTATTATTATTATTATTATTATTATTATTATTAGTAGTATTATTAGTAGTAGTATTATTAGTAGTAGTATTAGTAGTAGTAGTATAGTAGTTAGGAGTAGTAGTAGTAGTAGTAGTAGTAGTATTAGTATTATTATTAGTAGTATTATTATTATTATTATTATTATTATTATTATTATTATTATTATTATTATTATTATTATTATTATTATTCTTATTATTATTATTAATATTAGTATTAGTAGTAGTAGTACTATTAGTATTAGTAGTAGTAGTAGTAGTAGTAGTAGTAGTAGTAGTAGTAGTAGTAGTAGTAGTAGTAGTAGTAGTAGCAGCAGCAGCAATAGTAGAAGTAGTAGTAGTAGTAGCAGTAGTAGCAGTAGTAGTTGTAGTAGTAGCAGTAGTATTAAGTAGTAGTAATCCCAATAGCAGCATAAACAGTAAAAAAAGAATCAAGCAAAGAATAGTACCCCCTCCCCCCCCTCCCCACCTTAAAAACCAACAAGAAGCAAAAGTAGCAACAACTAAAAACAAAAACACAAAAATGAAACAAAACCAAAAAAACTCCCACGTTAAAAATCCAAAAGAAAAAAAGCACAACCAATCAAAAGACAAGCACACAAAACAAAAAACCACAAAAAATCCAAACAACAACTCATGAAAGCACCCTCCCCCCACAAAAACCCACGACAACAACCCTGAAACCCCCCCCCCCCCCCACCAACAAAACAATAATAATTTGCTTATTCGTGCATTGCCTTTTTTCCTGAAGGTGAAACCGAAAGTGAAAGTAGACGGTAGATAAGCTCATTGAAAAATAGTAGCCGTGATTCGACCAAGGAGTTAAAGGCAAGTGTTGGTCTTAGTTTATGTCTACAACAGGAACCCCTAGCTTACTCAACTAAAAAAAGGTCTTTCAGACGCTCCTGTTTATGAAAGAAGCATACATCGTATTACTTCTATGAATATGAACAATAGAGGGTATGACCAGTATTGAAGTATGAGAATTTATGTGAAATAATAGCTTAGTCATAAATCTAGATTTAGCCTAGTGGGGAGTCAGGATCAAAGTACAATTTAAATCGTGATTAGAGATTGATAACATTTCTGGTATGACTTTGATTTTAAGATGTCAATATCGAAATACCAGATTGAGAATATAATATCAGCACTCATATGAACAAAATAAAAAGGAATGAAAATGTTTCCAGTCAGATGACTTGTTACTGTTACTGAAAGACTAAAATACTTAGGTTAATTTTACGGTTTAGTGATGTAAAAGAAAGTAGGTCAAATGTGGGGGTAGGGGGTTCAGTGAAAGGGATTGTGGATAGATTTCTTCATTCTCGCCTCTTAATGTATATTCTAAGCCGATACTGACAGTGAGTACAAATTTGACCCACTGTCGTTTATGCCACTAAACCGTAAAATTACCATACACTTAGATTTATCCGAAGATACAGTGCAGACTCATAGAATCTAGATAGATTTAGATCTAATCCAGATTTAGATCTATATTATGAGGAAAAAGTCCCCTCCTTTCCAACCCTGTTGTGGCAAACTTGGTCAAGAAATGTTTGAGATAATATTCATTTGCTTCTTACAATCTTTTGTTAGGGAGGACTCCCATAATCAGGCATACACTATCACTATCTCTGAACCTGACCCCACCCTCAAATGCCCAACCACCCCATTAATCCCCTCTCCCCCACCCACAACTGGCAGCTCATCCCAACAAAAATCACATTGTGTGTCCGACTATGAGAGTCTTCCCCTTTTGTTGTTGGTAACGAATGAGAAACTATCAATTCCTTCCTATCCATCTGATTTCTTTAGAGTGGCACAATTATCTAGATCAAGATCTAATTCAAACTTCAAATGAGTAAAGTAAACTAAAAATGTGTGAAAAATAATACATATATGTGATAATGGTAGATACTAGTAGATTGGTAGACTCATTGTGAAATTTATATAAACACGTGAAATTAAATATTTTGTGTTAATAAATTAAGTATTGAAACCATTTTGATTTCTGTCCATCAGCTGCTTGTAAATCTTTGTTTCAGTGTAGATTTCCATGATAACATTAATTAAAGGTCTTCGAAATAAATGAGATCTTTTGTTTTTTGTATCCCAAATCAAAATTGTCTGACACTAAATGACACCTCTGTCCAGTCTTTCAAATGGGCACAAGCATCAGCTGGGAAGTGGGCAATTAGGCGCTACTGGTAGTTTCTGATTTCCATCCTTTTAATCTACTGTTTCCACTTAATTTACTCTGAGATCACTGCATACGGTGGGTGAGGTAAATTTCAATGAAAGAAACAAACAAATATCAGCTGGGAAGGTCCTGCCAAACAGGTGATGTATTATTAATGTTCTGCTGCATGCTATAGAAATGCAGTTGAACCTATCTATTCGGGAACTCTTGGTGGATTGTAAACTTATCCCGAATGGCCGGATTTCCCGGGACCAAGGGATTTTGGTTTTCTCTCAGCAGTTTGAGGTGTACCTAAGCCCTTCTGTGAGTAGTAAAATGCAGAATTAAACGAACAAGTAGCCACAGGACCAGTTGATCAAAACAAAGATGGCATTAATCAGAAATGTCACTCACACTCACAGTCAATCTTCGTTTGACGGTAGATACATAAGACACGTAATCAAGGAGGCATGGTGGATCGTTAAGTCTCCTTTAATGTACACCCTTGTGATTGACGGGTTAGGCGATGAAAGACTATGACAGTGCACAGGTCTGCTTTCTAAGCGCCACCCAATGTCAACACCGTATTGTATTGTCAAGTAGACGAGCAAGGACTAGCTCGATGCCTGCTTTCACTCCTTTGTAATGGATATCTGGCGTGTCTGGAATATGCTCATCATAAACTGGCACTTGCGACATTGTGTTCACATTATGTAATGTATAACACATGTAGCACTATTGCAGGTGTAATAGTCAATGTTTTTTTTCTAACACGAAACCAAATTTGGATAAGTGCGTGTTAGAAAAAGTGAATATGGCAGAAATGGTGATGATAATCAATGCAAGCCTGCAAAAAATTGTCCCAATAAGCCGGGGACCTTTCCCGTTTAGAGAGGTAAAATATATAGAAAAAATTCTGTTACCTAAGATTTCTTCCCGTTTGGCCGGGTTTCCTGATTCCTTGGGTTCCCGATTAGTAAAGTTCCACTGTAGTTATCTTCCTTGATGGCTATTATGGCCAGAAGAGCCAGATCATATCTAGCTTCTGTAGCATTAAGCTATACTATGGAATTTGATATATAAGCTTGGGTTCTGTGGATCCCAAGTTTTGAAAGAACTTTTAATTTGACAGACTCAGGACTGGGCACAATCGTCTCCATCAGCATATATATATCACTATATGAAAGTTGGGGAATCAGAAGGTTGTGAGTATGGAGCGCCCCACCAGAACACTAAAAATATCTTTTAGCAGGGACGCTCCACACAATGGAGAGAACAGCGATATGGCCGCCTAAACACCTTTGAAAGAAAAGCTCATCAGCCCTATGGAGAGCCTGCAAAAGACTATGCACTACGTGGAGACAATCGGCTTCCTGATTTGACCCACTGGGAGAGATTGAAGAAGAAGAAGATAGAACTCTATTTAATTTTTTTGTGTTTGTGAAAATAATTTAAATCCTTCATTGTTTCTTGTTGTCTCCAGGCCTGCTTTTATTTCACTGTGAGATATTCTTTTTCAGCTTTCACAATGGTTGAGAATCTCCTTGTAGCTGTTGCTGCACTGTTCTTCACTTGCCTCATGTCAATTCCAGTGCTTATCAAATTCATCACTATTGGTCCATCCAAGATGCTGTCCAAGAAGAAAAATGGACCTCAGCCCGCAGAACTGAATGATGTCAAGTATGGAGAACACAGATACATAAATCTGAAGGTAATGATTTTTGTTTTGTCTTTGTCTTACCTCTATGTTTCCTGTTCTGTCTTCCTCTGTTTGCCAATCTGTATTTCTCTGTCTGCCAGTCTATGTTTCTCTGTCTGGCTGTCTGTTTGTGTCTTTCTGTCTGATAGATATCAAACATGTTACATGAAAAACAAGAAATTTTATACACACCTTTGTGAGAAATGTAGTGGAAAATGATGTTTCTCCAAGAATTTGACATGAGATATGGGAACGGAAAAATCAAGCTCAAGCAAGAGATACATAGACACTTCCAGTTTAAACAGGGGAAAGTAAAACTGTCTTAATATTCAAATGAACTTTGAGAATGAATAGTCTATGAATGTGTACTTTTATTTTAAATTTCGGATTAATTACACCTTGCTGAAGTCAAAAGATTTTCTCATAAATACTGCCTTTTGTCGTAATTCAAATTGTATAATGTGATGCTTGCAATTTTCAAACATCTCGTTCAAGGACCAGCCTTGATAAGACTTTTCCAACTCTCCCTTGACACTGGTGATGTACCGATGATCTGGAAACAAAGCAATCGTCCAACCAATTTTAAAAAAGGAGACAAAAATGCAGCTGCAAAATATAGACCGATTTCAATTATCTGTAAAGTATATGCTGCAAATTACTTGAATACATTGTGACATCTGCGATAACTGAACACCTAGAGAGTAACCATCTTATCACAGATATCGCAAAAGTCCATCATGTGAAACAGGGTTCATTTCCACTATCCAAGATATAGCATCTGTACTTGATAAGAGAGGACAAACCGGTGCCATATAACCAGGCTTCTGAAAAGCTTTTGATAATGTGACTCACCAGCATCCGATGAACAAAATCCAATCAGTTGGAATGAAAATTAAAACTTTGCAATGGATTAAATCATTTTTCAACAACTGGACACAGGATCTTATCATTGGAGATGAAGAATTTGATACCGGACAGGTGTCATTTGGCGTTCCTCAGGATCGGTCTTCGGACCGACTATGTTTCTAATTTACATCAGCGACTTGGCCGACAACATAAAAGCAAGCGTTCATCTCCTTGACAATGACACAATACTTTATCAAAGTATATCTACCACTGATGATTGTAGAAGCCTAAATGAGAAAAATGAATAGGATACAGGAATGGGAAAGTAAATGGCTAGTGGAGTTACAAAATATCATGTCATCACAATCATGAACAAGAAAGCTCATTGAAGCTGAATTTTCTCTTCGTGGTCAATTATTAAAATGCATAAACTCTGCAATATACCTTGGCATTGAATTGTCAATCAATCTAAAATGGGCCAAAGATATTTGCAATATAGTAGCAAAAACAAACAAAACCAGTGCATTCATTTGACAAAATTTACGAGACTGTCCAATCTCAACCTACATCAACTGTTACAAAGCAGTGGAAAGAACCTTTCTTGAACATGCAAGCGCAGCCCGGATCCCTATTTAAATAAAAACGTCAACACCGAGAATGATACAAAAAGTACAACAGTAAGGCGTCTATTCAACTACTTTTCACCCAACACTAGTTCCTCCAACCTTGTGAAGCAATTGGTATCCAAATCCTCCAATTACCAAGAAATAGACAGAAGTGACATTGATATATAAATCGATGAACAACTTGGCTGATGGGACATGCCCTGACACAATCAAAGATGTTGAGAGAAATACAAGAGGGTACCGTATAACAAAAGAATGACGTTACCACCATCTCGGACTGACTGTTATCTTCACTGCCTCTTTCCGTCCGCAATCTGTCTCTAGGACAGTCTTCCACTAGCAGTACTTGAAGCCAACAACCTACTTTCAAAAACATTTGTCGAGATTGTCTTTTAGCTAAGTGAAACATTATATTCTCATGTAACAAACTGATATGGACTTTGAAATTATTAATCTTAGATTGTGTAATTGTTCAATCTGTTGTGTTATAATGTTAAAGAACTGATATGTGAAATGTAGATTGGTCCTTCATTAATGGAGGGTATAACAAAAAGAAAAAAGAAGAAAAAGATTGACTGAAAGTGTGTTTAGTTTTTTACATCATGTCGTTGTTGTTGTTGTTTGTTGTTGTTACTGATCCAGCAACGCTCTGACGTAATTTGTTCTTCGGCCAAATGCCATGTAATGGTATGTGCAGGTGTTTTCCATCCGTTGTAGGGTTCCATAAATAGTGTTCCAAGTATCAGGTTTCTCGGAAAGTACCTTGTCGCGTAGGTCTTTCAATTTGTGGCATTCAAATAGGTGATGGGTCACAGTTTCATTGGGGTGGTCACAAAGATGGCACACTGGGGCATATTCAGGTTTTATTCTGTTTAGATGCATGTTTAGCTGTGTGTGTGTGTGTTTGGAGCCTGAAGATGATGACTTGGTCTTTTTGTTTACGTTGGTTGATGTTGTCATTTGGTTGTGAGGTGGCCATGTGTCGTTTTAAATATCTTCCAGTCTTTCCTAAAGCCCATCTGTTCATCCAGTCCTCTTTGCTTTTAACTTTGATGATTTGTTTCGCGGTCTGCATTGTAGTCATGTCAATCTTGAAAACTTTTCAGACAGTCAAGCTTCATTACGTTATCAGTGGACCAGAAAATGCCCCACTTATGTTGATGCTTCATGGATTTCCAGAAATTTGGTACTCATGGCGTCACCAAATTACTGAGTTCAAACAAAAATACAGGTAATAAGTTTCGTCTCGTTAAAGATTAGTTCCAGAATAAAATATTTGAGGCAAGAAATTTTCAATATCCCTTCATTCTATGAGCACGAGAGCAGCAGATCATGGAGAAGAGGGTACCGTACAATCAGAATTTTCAAACAAAAACTCATTTCCTTTTTGAATCCTAGCAAGCTACCAATAAATATGTGTTTTCCCCCTTGACCCAGGTGGTACAATCAGAGTTAAGCCTGGTATGATTTCTATCCAGAAGGTGATCATTAATATCATCTGTTTGGCTTCACGACTTGGATCATGAGGCCCAGGTAATGGCCTTGAAGCAACTTTATCTTTACTTGACTACTGAATTTTGAAAATAAGAACATGTTCACATTGGGTGTTTGAGTGAAAACTTTTCAGAGTGATTCACAATCTTGATGGAAAAATCAGATCAGATCAAATTTGTAACAGCCCAAAGATCCTTTGTTGTTTAAACATTTGCAAACTTTTAAAATCCTGAACCTAATGAAAATTATTAGTTGTGGATGTGGATAAATCAAATCAAACAAAAACTCATGAGGTGCCTGGTTCAGATCTAATTCAATGCTGTTTTCTTGAAACAAACTTTACAGGCATTTTCTACCCTTGACCCAGGTGCAAAAGCTTGATCATTAGCTTATGAGTTAAGTCGAAACTAGCTCCTATCCAGAAGGTGATTATTATTATCATCTGTTTAACGCCGTGGAAACCGGGATAAGGCAATATGTCTAAGGTCCGGCTATATGTAGTTATCTTCCAGATCTTTACTTGACTACTGAATTTTGAAAATAAGAACATGTTCACACTGGGTGTTTGAGTGAAAACTTTTCAGAGTGATTCACAATCCTTGATGGAAAAATCAGATTCCAAATTTGTAATAGCCGAAGGGTATTCAGTTTTTAAACATTTGAAATAGCTTTCAAAATTGATTTCCTGTGTTCAATACGAAAAATAGCTAATGTCAAAATTATTATTAATACCAGATCATTAAATCCATATGTCTAAATAGCGTCAGTGATCAATACCAGACATTGATGTAATATGTCACATAGTTTTTTTTCGACTTGTTTGACTTATTTAAATTGAAATATAAATAGTTTTCATGTGTTCAATACCAGACATTGAAATAGCAATATGTCTAAATAGTTATCATGTGTTCAATACCAGACATTGAAATAGCAATATGTCTAAATATGTGTTCAATACCAGACATTGAAATAGCAATATATCTAAATAGTTTTCATGTGTTCAATACCAGACATTGAAATAGCAATATGTCTAAATAGTTTTCATGTTTCAATTTTGAAATAGCAATATGTCTAAATGTGTTTCTTTTTTCAATGAACTTCAGTTTGTTCTTTATCAAACTGTTTTTTGTTTAAGGGTAGTTGCTGTTGATATGAGAGGATATGGAGAATCAGACAAACCCAAAAGGATTGAAGATTATAAGATGGATCTGCTTATAGAAGACATCAAATTACTTCTGGAAGCCATAAGTAAATAAATAGTTTTCTTTTTTTAATATTCCCAGCACATGCAAAGATTCTTGTATTTTTCATTTTCATGCTTTCCTTGGGGTTGATTTTATTCAAACATTCAATTCATTTCATTTTAAGTGATTTCCTCTCTGTTTTTTATATTTGATTCACTATTAATACTCATTAATTGAAAACTCGACCAATAAAGACAGAACAAACATGTGACGTTTTGGACAACAAACGAGAAATATCTAGAATCTAGATTTAAACACTAATTAAGGCATCATACAGTGTTATGTCAGAAGAAAAACAGAAAGGAGAAAGAAAGAAAGAAAAAGATGGTGATAATAAGAAGAACGAGTAGAAGGGAAAATGAAGAATAGAAAGGGGAAGAACCGAGAATGGAAGGTTCAGATCTAGAAAAAATTTAATGAAATAAAGATATAAAAATACGTAAGTAATAAAAGGCGAGAGTGAGAAATAAAGAGAGAGAAAAAAAAAGAGGAAAGAATAAAAGAGAGAGAGGTGTGAGTATGGGAAATAAGAAGGAAGAAGAGAACAAGACTAGGACTAGAGAGAAGAAATGATAGACAAGGAGTGAAAGGAAGTACCAACAAGGCCAAAATTTACAATAAAGGTGCGAAAAGTATACAAATGTATGAATTCAATTCTGGTTCCATTCAATTCTGGTTCCATTCAATTCTGGTTCCCATCTGCACCGAGGTTGAGTGGAGATAGAACTGTGCTGGTTAAGTGTCATTCTCAAGAAACTTATTGTCAAACCTAGCATTGTAAGGATTTGAACATCATGATCCCAAAACTGGTAGCTTAATCACCAAGCTACTGATGTGAATAGAGGAAGGCTTACAATTGAAATTCCATCATTATGCAATCTATTGACACAAGAGTTATGATTATGAACCATTTTAACTGTCGTTTTGAAATTTCCTTTTTTTTTGGTATCATCAAGACTACAAGTCATGTGTTCTGGTTGCCCATGACTGGGGTGGTGCCGTGGCCTGGGCCTTTGCCAGCCAATATCCGAACATGGTGGATAAACTGGTTATGATGAACATATGTCCAATTACTCTTTGGAGAGATGGTTTCATGTCAAACATCAAGCAGTTTTTTGCATCAGGGTAAGTTGATATGAAGGAATTCTCTTTGTTTCCTTGTTGGTTAGTTTGTATGTGTTTATTTGCTCATTCTTGGAGGAGTGCGTGGGAGAGGCCTTCAAACTGTTGAGGATTTTTTTACAATGCACGGCATGATTGCTTGTGTATAGCACCTGTGAACATTGTGTATGAATTTTATTGCTTTTGAAATTCTTAATATCCTTTTTAATCTTAGGTATGTGGCAGTAGTCTAGCAGTACACATCATCATCATCATCAGCCATTCCATGCTGGTTGTGGGTATTAGCTTCCAACAACTAGAGCCCTCCATCTTCCTCTTTCCTGTGGGCCATTGTCTCCACCTCTATCTAACTACGTCCCATCCTTTTCATATCTCTTCTCCATGTGGATCTTGGTCTACCTCTTCTTCATTATACCTGCGGGTACCATTTTAAGCTTTGTCTTTTTATGTTAGTTGCTGACTTCCTCATAGTGTGCCTAATCAATCTCCATTTTCTTCTTTCGATTTCCAGCCCTAAATACTGTTGTTTTGTTTTTCTCTAGAGGTCTTCATTTTTTATTGTGTATCTGGCCAGTGGATCTTGTAGTACACAGTCAGACTTTTAATAATGAGGTTGTGGGTTTGAAGTCTGTTTTTGCTGGGTCCGATGCTGTGGTGTTTTGGACAGACAATTAACATAGCTTTTTTCACTTCAACCTAGCGCTAATTGGTACCAGCACTAGCTGGGACAATAACCTGTACATGATAGACCAACAACCTGTGCAGGTGGTGACCTTGTAAAGTCTTGGCATAATGCTACAGAAACGTGTTTAATCTGGGCCTCTACTGGGGCCTCTAGTCTTGAAAACAACTGTCATTTTTGTAATCTCGAGATTGTATGGGCAGCTTTTAAAGAGTTTGAATTCGACTATTTGATAATTTAAAATCTGAAGTTGCTTCATTTCCTGTGTCACGACTTTTAAAGTGTGCTGTCTGCCAGGCTGCTCACTTGGTTTTCTCTACTCTTATAACAATGATAAATGCTGATGGATATTTTTTATGTGTTTGAACTATTTTGGTGAGAATTCTATCTGTTTTATTCTTTAGTTCCTTGAAGGCCATTACGGCCCATAGAGTCGGAACTTATCTTAGTGGATCGTGAAACAGGTGATAATAATCACCTTCTGGACAGGAGGCTAGTCTGACGCGGGTATTTGCTCCCAAGCTAGTGCTTGTACCCATTTGCACCTGAGTCAAGAGTCAAAATGCATGTTAAGTGTCTTGATGTAAAGGAATTTTCTTTGTTTGCTTGTTGGTTACTTTGTATATCTATTTGCTCATTCCCATTGAACACAACTTCGGGCCTGACTTTGTCAGGATTCAAACTCGGGACCTCATGATCCCAAGTCCGGCAGCCTAATCACTCAATCACCGATGCCACATCTGTTTTCTTTGCATTTTTGTATATTTATCTCACTATAAAAAAATCCTTTTAGGATTCTTTAGGTGATTGGCACAAGCTGTTCTGAGTTATAACTTATATCCTGTCACTCTTTTACATCTGTCTTTCATCTTACTTTTCTTACTACTCGCTCTTCAACCCTAAGGTCACAGTATTTGGTGAACAAGGTAAATTCCAATGGAACAAGTGAATCTTCAAGGGCTTTAAATGATAAATTCGTGTCTTCAATTAATTAAAGAAAGTGGCATCTGTGACCTAGAGGTTTGGCTACACTACCAACGCTTGTCATGTTCTAGATTCAAATCCTGGCAATACTAGTGTAAAGAGTGAGTGATGAGAAAGAAGAAGTGAAAGACAAAAGATGATACACCGATGTGGTTCCCACAGAGCTTTGGACAAACAAAATGTAGATGCCAAGAGCTGGTGGCTGGCTGACGAAGTTTGATTTCCATCAAAACAACCACTCAATCAGGAAGTAGTGCAAATAAAACTAAAAATAAAGTTCCTTCAAGGCCCTTAAGACCCATAGACCCAGAGCTTATCCCTGTTTCTATAGCGTGAAGCGGAACAGGTGACAATAATCACCTCCAGTCAGTGCCTATAAACCACAAACAAAATCTATTATATATCGATGGTGTCAGACGCAAATCCGGCCGACTCCAAAATATAAATTTTACAGGAGAAACAAAAAACTGCATACATAGTTTAAGTTTAAAATGCTTTTAAAAGGTCAAAACCATTGGTACAAACACATAACATGATTACTGTTTACAAGGTGTTGATAAATATTAGATATTGTTGATATTTTTCCTAATTTCAGACTTGGCCGTTTTGAGATACAGAAATTTGTCAGTGGTCAGCCGCTTTAAGCGTCGCTACTCGTTCGAATCGGTTTTCACTGACAAAATAGAACGATTATTTATACTGGGATGGTTTGTACTGACGAGCCAGGGTTGTTCATTTGGGACTCGGCTGATCTACACTGACAGAATAGATATATTAGAACGTTTATTTCGTACACAGCCGGTTCGTTATGCACTATGATTGTGCTGAGTAGGCCTACGTTGATTTTCTTCTTATCATTACGTTGCGTAAAAATTGATTATAGTTCCACTTCTGGTATAGATCTAATGCAAGCAAATTGTATTGAACATTCAATTCCTTAAGTATAATTATTAAGGCCTTTGAAATGCTACTCCCAAGGATCAAACAGTTGGTCTCCCAGTTTTGAAAGAATAGTGATCACTCACACTTAAGCACGTCAGTTCAATTGAATATATTATTTCACAGATGATCATAAGGGGGAAATAAAGCCATTGTTGTATATAATAATTTACATCCCGAGATCCTAAAAGCATGCTGATTTAATTTGTCTGATTCAATTAAACCATCATTGAAAGACATTTCACCTTGATTGAGTGGTGCTATCTATGTTCATTGAAAATTACATGTATCTTAAGACACAAAAATATAATCATGTTAGATATTAAGATAATGTGGAAATAAATAAACATTGTAAACAAAGGAGAACTTTTCTTTTCAAGCTCATTTTATTCAGTTATGTCCACAAGACTGAAATCAGATTTCGTGAATAGAAGGTAAATGATAATGAAATTCTTAAAACTAAAGTGAAACAAATTCAATTAATAAATAACTCAAATTAAAATCAATTCTGTCCAATTACATCTCTCAAAATGACATTATATATTTTATTATTGCACAATTTATCATCATGAACACAATAATGAAATCGTCTTACATGACAATGGCACAGGATAATTCCTCCCCATCCCCTCCACCCCTTCCCTCCCAACCCCCTCCCTTTTCCATAAAAAGCACTTTTTGAAATTTGATTATGTCAATAATCTTGAATATTATTGCCTCTATTATTGTGCATATCATTTGAAATGCAGCAACTTCTGACCATTCGAAAATGTTCCATAGATCTACATCCACTTGCAATGGCCGAAATGTCCTATAGTTGGGCCAAAAGGTCAAAAGGACATTATGGTTGCAATTGATAATAGAAGTGTGACCCATTGAACGACCATAAATCTGAACCAAGTTCATAATAATTGGATCAAGCCTCGTCTACTTTTGATACTTTTTGAAGCAAACTGCTCCGTCTAAAACTTGAACAAAAATCATTTCTGAGTTTAACAAAATTCAAGCCATTCACTTATAATAATTGAATACAATGGGCTTTATTTGGACTATTCTCATCAAATTAATTTTTGGTAACCTTTTAAATTGTATCACATGCGTTTATCGGGAGAGTGCCATTTAAAAAAGGTAAAGAGCTGTAATTCCAGAAGTGATCATTTGATCAGCGTGTTGTTTTCTAATAATCTTTTTTTTTATATAATATTATAAGATGTCCCTTAAGTTTGATAACAATATTATACATGATTTAAGTGTTATCAATTATTTTAGTGTCTTTCTTTTGGCTCCGTTGCTACTAAAAGATTATAGATATGGCAGGGCATCATAGAAAAGATGAACCTCTGTGGGCAGCACTGACTTTAAAGACTGAAGATGTTGGTATTTAGATTTTTTGATTTTTCTTCTTGCAGTATATTTTTGGTTACTCTCATTCCTCTTTTATTTAATTCATTATTCATTATGTTGATATTTGACTGGAGGTCCCTTTCTGATTTTCCAAACAGAACTAAATCATCAGAACATAAAATCATTGATACATTTACTGGTTTGAGCTTCCACATACCTACATTCATTTTCTTCATTTTTGAGGATGCCTTTGCGACTGAATCCATAAATGTGATAAACTAAAGAGGACTTAGGTTACAACCCTGTCTTACTCCTATATCTACATCAAATTCTTCAGATACATTTCCATCTTCTCTCACTGCACATGTTGGTTTATTGTAAAAACTTTTAATGGCTTCTATTAAATTTTGCTCTACGTTGTGTTCTTAAAGAATAAAACAGTGTCAAATGCCTTTTCTAAGTCAATAAAACACAGGTGAAAGTCAATGTTTCTCTCAAGGAATTTTTCTATCATTTGTCTTATTGTAAATATGTGATCTTGTACACTTCTTCCTGGTATAAATACACTCTGGTGTTCTTCAATCTGATCCTCTACTCTTTTCCTTAGTCTCATTTCCAGAATCCTGGCATACACTTTTCCTGGTACGCTAAGTAGTGATATCCCTCTATAGTTTGAGCATTCCATAGTTGATCCTTTCTTGTGTATTGGTACTACCGTTCCCTTATTCCAGTTGTCTGGCATCTGTTTGGACTTCCATGCTTGTTGACATATTGCATGTAGTAGTTTGTCTGCCTCTCTCCCTTGGTTTTTAATAATTTCTGGATAAATTTGATCTGCTCCTGGGGCTTTTCCTAATTTCACTTTTCTTATAGCTGTTTGAAGTTCTTCCATTGAGATATTTACATCTTCAGCTGTCTCATCTCCATTACTTGTTACTCTTAATAATTGATCTATACTCCTTGTTTCATATGTTCTGGAGGGATTATGAAGTTGTTGAAAATATTTTCTCCACGTTTCCATGATTTCGCTGTCTCCTTTCATTATTTCTCCTTTGGCATTCTTAATTTGTCGTATTGGGCATGCTTTGGTCTTTCTCATGCTGTTCATTGCTCCCCAGAACAGCTTTTGATTTCCTTGATAGATTTCTTAAAGTCTTTGTCCAAACTGTTCTCACTGTTCCTGTTTTGCTTTCCTAACTTCCTCTTTGGCGATAGTTCTTTTACTCACGTAATCTATCCTATCCTGTGGTCTCTTTGTTTGCAAGTATTTCTTCCAGGCATATTTCTTTTCTTTGATCTTAGTCTTGATATTCTCATTCCACCATGCTTACAGACCTCTTCAGTACAACTGAGGAGTGTTTCTTTATCTATTTGCCACTTTTCTTCTATTGTGCTTTCCTTCAGATCCATCTGCCTTTCACTGATAGATCTTTTTATCCTGGATTGGTATACATGTATCTGTTTTACAATTGGTTTATTTAGTTCTTCTATTTTGAGTTTAGTAGCTTTCTTCTTTTCCTTTTCTGTTTGTTTTCTTCAGTTAATAATCTCATTTTGGCTATCACTGGATGATGATCACTAAATATTTCAGCCCCTTTGCTTACTCTAGCATCCATTGTACTGTAAAAAAGGGAGCTGCTAACTATTATGTAGTCTATGATTGACTTTTCACATCTGTCTTCATTTACTCTTGTATATTTGTGGATGTCTTTACGAGGAAAAAATGTGTTAGCTATTTTCATGTTATTCTTTAGGCAAAAATTTATTAGTCTCTCTCCATTTGGAGAAGTTGTTGTCTCTCCTTCTTTACCTATTACTCCTCCTGATGTTTCTACATTGTTGCCTACTCTAGCGTTTAAATCTCCTAAAACCATTTATTCCTGTTTGTGTTTAAGATTCTCTGCAGCTATTTGTAAATCATTTTCGAAGATATCTTTTTCTTCTTTGGTGGCATCTTCGTTTGGTCCATAAGCTAATAATAATTTATTTTCTCTTCCTTTTGGTTCAATATTTACCTCTAATAGCCGTAGGCTTACAAATTTCCAACTTTCTCGTAGCCTTTCTTGCCTTTTATGCATTAGGAGGCCTACTCCTGCTCTAGCTCTATCTTTGACATCTACTCCTGAGAAGATTAAAGTATGATTCGGTCCTACATTTTCTATTCTTGTCCTTTTTTCTTTGTTTCTGTAATAGCCAAAATGTCTACTTTGAATTTTTCCAATTTTCCAGCTAATTCTAACTCCTTTCCATTAATTGCGCTAACATTCTATGTTCCAAAAATCACAATCCGGGTACTTTTCAGAGTCGTCTTCGAAAGTTCAAACCGGGTATATCATTGTATATATTACTTTGAATCAGTTTGTTTTGGATAAGCAGGGGATTAGCTCACTGTACCCTAGGTAGATGGTGGGGCTGACACCTTGAGGCCCCTACCAGGCCTTGTTATTTTCTGTCAGGGTTAACTCCTTAGCCTTTAGTCATTCAAGACCAGCCTGCAAGGCAGCAGGTTGTTATTTTCTGTCAGGGTTAACTCCTTTAGCCGTTGGTCAGTCAAGACCGGCCTGCAAGGCAGCAGGTTGTTTTATTTCAGGGTTAACTCCCTTAGCCTTTGGTCAGCCAAGACCTGCCTGCAAGGCAGCAGGAGACTTGTGGAGGGCGGGATCATCTACTCCCCATTGCAGGTGCTTACCTGTCCACTGCCCGGGAATGTGGAAACATGGTACAGGAATTATCGTCTAAATGCTCGGGACTTTGGAAAGGAAACAGAGAAAACAGGCATTACGACGATGTAGCCATTTTTAGAAAATTAGTCTTGGCAAACATTTGGGGGTGATCTCTCATTCAATTCATGTTTCTCATGTTTTAGAATTAAGACAATGGACAAACAAGGATAAATATTCATAACCAGATCGTTTTAAAAGAGTCCTTAGTTTTACGAGAAATAGGGACACCTGGAAACCATTAGGTCTAAATGGGTGGGGTAACCATCGCTTGCCATGAAGACCCACTTCGGATACGACCAATGCTAGACAATAAAATTGTTCACTCGATCGGGTGCGTGCCGGTCAATTAAACAGGCTAGGTATTTTCGTGCAACATAAGTCATCAAGAAAAGAGGCGTGGGCGGAGTCTGGAAGACTGCTCAATTCTAATTTCTAATTGCCTAGTAACAAACCAGTGATCCAATGGGACAAAGGCTATGAGGTACAGTGGTGTGGAGTCATCTTTTCTTACAATTGAATGGGTTAAAAGGGTTTGGTCATCTTTTCTTACAGTGCATTGAATGGGTATGTGAAAGGTAGTTACAATGCATGGCAAATTGATGACGGGCATAAATTAGCCCTATTAGCATTGGAACCACATGTATAATTTATAATGATAAAAAGATAGAATTTTAAAATAAATACGGACATACTTTATTATGATTTGGAAAAGAGTATACCTGCAGTTACTGTTGAAACTAGGCATTTCATTTAGGGGACATTTTTGATTTTGAAACAGGTATTTAGAAAGGCAATTTAAATAGAAAAAAATAGGTTTCACTGAGATTGCAAGCCGTTAGGAGAAACAGGCATTATGGCAGTGGTTATTTAAGTAGTAACTATATACAGTGTTATGTAGTTATGTATTTTAAATGTAAAGTGAGTATCCTAATATAAGAGGATCTATTTTCATTTTAGATTTGTTATTGCTGGCTTGTTTTCTCTTTATTCCTGGCTTACCTGTATTTTATTGGAAGCAATTTAATAAAAACACAAATCTCTTCTTCACAGATACGTCTTTGCTTTCTTTATTCCGTTCTTTCCGGAATTTGTGTGTGGTCTTGGTGACTGTGGTTCCCTAGATGCTGCATTTTTAGACATTGGTAAAGGAAACAAATCTAGCGCCATGACAGGAAAAGAATTGGAATGTTACAAGTATTACTATAGACAGGCTGGTGAGTTAAGGGAAAGTAGTTAACAATTATTTAGATGATTTATAGGCAATATTTTATCATTTGTGATTGCAAAATGCAGTGAGCAAAATCTTGACTTTGAATTCTCGAGATTATATGCAAATAGCAAATACTTATTTATGATCTAATTGAATATCCATTGGAAAATGACTACATGTTGTTTCCAATACATTTAGTAGGATAGATATAGAAGGGAAGGAATATTCATGGCCTACATGAGAGGGCAAGATAAGACAAGTATTATTTGGATGCACAAACACTTCATCAACTCAGGGACAAGTAGACATGTAAATAGTGAAAGGACTGACAATGAAAATTGAATCAGTAATAAGTAGAAAGATGCGCCAATAGCTCAGTCAATAGAGTGTCAGACTACCACCCGGGAGGCCCGTGTTTGATCCTCAGTCTGGGCAAATTTTACGGGTCCTCCCGTCGACCCAGCAGCGAAATGGGTAGTTAAATCTATTCAAGTTCGTTGAAAGTAATGGCGGCATGAACAGCAATGGCAAACTACCTTCTACCACACTTTGTCATATGCCTAGAAAAAAGGGACTCCACTCTTGATTACCCTATGCTCAATTCTGAGTATGGGATTGGGACTCAATTTTTAATAAGTAGGAAAGGAAGGATAGTAGGTAGTCATAACATAGAGGCATTAAAAATTGAATAACTTGTTGTTATTGAAGTTGACAAGAGAATTATCTAGAATGAAGCGTAATGCTTTCTTTATTTTCTGTGTCCAAGACAAATAAAGAATTTTGCTTCAGATTCTGATCCTGACTTCCTGTGACACAAAATTTTGTCCTTTTCAGGTGCTTTTCAAGCTGGCATCAATTATTATCGTGCCAATCTGTGGCCTCCTGGTTACAAACACGGGCTGAATTATCCGATGCCCATAAAAGTTATCTGGGGTTGCAAAGATAAATACCTGACACTTGGCTTGCTGGATACTTTGACTCAGGCTGTTCCGCAAGCCAGCGTGACTAGACTTGAAGAGGCAAATCACTGGGTGCACATGGACCAGCCAGAGGAGGTCAATAAGGCAATGTGGGATTTTCTGAATTAAGGATGAACTTGGCTAGATGACCTTGAGGGTTTACCATTTAATCTGCTGCTATTTTTATGCCAAGAGTGGATAGAATAAAGTTAAAATTGAATTAAGCTAAATTATATTGAAATATTTAAGACTATTTAAGTTCTGTTAAATTTGAATCATTTTCTTGTAATTGAGTCCTTCGTGGGCTAAATTTATTGTATACGGGTTCTGTAACATTCGTTTTCTATATTATTTTACATATATTCTAGTAGATCATCTATTAACGTGACTGATGTACTGTTTGTTCATGGAATAATGAAAGAACATAAAAAATAAATATTTGTTGCCCCAACAATTGAATTTTAGAATTATGATTTAAATGAGTACGCATTTTTTGTTGTCCGCTGTTTGATATTCAAGTATTGTTATGAGGCATTGACAAATTAGGTTTAAAGAAAATTTTTTAAATTATTCCACACTGAGCAGAAATTCCCTGAAAGAAAATATGATCCCTATTTAACCTTATTTTGATATAATGATGATGATGATCATCATCATCATCGTTATTCTGCCTTGTAATTGTCATTTTCTATCCCACCTTCCTTGTAGAGATCATAGAGCCACCCCATTTCATCAACGATTCTACATTGCACATACCACATCGCCATTCATTTCCAATATCAAAGTCAGTACAATCAATCTTTCCTTTCTATTTTAGTTCTATACTAACTCTAATTTTGATTTAAAAAAATTTAAATCAGTATATTAACAACAAGAGATGCTCAAGAGGGAAATATGATACATATAGATGTGGCCATTGTCCTTTACAAATTCATAAAAATATCACAGACACAAAAATGCATCGTGACAGAATTAACTGTATGCATTGTAGTTCCTTTAAGACCATTACAGCCCATATGACTGAAAAGTACCCTGGTTTCTAAAGCGTGAAGCTGAACAGGTCACAATGCATTGCTTTCTGGATAGGATGTTAGTTTCTTGTAGGTTTTGCTCACCAGCTGATGCTGGTACTCATTAACACAATGTATGTGGCAGACATAAGTTTTCATTTTTAGGCCAATGGACAGGGAATTGTGAGGTTCTAGGTTCAAATCCTGGCATTACCAGGTCTGACGTGGTGTTCTTTGAGAAAGGCACTTTACACAAATTTACCCACTCAGCCCAAGCACAAATGGGTCCTAGCGTCATTTGAGAAGTAAAATAACCTGTCCCCGAGGCGATATATTATCCCCCGTCTCACTTTTTGCTTTAGTTACCGGGATGTTGAAAGTGAAATGCAATGGCAAACTATCACATTATGTTGTACTTTTTTTGTAGGCATGAAAAAATCAGGACACTCCTCCCGATTGCCCAACATGCAACTCTGAGTACGGGACTTACTTAGTTTATTCCAAATTATCCCCATGGAAATACAGGCTCACTGACTTTACGTCAACTCCCCCCTTCCCCAGCAAGCCATTTCAATCAAAGTCCTTCTCAACTCCTTTAGGAGTATACAAGCGTATATATCACCTAGCATTCCCCTGGGAAGGGGCATAGGTCGAAGGCAGTAACCTTCCAGGGCTGTCTATCTCTCGCATTTGTTTCCAGTTGTTGCCAAGAATGCCCGCAACTTCTCATCTCTACCTTCATCTCTCACCCCATGTGACTCAAGGTTGACCCCTCTTTCTTCCACCGTATGGGAATAGACAGCACAAAGCTGCCTGTTTGGCACTGATACACTCGGACAAGATCCCTCTCTGCCTATAGCTGGGTACTTCTTCACACCTGAGTCAAATACGGAATGCAAAATGAAGAATCGCTACAAAGGGTACAATGTTGTGAGAAAATACCAGGACCAGCAAGTTTTTGAATCAATGTCATGATTACAACCTCACAAGAATACCAATTTCATCGCAACGTCTCATCATGTGCTATTTTCGACAGAAGACAATGAAAACATTGTAGGCTTTTGTTGAGTCATATATTCAAATGGTGTGACTTCATAACATTATTCACCAACACTTTAACTATTTGCTTTGTGGTGTTAAGCAGCATAGACGACCCATCAGACAGGACACTGGTCTATCGCAAGCAAGCCCTGCCAGATATGGATGGTACCCATTTGCACGTGGGCTGAGTTAGAAAAAACATGTAAACCATCTTTCCTCTGTCACAAAGTACAATGTAAATCATCTTTCCCTCTGTCACAAAGTACAATGAAAACCATCTTTCCCTCTGTCACAAAGTACAATGTAAACCATCTTTCCCTCTGTCACAAAGTACAATGTAAACCATCTTTCCCTCTGTCACAAAGTACAATGTAAACCATCTTTCCCTCTTGTCACAAAGTACATCAAAGTACAATGTAAACCATCTTTCCCTTTGTCACATAGTACAATGAAAACCATCTTTCCCTCTGTCACAAAGTACAATGTAAACCATCTTTCCCTCTGTCACAAAGTACAATGTAAACCATATTTCCCTTTGTCACAAAGTACAATGTAAACCATCTTTCCCTCTGTCACAAAGTACAATGTAAACCATATTTCCCTTTGTCACAAAGTACAATGTCAAACCATCTTTCCCTCTGTCACAAAGTACAATGTAAACCATCTTTCCCTTTCACAAAGTCAATGTAAATCAAAGTACAATATAAACCATCTTTCCCTCTGTCACAAAGTACAATGTAAACCATCTTTCCCTTTGTCACAAAGTACCTGTCAAAAGTACAATGAAAACCATCTTTCCCTCTTCACAAAGTCAATGTAAACCATCTTTCCCTCTGTCAAAAGTACAATGTAAACCATCTTTCCCTCTGTCACAAAGTACAATGTAAACCATCTTTCCCTCTGTCACAAAGTACAATGTAAACCATCTTTCCCTCTGTCACAAAGTACAATGTAAACCATCTTTCCTTTGTCACAAAGTACAATGTAAACTCTTTCCCTTTGTCACAGAGTACAGTGAAAACCATCTTTCCCTCTGTCACAAAGTACAATGTAAACGATCTTTTCCTCTGTCACAAACTACAATGAAAACCATCTTTCCCTCTGTCACAAACTACAATGTAAACCATCTTTCCCTCTGTCACAAAGTACAATGTAAACCATCTTTCCCTCTGTCACATAGTGTGACAGAGTACAATTTCAAGCCCTGAGAATCTGTGATTTGAGCACAGGACCTGTTGGGCTCGTATGCAATTGCCTACCACTAGGCCACAGTCATTGTTAACTGGTCATGTGGTTTACGTTGACAAATGAGTATGTGTAGTAATATATAATGATATTATGAGGATGATTGATGATGATGATGATTAGGCGTCGTCCATCCACTGCAGGATGTAACCTTCCGCAGATGTGCCTTCCAGTGAGTGAGTTATGTCCCCTGCTTTGGTGTGCCATGTTACGTCCATATATATATTTTTTTGGTGTTGTCATCATTCCATCTTGTCAGTGGTCTTCCTTGGTTTTTGTGTCCATTTCTTGGCTGACATCCTGTACATTGTTTTGTCAATCTATGGTCGTTAAGTCTTGCTATATGGCCAGCCTGTTAACACTTTTGTCTCCGTGAATGTTTGAGGATGTCAATGACTCCTGTTTTTTTCTCTTTTATTATGATATTATGACAAGCTTTATACATATATGTTAAAATCAGTTATTTTCTCATGAACTTTGACTCCGAGATTTGTTTTTAGAAAATATTATATCCTGTGATTAGTCGAAAACTGATCAGACATATGTATATTGAATGAATATAATGTTAAGCTATGGTGTACAAATGTAAAACTACATATTATACATGTACAGTAATTACTAATGGCAGACAAATGTGGAAATGAAAACTACATTGCAACCTATTTCTCCTCATGACGTAACTAAAAGGACAAATTTTCACTGCAAGTCGAATTCCATTCCCCATTGTAGGACATATAGTAGACACTTTTGACATAGAGTAAGTAGAAGGGTTGAATTTTAATGACGGAAGAATTATGTGTTTACACAAGTTCACTTCACTTCACACCTCATTCTCCTGACCTTGGGATTGTAGAGGAGATAGAGAGATGTTTCTACAGCTAATCATCACTAGCTTGTTCAGTCCTCTGCAGCGCAGTCGATGCAAGTCCATTCTTTTACTTTGTACAGTCAAGCTTTCTTGCTGTCTCACTCTTTTCCTTCCCCTCCTCCCCCCCCCATTGACAATGCCTCTCGAAAGAGGAAATCTTTCTTTGTGATGAATTTGATTGTAGTACTTTCCCTAAAAAAAATGTTTTCATGTCAGTTGTTGGAGCAATGGTGATGTTTCAGTTTAGCTGACAGAAGGATTGAGATAATTTGGCTAGATACTGTTGTGTAGCAAAGACGTTGTGAAGCAATATGTTTTCCCTCAACACAATCAGTACAGCAAAGGGTAAGGCAACGAAATAGCCATGTAGAAAGTGTATATCTTTTTGAACCTATCCATCTATATATTCTATCCATCCATCCATACATTCACACATCGATCCACCTATCCATTCATTCACCCATCAATCATCCATCCATACATTCACCAATCCATCCATTACCCATCCATCCATCCAGCCCTCTGTCCATCTATCTATATACCTATCTATCCATCCACCCACACATCCCTTTGTTATTTATCTATGTGTCTATCTATCCATCTACCTTTC
>JAXRKP010000395.1:5000-67500 GCA_037039925.1 Doris montereyensis | reverse complement strand
TTAATGCTTCTCAAACTGGAATACGCTCTTCCATTGGCCTCAAGATCAAACAGAAATTTAATTTTTTCACTTGACTCCTTTAAAATGCAATCAATTATATTGTATGTGGCTGTTCAAAACCTGTCAGGTTTTCAGCTGTTATAAAATAGTTTGCCCACAAAATGCTGCCCATATTCTATATTGAATCACTGATTTAAAGATGAGAATTTTTGTTGGTGGTTGTTATTTTTTCTGTACCTGAAAAGTATTTTACATGATTTTGTCTGACACTTAAAAATTGAATATGATTTCATTTCATGAAAATTTTATCTTTGACTTCTATCTCAGCTGGTCAGCGACGCCAGTGGAGCAAAGGTCAAAACTGATGTTGAAGATTGCCGACCTCATAGAGTCTCGCTTGCACGAATTTGCTGAGGTGGAGTCACGTGACCAGGGAAAACCTTTGTGGCTCGCTACAAAAATAGACATTCCTCGGGTCGTTCACAACTTTAGATACTTTGCTACATATTGTCTCCATGATGTGAATAGGTGAATATTTTTTTTCTTATCCTATTTGCCCGTTTTCATGTGAATCACTTGAGGCAGGTCTTGCCCTCTGCAAAGCCTTTATATTTCCCTGCTCCAGTATTGAATTTTATTCTTTTTTTTTCAAAAATTCAATTTATTGATTTTTTTCTTTTTATAGACTTTCTTGTTTTTTTATTTATTTTTTTACTATGTGCTGAACTTTTAACCTATGTAATTGTTTTATCACTTGGATTAGTCCTACAGTTGGCAGTTATTATATTAGAACCATTTTTTATTCTGCTATTATTAATAGTGAATATCTAAGCACCGAATATAAGCAAAACAATGGAAAGTCGTTTTTCTTGTCATGTTATGGTTAGTTATTACATTAAATTCTTTTGATGAAATACCCTTTTAAATACTTTTTTATTTCGAAAGTAATGGCAACTGAAATGAGAAGAATTGTAATTGAAAGTTAGTAGGAAAAAATGTTTTCATAAAAGAAATAATAACACACATACAAATATATATTATATGAAATATTTTTATTTGCAACAAAACTGTTCACTTGCAAACAACTCTAGAAAGGCACATGCTTGCATATTGCCATAGAGTATTTCCATACCTGTTTTTGGGTGACTGATATATATATATGTGTGTTGCGGAAAGGTCTTAAGACTCTTTAATGATGATTAACGTCATCAGAGAAAGCAAAAAGTGACAACATTGAGGAAGGACAGAGAAGAGAAAACCAGGCAAGGTGGAGAGAAAGAGGAAGGAGGCTCAGCCCATGAAAGTGATAGTTTTAGAGCAAAATTTTGCTTCCTCAGTGGTGTCGGTAGCCGAGTGGTTAGGCTGCTGGACTGGGGATTATGAGGTTCCAGGTTCAAATCCTAGTAACGCTATAGGTCTGACGTTGTCTTCCTTTTGGGAAAGACACTTAACATGCATGTTCCCCACTCTACCCATGTGCAAATGGGTTCAAGCACTGGCTTGGGAGTGAAAACCTGGCCAGGAGGTGATTATTATCACGTGTTCCGCTTCATGCTATTGAAACCGGGATATGTTCCGGCTCTATGGGCCATAGAGGCCTTGGAGGAACTTTTCTTTTGCTGTAGTTGAATCTCATGGGAATTTTATTTTCAGTTGGATTTTTTTTTTCTCCTCGTACAAATCTGGATGGGTATTATAGTCTATTGCTTGGCAAGACAAGGGCCTTTGGATTTAAAAGAACATTATGTAGTTTTTGAGAGAGAAAAATCTTATATTGACATGGAAGGGTAATCAGACAAGGAATAAGCCTAAGAAGGGTAATCAGGAGGAGAATAAGAAGGGTAATGGATTTAAAAGAACATTATAATCAGTAGTTTTTGAGGAGAAGAATCTTAATCAGGAGAAGAATAAGAAGGGTAATCAGAATAAGAATATGAATAATCATAAGAAGGGTAATCAGGAGAAGAATATGAAGGATAATCAGGAGAAGAATAAGAAGGGTAATCAGAAGAAGAATAAGGGTAATCAGGAGAAGAATAAGAAGGGTAATCAGGAGAAGAATAAGAAGAATAAGGGTAATCAGGAGAAGAATAAGAAGGGTAATCAGGAGAAGAATAAGAAGGATAATCAGGAGAAGAATAAGAAGGGTAATCAGGAGAAGAATAAGAAGGGTAATCAGGAGAAGAATAAGAAGGGTA
Organism: Doris montereyensis; assembly: GCA_037039925.1. Taxonomy (NCBI): domain Eukaryota; kingdom Metazoa; phylum Mollusca; class Gastropoda; order Nudibranchia; family Dorididae; genus Doris; species Doris montereyensis. The sequence goes on along the minus strand of JAXRKP010000395.1, from coordinate 65,302 downwards.
ATCAGGAGAAGAATAAGAAGGGTAATCAGGAGAAGAATAAGAAGGGTAATCAGGAGAAGAATAAGAAGGGTAATCAGGAGAAGAATAAGAAAGGTAATCAGGAGAAGAATAAGAAGGGTAATCAGGAGAAGAATAAGGGTAATCAGAATAAGAATAAGAAGGGTAATCAGAAGAAGAATAAGAAGGGTAATCAGGAGTAAATAATCAGGAGAAGAATAAGAAGGGTAATCAGGAGAAGAATAAGAAGGGTAATCAGGAGAAGAATAAGAAGGGTAATCAGGAGAAGAATAAGAAGGGTAATCAGGAGAAGAATAAGAAGGGAATTTTAAGAATAAGATCAGAAGAAAAAATCAGGAGAAAAGGGTAATAAAGAATAAGGGTAATCAGGAAAAGAATAAGAAGGGTAATCTGGAGAAGAATAAGAAGGATAATCAGGACTGAAGTAAGAAGGATAATCAGGAGAAGAATAAGAAGGGTGCATTGAATAGAATAAGAGACACTCAGAATAAGAATAAGAAGGGTAATCAGGAATGAGCTCTTGACGGGCTGGCAATATGTAAATACGACAATGTTATTTTTATATCTTGGGCAATATCGAGTACGATACCATTGAGATGAGAATTAGGCATGAACTTGCAACTTCTTTTATAATGAAACCTGTTGAAAATGGCAGCTTATGTGAATGAAATTTTACTCAAAATTGGCGTCTTTCAACTTTCTGTTTCCTCTTCATTCTGATCTGAGATTATTGCATATGGTGGCCCAGGCAAATTGCGGTGAAACAAAATTAGAATAACCCCAGTGGCCAAATGCAACATTCTGAAGACACCCCCCCCCTGATTTTAACAGCAGTCACAAAATGTTTCTCCCCTCTACATCAGTTAAATTTGATTCATTTTTTTTTTTTTTTTCAGTTCATCTCAGCAGCTGGCCTTCAATGCCAGTAACTATACGGTGAAATGTCCCGTGGGTGTGGCTGGCCTCATCAGCCCCTGGAATCTTCCTCTCTATCTGTTGAGCTTCAAAATAGCTCCAGCGATGTCGTGCGGAAACACAGTGGTTGCCAAACCCAGTGAAATGACGTCGGCATCCTGCAGTCTTATGTGCCAAACTTTTAAAGATGCTGGTAAGGCAATCACATTCTGTGCCAAGCTTTTAAAGATGCTGGTAAGGCAATCATATTCTGTGCCACGCTTTTAAAGATGCTGGTAAGGCAATCACATTCTGTGCAAAGCTTTTAAAGACGCTGGTAAGGCAATCATATTCTGTACCAAGCTTTTAAAGATGCCAGTAAGGCAATCAACATTCAAAGGTTGATTTTCTTATCTATACGCACAGAATCCACGTGAAGTCAACACTTAAGGATTGAAAAAAATTTGTTTGACTTTACAGAGGTCTCATTGTTTTGTGGTGCATGTTGAATGTAAGCGACTTTCCTGGCAAAGTTCACTAAGTCCATTCACACTATGAGATCACTTCGTTTGGGGGAACAAAACAATGCAGTTTCATGTATGTAATCTATATAAGAATGCCTCTACAAATAAACACGACTTGCCCCCCCCCTCCCCTCCCCATTTTTAAGACTCATTTTATAATTTATTAAAATCAAACTCTCCCTTCTCCCATTTTGAAAATTAAAAATAATAATCCACTCTTTTTTAAAAACCCTAGGTGTGCCTAACGGTGTTATCAACATTGTACTGGGAGAAGGGAAGAGAGCTGGGCAAGCGATTGTTGAACATCCGCAGGTTCCTCTTATTTCCTTTACTGGTGGAACTGCCACGGCTTTGCATATAAAGAAGACTACTGCACACCTGTCCAAGCGATATTCACTCGAGGTACAATGAAAATGCAATGTATGCCTTGTTTGTGTAAACTTGCTTATCCGAGGCAAACAAAAATTTGAGATTTGTTTTTTGGAAAGACAAAGATCTACTCTATGAAATTAGCGAACAGTGATTTAAAAAAAAATTAAAAAAATGAAAGTTTGTTTCAGATGTAGAGGCCTTTAGAGTTTGAGCATATTCCCAGTATCTGTAGCCTAAAATGGGGAAGGCAGACCCATGGATTCACAAGCCTTTAAAGTTTGAGCATATTCCCAGTATCTGTAGCCTAAAATGGGGAAGGCAGACCCATGGATTCACAATCTCTAGAGCCTTGTGCCCATCATCTCTGTGGAAATGAATTAACCTGATGGAGTCTGCTGTGTGTTTGGTATTTTGATTTACCTGTATTGCAGTCTGAAACTCAAGAGAAACTTGACATTTTTTATACCTACATTGTTTAGCGCCTATGTATCATATTATGTTAAAGGTAGTTGTCATGAAAAACAAAACAAAATCTGTTTTTATGTTCAATTTTGACCCCCAAAAAAACACCCTATATGTTTTCATTTTACGATTAGACCCGTAAAGCTGTATGTTAACAGATTGTGTAACCCCACACTTGGCTTTGATCGTGTTTATGTAATCCTCATAGGAGTTTTTGTAATCTCCTTGATAGGCCCCCATCAAAGTAAGCTTATTTTTGTCCTTGCATTTTAAAAGTCAGGTTTCAAATATAGCTGAAGACTTCTTTCGTTAAATTTCTGTTCTTTCTTTTTATAATAAACACTGGTAGTCATTTTATTTAATGTATAACCTAGATACAAACCCATGAAATTGTTTTCATGATGTTTAGCATTGCGTTGTTTGCAACTGTATTTTTAAAATGTGGTCTTATCATGATTCCACAGCTGGGAGGCAAAAACGCTGCCATCATTTTTGATGACTGCAACTTTGACAAGTGTATTGAGACTACCATTAGGTGAGAAATAACAAAAATCCTCTGATCTATGACCCCAACAAATCGTAACTATATTCAACTTCTTGTTTCTCTTGTTTATTTGGAAATTATTTTTTTCCCCCTCATGTCCCCATGTGGAAAGGGTGAAAGATTCATTATTCGTGGGAAATAGAACATTAGACAAGAGGATGTAAAAGGCTATTGGCTAAGCAAGAGAAAAGGCTTGATTAAAGACTTCTTGACTGTTAAAGAAAAATTGGCTCAAAAGCAACATTTTCTTAAAGTTGAATCATCTCCCACCTAAGAACTTTCAAATCATAATACAAATTTTATTTTGATAGAAAGTGTTGCAAAATGAGAAAATAATATCTCAAAGAGTAGTAAGGAAGACAACGTCAGATCTTGCTGTGCTAGGATTTGAACTCGGGACCTCATGTCCAGCAGCCTAACCACTTGACCACTGACGCCACACCTCAAACTTCAAAGTGCGTATATAAAGATGGTTGGAACTAGTAATCAGAAGAGTAAGGAGGAAGCATTTGAGGAAAAAGTTTCTCAGAAATAGGATGGAGGAACAGAAGAATGCTTGAACCGAGATCGATGGATTAGACATTCAAAATGTGGCCATCGTTGAAGGAAAGGCATATGATACACAGCCTAAGAGAATTCAAACTCATATTTGCATTTGATTTGATTTAACCTACATCCACAACTACGGTGATCTTGGGGTCTTTGGTAGGATTTAAAATTTTGCCCGGACTGCCCTGTAAACGGTCAAGGGATCTTTAATGTGCATAGAGTGTTGTGATCTGCACATGGGGACTCCTTTTTATCGTCCATCACCGATGGGACTAGGTGGCGATCCACCTACCGGGGGGGTTTAGATTTTGCTAGAAACAAATTTCGAAAAATTTCAACCGTTGGCGGGGCTAGAACCCATTACCTTTTGGTTGAAAGGCCGACGCCTTGCTTCTGGACTACCGAGTCCTCCAAACTCTTACTAGTCTCAACAAGGAATCTCATCAATTGCTAGCGTTTTAGTTTGTTTTGTGGTTTCTTTTTTTGTCCTTTCCTGGTGAATCATAAGGCTAAGTAAATTTTTATTTTGTTAAGCGAAGGATTGAACTATCATTGATGACATTTTGAGAATTTAAAAAAAGATTAAAAAAAAAAAAAAAAGTTATCTTTTAACTTCTGTTGCACTGTATCAAAGTTTTTCTAAGAATATTAATTAAACCTAAAGAAATTTTTGCGTTTATAATATGGTGTAGTAAAAATGTTTTAAGTTTGACTGTGTTTGCTTTCCAACAGTAGTGATTAATACATCAATGTTTTTATACTTTCAGATCCAGTTTCATCAACCAGGGAGAAGTGTGTCTGTGTACCAGCCGTATCTATGTCCACAGGAAGCTCTACGACAAGTTTCTCACAGCTTTTGTAGAAAAAGCCAAGTAATGACTTGTTTTCTTATTCTTCTTGCTTACCACAAACTTATTTTTTCAAGATATGATAAGATAAGACAACCAAAAAGTGGCCCATTGTTTTGGTGTTATGTTACCTTCGATACAAAATGAAATACAACATACTTACATTAAACATAAGTTATTCTTCAAACATAAACAGCACCATACACATACTAACACATTACGCGATTAAAATATGTATTACATATACATCAAATTTCTCATGCATTTAACCTCGTAATCATGCACATCAGTAGCGATAATAATTTTATAGACAATGGGAAGAAATATAACAATTAGTTGAATTAGACTTAGAAAATACTAGATTGAATTCAGATCTATCATAAAATAGTCTGTTAGTCTAGAATCTAAATCTAAAAGGATCCAGATCTAAAAGCTAGATCTAGATCAACAACTGTGATGCTCTTTAGTGTAGACTTTTCTCTTCAAGTGACCACAAAAGATGTGATGGTATCAATGTCTTCAGGAAGCATCGTTCTACAAAATGAGAAAAACATTAGGGCAAAATAAAGTTTGTGTTTGGACTGCCTAATATCCCCACCATTATCAGGACTTGCACCACATGTGCTAAATGATGCTGATATATATTTTTAGTTTTAAAAAATGTCATGTTTTTAGTTTAGTTATTTTTGTTTGCTTTGTTTTCTTTTGCTGCTGTAGAGTTAAGAGCATTCTAATGAAACAGCATAATTCATTCGATTTTTTGTTGTTGTTTTCGTTAGGTCTCTTGTAGTAGGAGATCCAAAGAGCCCAGACACGTTTTGTGGGGCTCTTATCAGCAAAGAGCATAGAGCAAAGGTGACAGGGTACATAGAGTGCGCTAAAGCAGATGGAGCCACTATCAACTGTGGCCACGGAGTTGTGCCCCTCGAGCTGCCGCAAAGGTGTCAAAATGTAAATGAAAAGATTTGTTTTCTTCTTTGAAATTTTTTTTTACCTCTTGATTTTGAAGTCAATGTTTGTACGTATATAGTGGTTACATAAAGGAAAGCGTCACATCTATTCCAGAGGAGAAAAGTCTACACTAAAGAGCATCACAGGTGTTTTAGCTATGAATGAATGTGCGATAAATTGGCTTAGGTTGCAGTGCGCTTGGAAATCAAAGACGAACATAGGATGGAAATAAAAGATAGACATAGGATGGAAATCAAAGACGAACATAGGATGGAAATGAAAGACGAACATAGGATGGAAATCAAAGATGAACATAGGATGGAAATCAAAGATGAACGGATGGAAATCAAAGACGAACATAGGATGGAAATCAAAGACGAACATATGATGGAAATCAACGATGAACATAGGATGGAAATCAAAGACGAACATAGGATGGAAATCAAAGACAGACACATTTTTGGCTGCGCTTCAGAAACCTTTTGTCGCTGAAGAAGGGTGTTTGGCCTGAACATTTCTCTGTCCCGTCCTGTTTCTTTCCTTTCAGGTGTTTGATTTCCATCTCATGTCTGTCTTCTTTCATGGTGAGACAACGGGTGCTGATGCGGGGTTACTGATTCCATTTTTATCAGGGTTTAGAGACAAGGTGTCCGCCTCTCAACCGCAAGGTCGTGGTTTGTGCCCGGCAGGTTGAAGAAATCTTTCTCAAGTGTTTTCTACCTCTTGTCTTCCCTTTTCAGTTTATTTGCTTCCTTTAGTAAATTCATTGAAATTCTGTAACAGTTTAATTTTTTTTTTTTTAAACAAAGAATAATCTAAAAGTAAATATAGTATCAAAGGGTGATATATCTCTCGGGCGGTTTGTTTGGTGATGAAGTAATCTATCAAGATCCAAAAACATATGAACAAGGGGACGTATGAAAGTTTTTGATACACTGGTTCAACAAAGTTGTTTTTGCAAAAAAACTATTGTGAGTTTTTTACTACAATATTTACAGGATAACAAGTTCATAGTATGTAAGCATTAAATAATGAAAAAACCCAACAAAAATGGCTATTTTTTGGACGATCGAGACTTGCATGTCAAATGTTGACTTTTTTAACAAGGAAAAATTTGTTAGGACTTCATTTGATGTCCTTTTAAATCTTCGGCTTGCCCCATGAACTTCTTTGGTAATTAGATCTGCATAGACCTAGAATCGACCAGTTTTTGCATCCCCCTCCCCTATAGAAATCAAACTTAAGAATTTTATAGGTTTGTTTTCCTTCTCTCTGCTTTCCAGGGTTACTATGTGCGACCGACTGTCATCTCTAACATAAGTAATGACGCGCCTGCCATGAAAGAAGAGATTTTGGACCAGTTACGTGTGTCGTTCCATTTGACGACGAGACAGAGGTTGGTGTGAAAATTCTTCTGTAAATAAATTTGAAAGCTTTGTTTTTCACATGTAGACGCCCTGTACACAATATTTAGCTACGGTCTGAAAAGTCGGTATCTCAGCACCGTTTCCAGCCTTTATCCATATCATGCCTATAACCCGTTGAGGTGAATTGTCTGCTGTTTACAGTAGTAAGGCTATCGGTCTTGGAATCGTAAAGTCTTGGGTTTGAATCCTGCAATTGCTAGGTGTAATGTTGTGTTCCTTTGGAAAGACGCTCAACAGGAATTTCTCCTCTTGAACTAGATGCAAATGGGTACCACGTCAGTTGGGGTGTAAAACCTGCAGACCATGTATTATCACTTGCTTTGCTTCATGTTTTACAAACTGGGATAAACGCTGGCTCTATGGGCCATGATAGCCATGCAGGGATCGGACTCGCATGTGGAAAACGAAAAATCTTCTAAATTTTGCCTGGTTCTTATTAGTTATGAGTGATAACCATCCTGAGATCAGCGCTTATCATATTGGACAGGGTGAACCCGACAAATTAGTCGGTCAATAAATACATCAGCTGGCTATCAGCTCATTGTACTAGTGACATGCTTTTTAATTCTCTGGCTGCTGAGTCCATAAAATGGGGAAAGCTCTGGCTGCTAAGTCCATAAAATGGGAAAAGCTCTGGCTGGTGAGTCCATAAAATGGGAAAAGCTCTGGCTGGTGAGTCCATAAAATGGGAAAAGCTTTGGCTGGTGAGTCCATAAAATGGGAAAAGCTCTGGCTGGTGAGTCCATAAAATGGGAAAAGCTCTGGCTGGTGAGTCCATAAAATGGGAAAAGCTCTGGCTGGTGAGTCCATAAAATGGGAAAAGCTCTGGCTGCTTGAGATGAGGGCAAGAATTAAAAAAAGATTCCTGCTTGCAACAATTTCTGTTCTGCAGATCTGATTATCTATACACGTGTGGTTGAGTCTGTGTGAGGGAGAGAGAGTTCCCTGGAACGGCATTTGATTATCTATACACGTGTGGTTGAGTCTGTGAGAGAGAGAGAAGTTCCCTGGAACGGCATTTGATTATCTATACACGTGTGGTTGAGTCTGTGAGAGAGAGAAGTTCCCTGGAACGGCATTCATTATCTTTGAGTGTCAGATGCTTGGATGAACACAGATTTATGCCTTCTCAGCTTTTTTTGTGGAGAAATTCCATTTGACTGAGATCTTTAGTAATAAATCATTCAATACATTTATTGTTATCCTAACAAATTTGAATTTGCATATTTCAAGGTCATATCTCTTGCCAATGGAGTGTCCTATGGGTTGTGTGCAACATTGTGGACTGAAAATGCTTCAAGAATTCACCGTCTTTCCCCAAAACTAGAGGTCAGTTTCAATGAGAGGAAATTTGAAAATCTTGGAAAATGTTAAAAGAATTTTTAATCAAAGAAGATGTAAAGAAATACAGAAGCACATGATTGACAGGATGGGGGAAAAAAATTCCTGTTGTGGTTGTATGCCATTGTACACATGTTCAAGGGACATAACCCTTGAGAGAAAGTGACATGAAGATGAACACCAGACAAGATTGACAGTGACCGTCACTTCAGGTCCTTTTGCCTTGCCATGAAAAAAGAGCGTTCCATGAACCCTTGTAACTATGTAAGAATATTTATTTCATGTTCTTATTAGTAACTTTCAACATGTCCCTTGCCTTGCTGTCTGTCAGTCTTTACCCATCGGAGAAATATATTTGTTTTTGTCTCCTTTGGATACTTAGCTCCTCATCATGACACATTTTGTGTAAAACAATATATAAAGATCCTGTTATAAGCTAGTCAGGCTTTTCAGACAAACGCTCGGACAAGATCCTTCTCTACCTATAGCTGGGTTCTCATTCACACCTGAGACAAGTGAGGAAAGCAGAGTGAAGTATCTTTTCTAAGAGTACAACTTTTGTAAAAAAAAAAAAAAAAAAACCTGTGCCAGCTGCGGGGGCTTTAACCAGTGTCGTCGTGATTACAAGCTCACAACAGTACAGTTGAGCTACAACGCCTCATAAGTTTATCAGACCAAGTTGGCCTTCCGACGACAGAAAAAGGAAGAAAAATGGGCCTTTTGGCCGAACCTAAGGTTTTGAAGTGGCCTCTTAGACGTGATAATTACAGGGGAAATCCATTACACAGAAAAAGTGGCCTCGTAGATGGTAGCCTCTTAGGCGGAAACCACTGTGTCAAATATTCTTCTAATGACTACTGATCCGGGCTGCAAGTAATCCCATAGTGAAAATCTGAAACAGCTGTCACTACTTCAAATTTTTGGATACGAAAGTGTGGTTTTGAAAAGCAAGCTCTGCACCAGAAGTTATTTTTATTATTTAGGCGTTGAAACAGCAGCTTGCTTGCAAAAATGATGTCAGGAAAATATGAATAGGAATGACTGCAGATTAGGTTCGGGACGAAATCAATATGGATTTTGGCAGCAATGACACTTTTCTGACTTTTTGCCGGAAATCTGGCTTATTGGAAACTAGATATATTTTTAGGCTATCTAAGCTGGCTTTTTCATAACTCCTATCAATGCTATTTACAAGAGAAAGTACCAAAGTCAGATAGATCTAAATTGAGAGCTGTTTTAAACTAGATAGCTCTCAATGTCATCCTAGTCAATCCCAGTAAGAGCCCCATAATACAATCTCAATGCATCAATCAATCCTGTAAGAGCCCCATAATACAATCTCAATGTCATCCTAGTCAATCCTATGTCATCCTAGTCAATCCTAGTAAGAGCCCCATAATACAATCTCAATACCATCCTAGTCAATCCTAGTAAGAGCCCCATAATACAATCTCAATACCATCCTATCAATCCTAGTAAGAGCAAATACAATCTCAGTCAATCCTAGAGCCCCATAATACAATCTCATTGCCACATTATTTACATGTTTTTTTTTCAGGTTGGAACAGTCTGGGTTAACTGCTGGCTGATTCGCGACCTCAACATGCCATTTGGTGGAATGAAGGATTCTGGGACTGGCAGAGAAGGAGGAAAATATTCGACTGAGTTCTTCACAGAAGAGAAGAATATTTGTATACAGTATTGAAAATCTTAGCTCATCCATTTGCGTGGATTCTGAATTGTATTTTAGAAGAAACTGCATGGCGTTAACACTCAACGTTGTTTAAAGCTTTGCGGACTGCTGATGTTTTTTTGTTGAATGATGAGATTGTTGCATTTAAGACTTAAAATTTTTGTGATTTGTCCCTGTTGAATTATCGGGAGTTTTATTAAGTTTAAATGAGGAAACATGATGAGAGACAATGTAAAAGTCTAAAGATTTTCTTGATAAAAATGAAATGCATGGTCCAATCACCAGTTTTAATTTTTTCTCTTCGCAAATGTTTCCTGATGCCTTTGACCTTTGTAAAGGTCCATACAAACACTGATCATGATAGTGCTTTCATTCTTTCTTTATCAGTTTCCGCTTTACCTCCCGGTGTATGGGTCTGGATGCCCGTAAATGTTCGTTCTCTATTTCCTTCTGTGAAAGTTAAATTTCTTTGCTTTAGTGTCTGTTTTATAACTTCTCCCCACTTTCTCTGAGGTGTGCCTTTTGGTCTTCTACCATGGGTGAAATGTGATAAACAAAACAGGGCTTAGGATACAGCCCTGTCTAACTTCTATATTCACCTCAAATTCTTCAGATATGTTTCCAACTACTCTCACTACACATGTTGATTTATTGTAAAACTTTTTAATAGCTTTTGTTAAATTTGGCTTTACATTGTGTTCTTTTAAAGAATGGTACAGTTCATCCAGTGTCAAATGTCTTTCTAGGTAAATAAAACACAGGTGCAGGTCAATCTTTGTTTCAAGGAATTTTCCTATTATTGATCTAATTGTAAATATGTGGTCTTGTACACTTCTTCCTGGTCTGGATCTGCTCTGATGTTCTTCAATCTGAGCTTCTACTCTTTTCCCTAGTCTCATTTCTAGTTTCCTGGCATAAACTTTTCCTGGTAAACGAAATAGGGATATCCCTCTACAGTTTGAGCATTCCAAAGTTGATACTTTCTTGTGTATTGGTACTATCGTTTCCTTTTTCCAGTCATCGGGCACCTGTTTTAACTTCCATGATTGCCGATATAAAAATGCATGTAGTAGTTTGTCCGCCTCTCTCCCATGGTTTTGTTATAGTCATTTCTGGATAAACTTGATTTGCTTCTTTGGCTTTTCCTAGTTTAACTTTTCATTTTCATATACTGTAGCTGTTTTGATTTCTTGCTGCCCCTATTATTATATTATTATATTTAAATAAGGAAACAATCAGTATATTGAGACAAAAGAGAAAGAGAGAGAGAGAGAGAAAGGTGGGGGTAGTAGAGACTAAATGAAAACTGTACAAATGGGTACCAGTTTTAGGTTGGGAAGTAAGTTATAAGATTAATAGCTAAGTGTCCTATCCAGGAGTTAGTATAGTAACACCTGTTCTGTTTATGCTGTAGAAACTGTTGATAAACTCCAATTTATGCTTATTGTTTTATTTATTTGTTTTCAGTGCTGTTATATTTTTTGTTGTTTTTTTTTCTGTTATAGTTACTTTTAGTTGTTTGTTATTTATTTTTTTTATTGTTTCAATATACATGTGAAAAATGATTTTAATATTCCAAATGTTATAAGTTTGAATTGATTAAATTCAGTTATATTTTATGTTAACAAAACAAATGTCATACAACAGGGATTATTCCATGGAGATGGATATATTTTGTATGCTTTGAGTGCCATTTTTATTCAGAACAAGCATTGTTTTAAACAAAAGGAGAAAAAAAAGAAAAATCTTATCGACTCAAGTGAGCTGTAACAGCATTTAGTAGAGTCTTGGGCTCATAATACCCATTTTCCAAATCCACTCTAGAATGCTACTTCAACATCTTTAGAATCGAGTACATCAGTTGATTTTTTTATATAAAGCCTGAAAAGGTACTAATTCTATGGCCAACTTTAATATTGCTGTATCATTCTGAAGAAAGTTGAATTTTCAAACCCGTTTTTCTCAAAACATGTGATTTCTAGCATAAACGTTTTTAAAATCTTAAAATCTCAGAAAGTATTCAACCAGAGTGTTGAAATTTGGTACACAGCTAGACTAGTTTTTGTTATTGGGAACTAGAGATTTTCACTGGTTTATTTTGATTTTCATATCTTTTGTGTTTAAAATCAAAATATTACAAAATTTAGTAATAGTTATTTTTTAAATAAAATACTGATTTTTTTAAGCACATTTAAAAACAGCTGAAATAAATTAAATATGTCTTACTCCTTATTTAAGGGTTTAAAGAATATATCTGAAAAGAATTTCATTGTCCCCCCATATACCTTTTAAGATTTAAAATTTCATTTATACTTTAATTTTTTCCAGAGGAAAAAATTAGCTTTAGAAGATTTTAAATTTAATCTATAAAAAATTCAACAGTGGAAATTCTATGCAGCAGCTCTTGTATAATTATGTTTAAAAATTCATTTTTAAACAGCCCAAAATAACTTTTTGGCAAAACATTTATGATTTTAACATCAAATGTTAACGACTTTTGCTAAATTGACTTCAATTGTTAAATTTTTTAGAAAGAAAAGAAAGCTGTGCTTTGTCTTGGCAACCTTATGTTTTTTTCTAGTTTTGTTCACTTACTAATTAGATTCTGAAACACATTTTAAAGGAAAAAATTTTCTCCCCCTGTTTCCTTTTCTGTGCAAGAAGTGCATTAGTGTGTGACGATTGACAATATCATTGACATGATACTTGATCAAATGTCAACTTGGAATTTCAAGATTTTAACTGTCAATTTGACATGTACTTATTAGTTGTAAATGTCAAACACTGATTCAAGGATTTCAGTTGACATGTGGACAATTGTTATGAGTAGGTTGACATGAAACATGATGAGTGTCGAACATGAAACTCAAGTTCAACTGTTAATTTAACATAGATTCATTCTAACATTAAACAAACACGAATTTAAGATTCGGTTGTAAAGAATATTGACATCTGATACAATGAGTTTAAAGAAATCTCAAGATTGTCTGTCAATTTGATTGTCCTTGATGAGTGTTGACATTTTGAAGCAGTGTGAACACGTGGACTCAGATTTGGCTGACAATGTGATTGTGGCGATGACATGATACTGTCAACACGAATGTCAAGATTTGGCTGTCAATTTGACATGTGGCGATTGACGTGGGGCGATTGACATTGATACATGATAGTGTCAAACACGAATCTCAAGATTCGGCTGTCAATTTGACATGTGACAATTGTTATGAGGAGGTTGACATGATACATGATGAGTGTCGAACACGAAACTCAAGATTCAGCTGTCAATTTGACATGTGGCATTGACATGATACTGTCGAACACGAATGTCAAGATTTGGCTGTCAATTTGACATGTAGTGATTGACGGAGATGATTGACATGATACATGATGAGTGTCGAACACGAATCTCAAGATTCAGGTGTAAATTTGACATGATACATGATGAGTGTCTAACATTAAACTCAAGATTTGTGTCAATTTGACATGTGTTACATGATACTGTCTAACACTTACCTGGTAATTTGACATGTGGCGATTGACGTGATACATGATACAAACTTTAAACATTTCATGATTTAATTTGATATCTCGATTGTTATGAGGAGGTTTTTGATGAGTGCTATATTTATATTTATATGTATTGGCATGATACTTGAAAAAATGTCAAGATTTGGCTGTCAATTTGTCCTTACCACTATAGAAACCTGAGATAACACGATTGATGGGGACTTGTGTTGGTTGTATGTATATATCCCTGTTATAAGTGGTTTTTTGTTATAACATGAATGATGGGGCTCAGGTTGGTTTTTATATTGTATATTTATCCCTGTTATAAGGGTTTCTGTTATAACATGATTGATGGGGCTTAGGTATATGTAGATAAGGGTTTTGTTATAACATGATTGATGGGGCTTAGGGTATATGTATATATCCCTGTTATAAGGGGTTTCAATTTGTTATAATATGATTGATAGGGCTTAGGTGGATATGATATCCCTGTTATAAGTGGTTTCTGTTATAGCATGATTGATAGGGCTTTGGTATATGTATATATCCCTGTTATAAGTGGTTTCTGTTATAATATGATTGATAGGGCTTAGGGTGGGCGATGTATATATCCCTGTTATAAGTGGTTTCTGTTATAGCATGATTGATAGGGCTTAGGGTGGTATATGTATATATCCCTGTTATAAGTGGTTTCTGTTATAGCATGATTGATGGGGCTTAGGGTATATGTATATATCCCTGTTATAAGTGGTTTCTGTCATAGCATGATTGATAGGGCTTAGGGTGGTATATGTATATATCCCTGTTATAAGTGGTTTTTATCATAGCATGATTGATGGGGCTTAGGGTGGTATATGTATATATCCCTGTTATAAGTGGTTTCTGTTATAACATGATTGATGGGGCTTAGGGTGGTATATGTATATATCCCTGTTATAAGTGGTTTTTGTCATAGCATGATTGATGGGACTTAGGTGGTATATGTATATATCCCTGTTATAAGTGGTTTCTGTTATAACATGATTGATGGGGCTTAGGTGGTATATGTATATATCCCTGTTATAAGTGGTTTTTGTTATAACATGATTGATGGGGCTTAGGGTGGTATATGTATATATCCCTGTTATAAGTGGTTTCTGTCATAACATGATTGATGGGACTTAGGAGTTTAGATATATGTATATATCCCTGTTATAAGGGGTTTCTGTTATAACATGATTGATGGGGCTTAGGTGTTGTTTGTATATATCCCTGTTATAAGGGTTTTAGACTGTTATAATATGATTGATGGGACTAAGGTGGTATATATATATCCCTGTTATAAGTGGTTTCTGTTATAACATGATTGATAGATGAGACTAAAAGTACCTGTATATGTCCCTGATATAACACTGTTATAAGTGGTTATAGCAAGTGATCTGACTTACAGGCAAAGGTGGAAGTATGGATAAAATGTGTAGCCCCTATATCCTTTATCAGGTTATGAAATCTTGTTTTGGCATAACATGTTTTTGTCATAACAGACAGGATAGATATCTTACTATATGTCCATATAACCTCTCTTATAAGTATGGAAAAACAAACAGCTCCTAAAACATTTCTCTACAAGTGATGGGGCTTAGGCAAGTGCATGTATATCCATCTCTCTCTTCTCTCTCTCTCTCTCTGTCTCTCATCTCTCTTTCTTTCTCCATCTCTCTCTTTCTCTCTCTTTCTCTCTCTCTTTCTCCATCTCTCTCTCTCTCTTTCTCTCTCTCTCTCTCTCTTGATCTCTCTTTTCTCCATCTCTTTCTCCTCCATCTCTCTCTCTCTCTCTCTCTCTCTCTCTTTCTCCATCGCATCGCCTTCTCTCTCTCTCTCTCTCTCTCTCTCTCTCTCTCCTCTGTTCTAAGTCCATCTCTCTCTGTCTCTCTCTCTCTCTCTCATTGATCTCTCTTAGGTCTCTCTATCTCTCTCTCCCTGTTATCTCTCTCTCTCTCTGTTATCTCATCTCTCTGATCTCTCTTAGGGGTGGTCTCTCTCTCCATCTCTATTCTCCATCTGGTTTCTGTTATTTTAAGGTATTCTGATTGATCTGATCTTAGGAAATGTGGGTATATGTATATATCCCTGTTATAAGTGAAAACAGCTGTTGCCAGCTTGTTACTAATTTTATGATTGATATCTAGTGGCTATCTTACTAAATGCTAGTGAAGGTTGTAGATAGTGGCTATGTTACTAATGCTAGAGAAGGTTGTAAGGTAGTGGCTATGTTACTAATGCTAGTGAAGGTTGTGAGAGGTAGTGGCTATGTTACTAATGCTAGAGAAGGTTGTAAGGTAGTGGCTATGTTACTAATGCTAGAGAAGGTTGTAAGGTAGTGGCTATGTTACTAATGCTAGTGAAGGTTGTAAGGTAGTGGCTATGTTACTAATGCTAGTGAAGGTTGTAAGGTAGTATTCCTGTTACTAATGCTAGAGAAGGTTGTAAGGTAGTGGCTATGTTACTAATGCTAGTGAAGGTTGTAAGGTAGTGGCTATGTTACTAATGCTAGTGAAGGTTGTAAGGATATGACTAATGCTAGTGAAGGTTGTAAGGTAGTGGCCCTGATATAATGCTAGTGAAGGTTGTAATAGTGGCTATGCTAATGCTAGTCAAGGTTGTAAGGTAGTGGCTATGCTACTAATGCTAGTGAAGGTTGTAAGGTAGTGGCTATGCTACTAATGCTAGTGAAGGTTGTAAGGTAGTGGCTAAGCTACTAATGCTAGTGAAGGTTGTAAAAAGTAGTGGCTATGCTACTAATGCTAGTGAAGGTTGTAAGGTAGTGGCTATGTACTAATCTAGGCTATGCTACTAATGCTAGTGAAGGTTGTAAGGTAGTGGCTATGCTACTAATGCTAGTGAAGGTTGTAAGGTCTGGCTGTGCTAATGCTCTGAAGGTCTTTCTCTTGTGGCTATGCTACTAATGCTTGTGAAGGTTGTAAGGTAGTGGCTATGCTACTAATGCTAGTCCAGGTTGTAAAGGTAGTGGCTATGCTCTCAATGCTAGTGAAGGTTGTCCCGTAGTGGCTATGCTACTAATGCTAGTGAAGGTTGTAAGGTAGTCTATGCTACTATTACTAATGCTAGTGAAGGTTGTAAGGTAGTGGCTATGCTACTAATGCCAGTGAAGGTTGTAAGGTAGTGGCTATGCTACTAATGCTAGTGAAGGTTGTAAGGTAGTGGCTATGCTACTAATGCTAGTGAAGGTTGTAAGGTTGTGGCTATGCTACTAATGCTTGTGAAGGTTGTAAAGGTAGTGGCTATGCTACTAATGCTAGTGAAGGTTGTAAAGTAGTGGCTATGCTACTAATGCTAGTGAAGGTTGTAAAGGTAGTGGCTATGCTACTAATGCCAGTGAAGGTTGTAAGGTAGTGGCTATGCTACTAATGCTAGTGAAGGTTGTAAGGTAGTGGCTATGCTACTAATGCTAATGAAGGTGAAGGGTAGTGGCTATGCTAATGCTAGATGGTTGTAAGGTAGTGGCTATGCTACTAATGCTAGTGAAGGTTGTAAGGTAGTGGCTATGCTACTATGCTAGTTAATGCTAGAGAAGGTTGTAAAGGTAGTGGCTATGCTACTAATGCTAGTGAAGGTTGTAAGGTAGTGGCTATGCTACTATTACTAATGCTAGTGAAGGTTGTAAGGTAGTGGCTATGCTACTAATGCTAGTGATTGTAAAGGTAGTGGCTAGTGAAGGTTGTAGGTAGTGGCTATGTTAGCTAGAAGGTTGTAAGGTAGTGGCTATGCTACTAATGCTAGTGAAGGTTGTAAGGTAGTGGCTATGCTAGAGAAGGTTGTAAGGTAGTGGCTATGCTACTAATGCTAGTGAAGGTTGTAAGGTTGTGGCTATGCTACTAATGCTAGTGAAGGTTGTAAGGTAGTGGCTATGCTACTTGTAATGCTAGTGAAGGTTGTAAGGTAGTGGCTATGCTACTAATGCTAGAGAAGGTTGTAAGGTTATGGCTATGCTACTAATGCTTGTGAAGGTTGTAAGGTAGTGGCTATGATACTAATGCTAGAGAAGGTTGTAAAGGTTGTGGCTATGCTACTAATGCTTGTGAAGGTTGTAAGGTAGTGGCTATGCTACTAATGCTAGTGAAGGCTACTAATGTTGTAAGGTTATGGCTATGTTACTAATGCTAGTAAAGGTTGTAAAGGTAGTGGCTATGTTACTAATGCTAGTGAAGGTTGTAAGGTAGTGGCTATGCTACTAATGCTAGTGAAGGTTGTAAGGTCGTACTTTTTACTTACAGTACACTATGACCACCTTATTACCAATGATAAAAGTAGGAAGGGTGATTAGATCTACTGTTCCTTTAGCCGCAAAATTATTATTATGTTGATGAGTGACACTTCCAACAGACAAGTTGGTTGAGACCAACATGTCGATACAAGGATAAGTAAAGAAATACACAAAATGTGTCAGGTTATATGCTTGTGCTTTATTGACAATTTTTAAGGGACACATTTTTACTACAAAGATATGTCGACATAAAGAGAATGTCTTTATAAGCAAAGTCCGCAAATGAGATGGACAATATAAACTGGAATGTAACGGTAAAGTAATATAAATCAATACATAAGGAAATATATGAAAGACAACAATACTCTTTTGATTGACTTTACAGATGAATATCAATATGGTATTTCTAAGATTAAAATTTAATCCTGTATTAAGTACAATTTACATGGTATGTATGTTGGATTCTCTTTAAAAAAAGAAAAGAATTTGTAACAGCCTGTTTTGGTAGTGCATGTACTATACAGTTCTCCTGATCATTTTATTTCTTTCAAATTCAATGATGATTTTCACAATTCCAGAATTAAATCAATATTGTTCACCTTCCTCCAAGTAGAGAAGAACATTGAAATGGCTCACTGATGTAAAAGCAGTGAGCCTGTACCTATGGGTAGATGCACATAACAAACACATCTTTGTATAACTTTTATTTATAGTACAGTAATCCCATGAGTGAGACTAATAATAATATCATGATTACAAGTCACAGTGTAGAAAAGAACACTATGACAAAAAACTATAACTTTACTAAAGTTTTACAAAAGGAGACACATGTTTTGTGAGTATTTGTGTTGAAAGCAAAGAAATGAAAACAAAATGAAAAGAAGAATAAAAGTTTGATGGGAATGATGAATATTGTTATGACATTGGTACACGTTGACCAATATGGACGCTGGGTTCTCTTTCTGATATCACTACTTAGCGTTCCAGGAAAATTATATGCCAGGATACTGGAAATGATACTAAAGAAAAGAGTAGAGGATCAGATTGAAGAGCATCAGAGTGGATTTAGACCATGAAGAAGTGTACAAGATCACATTTTTACAATTAGACAAATAATAGAAACATTCTTTAAGAGAAACATTGACTTGCACCTGTGTTTTATTGACTAGAAAAAGGCATTTGACACTGTGAGGAGGGACGAACTATGGCATTCCTTAAAAGAACACAATGTAGGGCAAAATTTAATAGATTTTTTTAGAATCCATTAAAGGTTTTTACAATAAACCAACATGTGCAGTGGGAGTTGCTGCAAACATATCTGAAGAATTTGATGTAGATATAGGAGTAAGACAGGGTTGTAGCCTGTCCTCTTTGTTTATCACATTTATGGATTCAGTCGCAAAGGCATCCTCAAAAATGAAGAAATTGAATGTAGGTATGTGGAAGCTCAAACCAGTAAATGTATCAATGCTTTCATTTGTTGGTGATTTAGTTCTGTTTGGAAAATCAGAAAGTGACCTTCAGTCGAATATCAACATTATGAACAATGAACTAAATAAAATAGGAATGAGAGTGAATGCAAAGAAAACCAAAACAATACTAGTAACTAGGGAAGCTAAAACACAAAATCTTAAATTGGGCAGGGAGAATTTAGAACAAGTTCAAAGCTACAATTAGCTAGGAGTAATGATTAACTCAAAGGGAAAACTAAGAGAAGAAATCAGCCAGAGAATCCAAAGGCAAGTGCAATATACAACCATCTAGGAAAGTCATTTGTAGGTAAACAAGAATTGTCAACAAAACCAAAATGGCAGTATACAATACAGTTTATTGTCCTACTCTTCTCTATGGCAGCGAAACATGGACCTTAGACAGTAGAGAATACAATAGAGTACAGGCAGTTGAAATGAAATATCGAAGAAGAGTGGTAGGGAAATCTAAAAGAGACAAAATCAGAAACACAGCAAAAAGAGATCAAACCAAAGCAGATGACATAACAACTAAAATAGAAACAAATCAATTGAGATGGTTTGGGCATGTAAACAGAATGAATGACAATAGAATAGCTAAATCAGTATACAGTGCTAAAGCCCAAGGTAAAAGACCAAAAGGCCGACCTCAGAGAAAGTGAGAAGAAGATATAAAAGAGGCATTGAAGCATAGAAATTTAATTTTTTTGGAAGGAAACTGAAAATGCCAGGAAAGGGCATCCTGGAGAAAGATCATCTCTGGCATCTGAACAATACACCGAAAGGTAGAATGAGAACTGATAAATGAATAAATAAATAAAGGTTATCTTTCTTCAAAATGAATTTCAAACATTCTGCTGTGGTAGGTAGCATTAGAAGATTTTCCTTGTCTCCACAACTAAACAGTTAAATAAATTTTGGTCCTATTCTCTCCAAGTTGGACGGATAGGGTCACCAAGGATGACCTCAGAAAACAAGGTAACCAACAGCCCACTGAGCATGACATCAAACAAGGTAACCAACAGCCCACTGAGCATGGCATCAAAACAAGGTAACCAACAGCCCACTGAGCATGACATCAAACAAGGTAACTAACCAACAGCCCACTCAACATGACATCAAACAAGGTAACCAACAACCCACTGAGCATGACATCAAACAAGGTAACTAACCAACAGCCCACTGAGCATGACATCAAACAAGGTAACCAACAGCCCACTGAGCATGACATCAAACAAGGTAACCAACAACCCACTGAGCATGACATCAAACAAAGAACATGGAAGTTTAGTTAGTGGCTTGGGCATACTTATGAAAAAGACCCAGCAAATATCGCCAGATATAGGCCCTGAAATGGAACCCGCAAGGCATTACAAAGGTCACAGAACTCATAGAAAAGACCTGAAACAGGAATCAACTGAGACAGGACATACATGTACGTGGAAAAAATGGAAAAGATTGCACAAGACAGGACATACATATACGTGGAAACAACAGGAAAAAGATTGCACAAGACAGGACATACATGTACGTGGAAACAAATGGAAAAGATTGCACAAGACAGGACATACATGTACGTGGAAACAACTGGAAAATATTGCACAAGACAGGACATACATATACGTGGAAACAATGGGAAAAGATTGCACAAGACAGGACATACATATACGTGGAAACAATGGGAAAAGATTGCACAAGACAGGACATACATGTACGTGGAAACAACTGGAAAAGATTGCACAAGACAGGACATACCTGTACGTGGAAACAACGGGAAAAGATTGCACAAGACAAGACATACATGTACGTGGAAACAACTGGAAAAGATTGCACAAGACAGGACATACCTGTACGTGGAAACAGCTGTTTCACAAGACAGAAGAAAATAAAGATGGCTGTTGGCGGCCTGTTGGCGGCCTATGCCCCGGGATGAGAGATGCGATAAACTAAAACTTCCTTCAAGGAGAGAAGAACATTGAAGTGGCTTACTGATGTAAACGCAGTGAGCTTTCACCTATGCGCATAACAAATACATCTTTGTATAATCTTTATTCTATAGTACAGTAATCCCATGAGTGAGACTAGTAAATATATCATGCAAAAAAAAGAACACAATGACAAAAAAAGTATAATCTTACAAAAGGAGCAACATGTCTCTTACATATTTGTGTTGAAAGCAGAGGAATGAAAAGACAAAAATGTATAAAAAAAAGAATGAGACAAAAAGAAGAAGAAAAGGTTGATGGGAATGAATAATGAGTATTTCCATTACATCAACACACTGGGTTGAACAATCAGCTATGCCATAAAGTTGCATAAAAATTGAGAACATTGAATGAAATAAATTCAAAGATACTGAGGTAAAAACAGTGAACCTGCAGTTATATATAATTTATAATGCGTAGTACTGTAATCGCAGAGAAAAGTGTATAATAAAAAAGGTAGACTCTGCAGGAGACTCTTGGTAATATTCTGTAGAGGGCACATCAGCAATGAACAAAACAAGGAGAAGACTGCACCAAGCAATAAAATGTATGTCTGCTGGCTGCTGTGAAGAGAAGGAAATTGAATTGCTATGGCCATACATACCATAACTTTAAATGTTCTTTCTTAACTTATCTTACAAGGTATCTTTAAAAAAAAATTGCTTAAAATCAATATCAGCAATGAAAAGTGTGTTAAATCATTATAAACAAATAAACATCAATCAAATTCAGCAATAAAAAGACATTTCACTACTTTCAACAGTAAACTCCAATCATCTTAAAAAAAAAGTCAGCAACAGAAAAACTGTCCCTACTTTCAATTCAATGATGAACATTAAGTGAAAAGTGCAAGCAATGAGAATAAATGCATATAAAATACTGTGGTGTAAAGTAAGAAACGGTTTGATTAAACGTCTTTGGTAAATAATACACCAGATGCTAGGTAACAATAGTAACATCTCTTGGCTAATTGAAGAATCTGAATACATCGTACCAATCACCTCGCACTAGACGGAATAGTGAGGGTTTTTGATAGAACAGGAGCATGTACATAGTCTGATCATCATCAATAATTCCTTTGTGCATCCACTCCTCGACTTGTCGCTTCTGCAGTTTGTAAAGTTCTTTGAAGGCCTCGTTACCCCCAGCAAAGAAAAGGCCCGCTAGGATGTTGATGCTCAGTTTATGAATGTTGTCTTTTTGGTCTCTGTAGTACTCGGCTCCTGGTTCTCTATCTAGGAATGTGATTTGGTGTGGATAGTCAAAAGATTTTGAGGAATCCACACACCATCTTCCGGATGGATATCCTCTCCGTGTCCATAGCCCCCATCCATCCAGATCAGGAAGGACGTGTTAAAAAAATTCTCCCTGGCAGTTCTGAAAATGATGAATGTCATGTATATAATGTCATCGATATTTATTCAGGTATGGTGACATTGGTGGCCTGGAGTCTAGAGGTTAACTGCCAGACTTAACGTCATGAGGTCCCGAGTTCAAATCCTGGCAATGCTAGATTCACCATTGTGTTCTTTGGTAGGACACTTCACACAGATTTTGCCACTAGATCCTGGTGAAAATGGGTACCAGTATCAGCAAAGAAGTAAAACCTGTGATACATCGGTATGCTATACAGGATACAATGCAACGTTATCCCTTGTTTCACCTAATACTATAGAAACCACAATAAGCTCTGGATCTATGAGCCTGGAATGAAGGTTACATTCCTTGGCACCAATGCCAACAATCCTGGTTCTTACACAGCATTAAAAGAAGAAGGGAGGAAGACGGGAAATTGATTCCTACTTCAATAATAATTGGTTGGATATGTCTTTATATTTATATGTTATTTGATCCACACCCAGCTTAAAAGGATTTCATCATTAATTATCATTGATATACATGGCACTTCATAAATTGCAACAATAATGAAAGATAATCCATCTCAGAATATAGGTCAGGCTTCTAGATTTTGCCAAAATAACCCATCTCAGGGTTTGGATTAGGCTTCTATATGTTGCCAAAATAACCCATCTCAGAGTTTGGATCAGGCTTCTATATGTTGCCCAAATAATCCATTTCAGAGTTTGGATCAGGTTTCTACATATTGCCAAAATAATCCATTTCAGAGTTTGGATCAGGTTTCTATATGTTGCTAAAATAATCCATCTCAGAGTTTGGATCAGGCTTCTATATGTTGCCAAAATAATCCATCTCAGAGTTTGGATCAGGCTTCAGATTTTGCCAAAATAATCCATTTCAGAGTTTGGATCAGGCTTTGATTTTGCCAAAATAATCCATTTCAGAGTTTGGATCAGATTTCTATATATTGCCAAAAAATCCATCTCAGAGTTTGGATCAGGCGTCTATATGTTGCCTAAATAATCCATCTCAGAGTTTGGATCAGGCTTATATATGTTGCCAAGACAAACAGCGCAGTCAGTTTCATGGAGCATAGTTAGCTCGGTTGGTAGCACGCTTTATTTTCATGGTGAGGCGATGGGTGCCGACGCAGAGGTCACGTGTTCAATCTCCATGGTGGCCAAGATATTTTCTGTCTATTCCTTGTATTTGTTTCGTCTTTATCTTATGTCATTTCCTTCACTAAATGTTGTCAAGACTTTTTCACTTCACTTTTTTAAGTCTGGCTTTTTTGCCAAGATAATCAAAGGGCAACTTTGACTGAGATAATAAAACTCAGGTTAATGTAGTATTTAAAAACAACATTAAGATTCAAATCTAGTCTTTACTGTCAAGGAAAAAATCAATCATTAAATGAGAAAAGAATTAAGTGCACTCAAACCTCGTTATACCACCAACTGTTGTGCCAGTGGTAACTTGGGGTTAAAACGGGAATGGCGTTATATTAATTATATATAATGAAAACACCCTTTGTCAATATTACAAGAAGGGGGATAATCAATTTTTGACTAATCAAGTAGAAAAAAATCCTGATCACTAAACAATACAATGTAAGTTTGTAAGTCCACTGCATGTGAAAAGGCTGTTGTAGTATTATAATGGTAGGACCACCCAGTCACTTAATGTATTCTAGAAAAAAACATTGACAGAAACACACCTGACTCAAAAATGGATTACATAGTTTATGACTCATAACATTGTTGTGACTGTGAGTGTGAAGCCTAATTCTTGCAACTCAATCAATTGGATCCAGTCATAGCCACGCCTACCCTATCACGCTACTGTCACGATGACGTGATCTGGATCTATACCGATGCCACTCTTCATTCGGGTGACCTAGGCCTAAGCGGTGGATGACAAACCGTCTCCAAAACCTTCAGTACTCTTATTCCCGTAAAGAAGAAGCCTTGTGTCACTAGTGTCACTGTCAGTGTCATTGAGTATGTGTAAGAGTGAGAGTATTAAGCCACACATGACACTGATGCCTGTGTGTGTGTATGTACGTGTGTAACTCCGTGATATGTAACCAAGCCAAACTAGATCCTACTTGTACTGTACCCACTTGTACCTACCTGTACCTACTTGTACCCACTTGTACCCACTTGTACCTACCTGTACCTACTTGTATCTACTTGTACCCACTTGTACCTACCTGTACCTACTTGTACCCACTTGTACCCACTTGTACCACTTGTACCCACTTGTACCCACTTGTACCCACTTGTACCCACTTGTACCTACTTGTACCTACTTGTACCCATTGTACCCACTTGTACCCACTTGTACCCACTTGTACCACTTGTACCCACTTGTACCTACTTGTACCCACTTGTACCCACTTGTACCTACTTGTACCTACTTGTACCCACTTGTACCTACTTGTACCTACTTGTACCCACTTGTACCTACTTGTACCCACTTATACCCACTCTACCCACTCGTACCCACTTGTACCTACTTGTACCCACTTGTACCCATTTGTACCCACTTGTACTATACCCACTTGTACCCATTTGTACCCACTCGTACCATTTCGGGAAGTGGGTGGTGATGCACACTGGCTGTATGGTATGACCAGTGGTGTTTTACAATAGTTATTATTAAGGAACGTTAATGCTAAATCATGGGTGGGTGGCAGTACTTGAGTTATTTAATTGTTTTTGTACATTGTCAGATCCGTACAAAGGTGAAAGACTGGTGGTAATCGAGCATGGCGGTATAACAGGTGGGGGGTGTGGGGTGTGGTGTAATGAGGCTTGAGTGTGTATACAAATGTATGATAAATTAATATATGAATCATTATTAGCAATTATGTAGATACAATGTAGACAGATATATAGAGAGTAGAGAGACAGACATTGGTAAGCTAAATTGCATTAAATCTATTTAAGGTAAATAACAAAAGTTTGCTGAATGCTGGCCTTTCTGGCAAAGCGTGACGGTAATTTTGCGAACCCATAATGATGTCTCGGGACTTTCACCCCCAATCTCTAATAATCTCTGCCGGTAACTTAAGGTTTCTTTAAAGACAAAATACAGTTAACCCACATACTCTCCCTCAAGAAATGCCTCTTCCATTTTCTTACCTGTCCATAAGGTAGAGTTTGGACAACTGTAGAATATCGTATTCGGGTACATATGATTCACACATATGCTTTTTGACTAGTTCGTTGTCTTTCCGGTATTCTTGGCTGTCCATTATTTCTTGAATGCGATCCCTTAACCTGAGCAAGGAGATATCAAAGAAACAAAGACAAAGACAAATTCAAAGTCGATATAAGTGGAGTCTGGGATCTAACGCGGATCTAGTGGCGTCTGTGGCCAAACGGTTAGGCTGCCGGATTGGGGACCATGAGGTTTTGGGTTCCAATCCTAGTAACGTTAGGCCCGACGTTGTGTTGCTTGAAACCCCCCCCCCCAACAACAACAACAACACGTAACACACATTTTCCCCTCCTACCCAGGTGCAAATGGGTACAGACACTAGCTAGGGAGTAAAAAAAACCAGAATAGTGTCCTGGCCAGAGGTGATTTTAGTGTCCGCTTAAGCCAGAAATGGGGATAAACTTTAGATGGGCAGTCCTTGAAGGAACTTTACTGTTCCTTAGAGATAAACTTGGTAAATGCTGTTGAAAACTGTTACAGGGAGATAAACTCTGGCTAGATGGGCAGTAAGGGCCTTGAAGGAACTTTACTGTTACAGGGACTTAGAGATAAACTCTGGCTAAATGGGCAGTAACAGCATTGAAGGAACTTTACTGTTACAGGGACTTAGAGATAAACTCTGGCTAAATGGGCAGTAACGGCCTTGAAGGAACTTTACTGTTACAGGGACTTAGAGATAAACTCTGGCTAAATGGGCAGTAATAGCATTGAAGGAACTTTACTGTTACAGGGACTTAGAGATAAACTCTGGCTAAATGGGCAGTAACGGCATTGAAGGAACTTTACTGTTACAGGGACTTAGAGATAAACTCTGGCTAAATGGGCAGTAACGGCCTTGAAGGAACTTTACTGTTACAGGGACTTAGAGATAAACTCTGGCTAAATGGGCAGTAACGGCATTGAAGGAACTTTACTGTTACAGGGACTTAGAGATAAACTCTGGCTAAATGGGCAGATGGGAACAGTAACGGCTCTTGAAACGGCATGAACTTTACTGTTACAGGGACTTAGAGATAAACTCTGGCTAAATGGGCAGTAACGGCCTTGAAGGAACTTTACTGTTACAGGGACTTAGAGATAAACTCTGGCTAAATGGGCAGTAACGGCCTTGAAGGAACTTTACTGTTACAGGGACTTAGAGATAAACTCTGACTAGATGGGCAGTAACGGCCTTGAAGGAACTGTACTGTTACAGGGACTTAGAGATAAACTCTGACTTTATGGGCAGTAACGGCCTTGAAGGAACTTTACTGGGACTTAGAGATAAACTCTGGCTAGATGGGCAGTAACGGCATTGAAGGAACTTTACTGTTACAGGGAATTAAAAAAGGAGGTCCCGTATGCAGATCACAAGACCCTGTACACGTTAAAGTTCCCGTAGCTTGTTTACAGGGCAGTCCGTGCAGAAATTAGTAATCCAACCAACACCCCTTCCACACACACCCCCCCCTGGTCGGGATTCTTTTAGTTGTGGATGGGGGTAAAATCATTTCAAATCAAAATCAAACTGAGCAAATATTTGTGAACTCGGCCTATTGGTTTCAAACCCACTGTAGGCTTACATGTTATATATCTGCAATGACTATGACATGACGTGTACTTACTTGAAATAAGGCAGGTCTTCGAAATCCAGGGAAACGATATGCGTGCGGGATTCTCTGCCCCTCCTCATCCAGTCGATGAAGGGCTGGCCTTTCTTGTCCACATACACCACCATGTTGACGTCCAGGCGAAGCACCCTTTGCATGTACAGCAGGTAGGTGTTGTAGGTTCGAGTCTGATAACCCCAGCTGCCTCGCCCTATGTCTACCATAAGAGTCACCAGAGTGAAGTTGTACAGACCTGGTCAGTGAACAGTTACACAGCATGTTGGTTAGTTTGGGCGCTACGGCCCAGGTTTTGTTTTTGTTTGTTTGTTTGTTTGTTTGTTTGTTTGGTTGGATTTTACTACACTGTCCACCATCTCAATCTCAAGGGTTTGTTACCGACTTCTATCTTCTAGTTGCGTGGAGCATAAAATACCTGTACATGTACTTGTACCTTAAGAGATCGTAATTTATAATAAGTAAATAAAGAATAAATAAATATATAATGAATACATATCATACCGGTACATCTATTATCTATCTATCTTTCTATCTTTCTATCTATAGGTTGTCAGAATAAATATATCATACATCTATTACCTATCTATCTTTCTATCTATAGGTTGTCAGAATAATATTTAGGTCGGGTATCATTACTATCATCCATATCAGAAGACTCTAGTAGAATAGATCTATGTCTAAATGGTAAAATGACAGTTACAGTTACAGGAGTAACAACCACATTGCTCATGATGGTCTAGCACTAGCAGTAGCAGGAAGCCCCGAGTAAGCCATAAGCCATAAGCCATAAGTAACCAACATGGAATCTGAATACAGTGGAGCTCGGACAGGTCTGGGGGAGGTGGGGGTGGTGGGAAATCCCGTTGTCATCTTTGTAGCCGAGTTCCGTTGTAACTGTGTTACAATAGAACTAGAACACGGGAGGAAGGCGTGTTCATTTACGAATCCATTGCAATGAACATACACCTGCATTATGTAAGCCAGAACAACGCTATTACAGTAGACAGACAATATCATCAACGACTTCAGTGTCAACTACACCTGCATTATGTAAGCTAGAACAACGCTATTACAGTAGACAGACAATATCATTAACGACTTCAGTGTCAACTACACCTGCATTATGTAAGCTAGAACAACGCTATTACAGTAGACAGACAATAACATCAACGATTTCAGTGTTAATTACACCTGCATTATGTAAGCCTACAACGCTATTACAGTAGACAGACAATATCATTAACGACTTCAGTGTCAACTACACCTGCATTATGTAAGCCTACAACGCTATTACAGTAGACAGACAATATCATCAACGACTTCAGTGTTAATTACACCTGCATTATGTAAGCCTACAACGCTATTACAGTAGACAGACAATATCATCAACGACTTCAGTGTCAACTACACCTGCATTATGTAAGCCAGAACAACGCTATTACAGTAGACAGACAATATCATCAACGACTTCAGTGTCAACTACACCTGCATTATGTAAGCCAGAACAACGCTATTCACAGTAGACAGACCATATCATCAACGACTTCAGAGTCAACTTCGATGAGACACCGCAGCGCTGGTTGGCGTACATTCCCAATCCGAGAAGACCCAAGCCGTTCCAGTGTCTGTCACAATCACTGTCCACTTTAACCAAGATACAGGCCACGTGGTGCGCAAGTTGATATCAAATTACATCACGCACTCACGCACATATACACACACACACACACTCCCACACACACACACACTCTCTCTCTCTCTCTCTCTCTCTCTCTCTCTCTCTCTCTCTCTCTCTCTCTCTCTCTCTCTCAAACACACCCACGCAAACGGTCACAGACAGTGTGATCAAGCATCATCATAGAATTGCCATGCCACAGTAAATACATGTACATGTAGAACATGTAGTGGTAGCAGCGCTTCCGTTGGTTATAGGCCGAAATGATGCAGGCTAGTTAAAAACAAAAGAATACAGTACGGCATAATTATTGTAATGAGCCTGATGTATAGGCACGATAACAACGATATTGTAGCCTACATAGTGCAAGCGTGGGTCTAGCCTACAGAGAGTGCCATAGGAGAGTGTCATGGGAGAGTGTCAATAGGAGAGTGTCATAGGAGAGTGTCCTATGAGAGTGTCAATAGGAGAGTGTCATAGGAGAGTGTCAATAGGAGAGAATGTCATGGGAGAGTTTCAATAGGGAGTGTCAATGGGAGAGTGTCAATGGGAGAGTGTCAATAGGAGAGTGTCATAGGAGAGTGTCAATAGGAGAGTGTCAAGAGTGTCAATAGAGAGTGTCAATAGGAGAGTGTCAATAGGATGTCAGAGAGTGTCAATAGGAGAGTGTCAATAGGAGAGTGTCATAGGAGAGTGTCAATAGGAGAGTGTCAATAGGAGAGTCAGGAGTAGGAGAGTGTCAATAGGAGTGTCATAGGAGAGTGTCAATAGGAGTGTCATAGGAGAGTGTCAATAGGAGATTGTCATAGGAGTGTCAATAGGAGAGTGTCAATAGGAGAGTGTCAATAGGAGAGTGTCAATAGAAGAGTGTCATAGGAGAGTGTCAATAGGAGTGTCAATAGGAGAGTGTCATGGGAGAGTTTCAATAGGAGTGTCAATAGGAGAGTGTCAATAGAAGAGTGTCATAGGAGAGTGTCAATAGAGAGTGTCAATAGGAGAGTGTCAATAGGAGAGTGTCAATAGAGTGTCAATAGGAGAGTGTCAATAGGAGAGTGTCAATAGGAGAGTGTCAATAGGAGAGTGTCAATAGGAGAGTGTCAATAGGAGAGTGTCATAGGAGAGTGTCAATAGGAGAGTGTCAATAGGAGAGTGTCAATAGAGAGTGTCAATAGGAGAGTGTCAATAGGAGAGTGTCAATAGGAGAGTGTCAATAGGAGAGTGTCAATAGGAGAGTGTCATAGGAGAGTGTCAATAGGAGAATGTCAATAGGAGAGTGTCAATAGGAGAGTGTCATAGGAGAATGTCAATAGGAGAGCGTCATAGGAGAGTGTCATAGGAGAGTGTCATAGGAGAGTGTCAATAGGAGTGCCATAGGAGAGTGTCAATAGGAGAGTGTCAATAGGAGAGTGTCAATAGAAGAGTGTCATAGGAGAGTATCAATAGGAGAGTGTCAATAGGAGAGTGTCAATAGGAGTGTCAATAGGAGAGTGTCAATAAGAGAGTGTCAATAGGAGAGTGTCATAGGAGAGTGTCAATAGGAGAGTGTCAATAGGAGAGTGTCATGGGAGAGTGTCATAGGAGAGCTCCTATCCAACTCTGCCTTCTTATTAGTTCTTTAAAGGAAAATTATGGCAGCGAAACCTGGACCTTAGACCGTAGGGAATACAGTTGAGTACAGGCAGCCGAAATGAAATATCTAAGAAGAGTAGTAAGGAAAACTAAAAGAGACAAAATCAGAAACACAACAAGAGATCAAACCAAAGCAGATATGATAAAAACTAAGATAGATATGAATCAACTGAGATGGTTTGTGCATATTAACAGAATGAATGACAATAGAATAGCTAAATCAGTATACAGTGCTAAAACTCAAGGTAAAAGACCAAAAGGCAGAGCTTGGAGAAAGTAGGAAGAAGATATAAAAGAGGCATTAACGCAAAGAAACCTACCTTTCACGGAAGGAAACAGAAAATGTCAGGAAAGAGCAGACTGGAGAAAGACTATTTCGGCAATCTAAACCCATACACCGGAATGTAGAATGGGAGCTCATAAAGAAAGAAAGAAAGAAAGATGATATAATTGATAGAGGTTTTCACGTCGACAAGTTAAGTACCCAACTGTATTATCTTTTCCCTTGATAGACAGTGTGCAGCGGGTTTTTTACAATCGAGGATTTTTAACTGTCCCCTATTGTAATTGAGATGCCGTTGTAGGTGAGCTCAACTGTAGTGCGCTGTAGTGTAGACATATTCTTCTTATTTCCTATTTATTAGTACATGTAGTGTAGACATATTCTCTCTTGTTTCCTATTTATTAGTAGACATATTCTCTCTTGTTTCCTATTCATTAGTAGTAGTGTAGACTTTCTTGTTTCCTATTTATTAGTACATCTCTCTTGTTTCCTATTTATTAGTACATGTAGTGTAGACATATTCTTTCTTGTTTCCTATTTATTAGTACATGTAGTGTAGACATATTCTCTCTTGTTTCCTATTTATTAGTACATGTAGTGTAGACATATTCTCTCTTTCTTGTTTCTATTTATTAGTATATGTAGTGTAGACATATTCTTTCTTGTTTCCTATTTATTAGTACATGTAGTGTAGACATATTCTCTCTTGTTTCCTATTTATTAGTACATATTCTCTCTTGTTTCCTATTGATTAGTAGACTTATTCTTTCTTGTTTCCTATTTATTAGTACCTGTAGTGTATTGATTAGTACATATTCTTTCTTGTTTCCTATTTATTAGTACATGTAGTGTAGACATATTCTCTCTTCTTGTTTCCTATTTTATTAGTACAGTACACTCTCTTCTTTCTAGATTAGTATATACTGTAGTAGACATATTCTCTCTTGTTTCCTATTTATTAGTACATGTAGTGTAGACATATTCTCTCTTGTTTCCTATTTATTAGTACATGTAGTGTAGACATACACTCTCTTGTTTCCTTCCTATTTATTAGTACATTGATTAGTGTAGACATACACTCTCTTGTTTCCTATTTGTTAGTATATGTAGTGTAGTCTTTTCTTTCCTATTTATTAGTACATATAGTGTCCAATATAATCCATATTAGTATTCTAATATAATCCTTCTTTCCTATTTATAAATAATCCATGGTTACCTTCATTATAATCCATGGTTACCTTTGTCTTTTATAATCCTATTGTTACCTTTGTCTAGGATATAATCCATGGTTAGCTTTGTCTAAGATAATCCATGGTTATCTTTGTCTATTATAATCCATGAGTTCTATTGTTTTCTACACACTTTGTCTAATATAATCCATGGTTACTTTTCTTTGTCTATTATAACTTTAAAGTAAAGGTCACTGAGTTACCTTTGTTTCTAATATAATAAATGGTTACCTTGTTCTAATTGATAATCCATAGTTATGCACACTTGTCTAATATAACACTGGTTACCTTAATGTCTAATATAATCCAGTTCTACCTTTTCTAATATAATCCATGGTTACCTATTGTCTAATATAGTTCTATGGCTTTGTCTATATAATCCACTGGTTACTATGGCTTTGTCTAATATAATCCATGGTTACCCCTTGTCTAATATAATCCATGATTACCTTTGTCTAATATAATCCATTCTTTGGTTACCTTTGTATTATATAATCTTATTATAATCCATGGTTACCTTTTGTCTAATATAATCCATTTTATTACTAAAATTTGTTACTATTATAATCCATGGTTACCTTTGTCTATTATAATCCATGGTTACCTTGTCTATTATAATCCATGGTTACCTTTGTCTATTATAATACATGGTTACCTTTGTCTATTATAATCCATGGTTACCTTTGTCTATTATAATCCATGGTTACCTTTGTCTATTATAATCCATGGTTACCTTTGACTCAGTACCTTTGTCCACAGGCAAGGTGTCGACCTCTCAACCTTTTCTAATGAATCATGGGTTCAAGCAACGTCACCGTTTGAAACATTTTCGTTTTTTCCTCGAGTACAAAGGCGACTCTACCCCCCCCCCCATGGGTTCAAGCAACCCCCGTCTCCTTATCCAGGTAGATGGATCGACACCCAGTCCGTAGGAGACGGACGATAAAATGATAAAACGGTGGAGGTCCCTTGTGCAGATCACAACACTCTGTGCATGTTAAAGATCCATCGGCTGTTTGTTTACAAGGGCAGTCCGGGAAAAATTCAAAATCTTACCACAGCCCCTGAGTGACATCACCATATTTACCACAACTGTTCAAATCAAATCAAATCAAATCAAATGGGAATCAAATCTAACCTTTCTCGACACCAAATCCCTCCCATTTCAAGAGGATGGCCAGGTAATCCGAAAAAAAAAAAAAACAAAAACAAATCGAGCAAGACCTTCATCTTGCCACTGTAGCTCACAACAGTAAGCACTCCACATGAAGCCACACGTGCAGATGGACAAGACTAGGAAGGTCAACACGCTTTACGGCTGTATTAGTGTAAGGCGACTGCCGCCATTTCATAGCAGTGGCCGTGGTGGCAGCAAGCAGTCTCATGTTCGTCGCCCAAGAGGATGAAGAGTTCCAGGTAGCTTTCACACTGCAAAAGGCCTGAGGAAAAAAAAAAAAACAAAAACAAATTTAAAGATAAAAATAGTCACTGATTAATATTCAACCTGTATTTCATTAACGCACAGGGTCAACCTGGGAGCAGTCGTTCAACCAGGTTATACATTCAGTTAACCTGACAGTCGATCTTTTGAACGGCCATTTCACTACAAGCCAGTCTTTGAACCAGTGTCAACAAACTCACAACACTGGTCAACCTGGGCCAGTCATTTTGAACCAGTATTAAGCAACACTAGGGTTAGTCACCAGTGTCGTCGTTTACAAACTCACAACACTAGGGTCAACCTGGGCCAGTCACTGACAAATTCGATCTTTTTGAACCAGTGTCTACCCATAGGGTCAACCTGGGCCAGTACCAGTCATTACAAACTCACAACACTAGGGTCAACCTGAGTCAACCAGTGTCGTCGTGATTACAAACTCACAACACTAGGGTCAACCTGGGCCAGTCAAGGGGTGAACCAGTGTCGTCGTGATTACAAACTCATGGGTCAACCTGGGCCAGTTTGAACCAGTGTCGTCGTGATTACAAACTCACAACACTAGGGTCAACCTGAAAGGGTTTGAACCAGTGTCGTCGTGATTACAAACTCACAACACTAGGGTCAACCTGGGCCAGTCAAGGGGTTTGAACCAGTGTCGTCGTGATTACAAATTCACAACACTAGGGTCAACCTGGGCCAGTCAAGTGGGGTTTGAACCAGTGTCGCCGTGATTACAAATTCACAACTAGGGTCAACCTGGGCCAGTTGTGGGGTTTGAACCAGTGTCGCCGTGATTACAAACTCACAACACTACGGTCAACCTGGGCCAGTCAAGGGGTTTGAACCAGTGTCGTCGTGATTACAAACTCACAACACTACGGTCAACCTGGGCCAGTCATGGGGTTTGAACCAGTGTCGTCGTGATTACAAACTCACAACACTAGGGTCAACCTGGGCCAGTCATGGGGTTTGAACCAGTGTCGCCGTGATTACAAACTCACAACACTACGGTCAACCTGGGCCAGTCATGGGGTTTGAACCAGTGTCGTCGTGATTACAAATTCACAACACTAGGGTCAACCTGGGCCAGTCATGGGGTTTGAACCAGTGTCGTCGTGATTACAAATTCACAACATAACGGTTTGAACCAGCTATTACAAATTCACAACACTAGTCTCCGAGTTTGATAGACGCTTTTGGGCCAGTCTTTAACGTTTCTTATCATCACCGTCTTTTTCTTTCTTTCTTTCTCCTTTATGTTTTTCTTCTGACATCACAACATTGTGATGCCTGAGGTAGTACATGCACTTAGATCTAGATTCTAGATATTTCTCGTTTGTTGTCTGACGAAGGGTTATACCCGAAACGTTACGTGTTTGTTCTGTCTTTATCATTAGCCAGTGTCGGAGTTGTCACTTATTGTCATTATGTCATATTTCGCCTTTGACTTTGGCTTCACTCCACTGCGGCTCGTTCGTATTTCACTTTATACACGTGTCTCGTAATGGTTGCGTGTCGGTAGCCTCGACGTTAGGCAGCTGAACTTGGGACCATGGTGAGGTTCTGCGTTCGAATCCTGGTGATGCTAGATTCGCTGTGTTGTTTTTAAAAACCTCTTTGGGAAAGGTGTTTAATATGTTGTATTTAACCACCATCCAATCCAGGTTTAAATGGGTATCAGCATCCACTGGACAGTAGAACACGACGTGACATGGCGAGCTTCTTTGGATATACATGTATATACATACATAAAGACAAACAGTGAGGCAAGGGGGGCATGTCGGAAGTCAAAGTAATGACACGAGATAATATGAAAGCCGCGTAGGAACAAAGACGAGACAAATACAAGGAATAGACAGAGAAAAAAAATCCTGGTCACCATGGCGATCGAACCCGCGACCTCTGCGTCGGCACCCATCGCCTCGCCATGAAAAGAAAGCGTGCTCCCAACCGAGCTAACTAGGAGAACGAAGGTGACCACTAAGTTGAAAAAATCGAAGATCTAAAAATAATACAACAGAAACATCGAAAGAATAATAGTCAAAAATGGTTGGATTTTTTTTTTTAGAAACGTAGGAAAGTTTTACCTTTATATAATTACACAATAATTACCGCACCCAACGAAAATCCACATCAAAAGATAATGACGCATAAATGAAAAAAATAAAAATAAAATAAAAGCACTGGAAATACGGAGAGCGACACAAACGTGACCTCACCGGAAGGACCAGGTTAATAATACTACTGCTCCATTCGTCATAAGAGACGCGCGAGTGTGACACGAGAAAGCCACGCCCAGAAGGATAAATATGAACTTGGTTGGTTGAATGTCCAGTAGCAGTACTAGTACGTGCGCACACGACGAGCATAATGGCGAACTTTAACAACGCACCAAATGACAACAAATCCGATTTGTCAAGATGATTAATCAATTAAGGATATGCCCACAGCGATGCCCGAAACATTAATTAAACCATTGTATGCCACAATAAAACTAAGAATGGGGTTAAACTATCATTTAAAAGCCAAACTTGATGGATTCACTAACATTTTCACGTGAGGAAACAAATAGATGAAAAATAAATAAAAGAAGGAAAGGAAAGAAGTAGGACCTACCAGGAGCGCCCGCCAACCACCCGCCACACAGTTCAAATGGTGGTGACGATATGTACGACATGTATGTGTAGTAATAAAAAATGGTGGTGACGACATGTAATGTGTAGTTAAAATGGTGGTGACGACATGTAATGTGTAGTTAAAATGGTGGTGACGACATGTAATGTGTAGTTAAAATGGTGGTGATGACATGTAATGTGTAGTTAAAATGGTGGTGACGACATGTAATGTGTAGTTAAAATGGTGGTGACGACATGTAATGTGTTAAAAATGGTGGTGACGACATGTAATGGCTAGTTAGTAACCATGTAATGGCAAGTTAAAAGGATGGTGATGACATGTAATGTGTAGTTAACCATGTAATGACAAGTTAAAAGGGTGGTGACGACATGTAATGGCTAGTTAACAATGTAATGGCAAGTTCAAAGGGTGGTGACGTCATGTAATGGCTAGTTAACCATGTAATGGCAAGTTAAAAGGATGATGACGACATGTAATGGCTAGTTACAATGGTGGTGACATGTAATGGCTAGTTATAATGGTGGTGACGACATGTAATGGCTAGTTACAATGGTGGTGAGGACATGTAATGGCTAGTTACAATGGTGGTGACGACATGTAATGGCTAGTTACAATGGTGGTGACGACATGTAATGGCAAGTTAAAAGGGTGATGACGACATGTAATGGCTAGTTAAAATGGTGGTGACGACATGTAATGGATAGTTACAATGGTGGTGACGACATGTAATGGCTAGTTACAATGGTGGTGACGACATGTAATGGCTAGTTACAATGGTGGTGACGACATGTAATGGCTAGTTAAAATGGTGGTGATGACATGTAATGGCTAGTTAAAATGGTAGTGACGACATGTAATGGCTAGTTAAAATGGTGGTGATGACATGTAATAGCTAGTTACAATGGTGGTGAGGACATGTAATGGCTAGTTAAAATGGTGGTGACGACATGTAATGGCTAGTTAAAATGGTGGTGATGACATGTAATGGCTAGTTAAAATGGTGGTGATGACATGTAATGGGTAGTTCAAAGGGTGGTGGGCTATTAAAGCTCGCTAGTACATGTATACTATTTCTATATCTATAAACGAGTAAGTCCTATTCTTGTCCCCACAATTCTCAAAAAGTGCAGTGTTTAAGAACCGACCAATAAATTAAAAATAAAAAAAAGTTTGTCGTCTATCGTCTTTGATAATAGTATGTACCCAGTCATGTGAGTAAAGAAGATGGCAACAACAAAAATTTGGAACTTTCCATAAACATGGCGTAATAAGGAAAAACATACGACTCTCCCCCCCCCCCCCCCCCCCCCCCCCAAGCTATTTTCTACATATAATATTTTTGGCCGTAATTCGAATATCCATCTGGCAACCTGGAAATAATTTTGCCAACTAAGCCTTCTTCCGTAGACCTAGGCTTACCTTTCATTTTCATTAAATGTAGTTTAAAATAATATAATTATAATTAGCAGCCATGGTCAATGTCGCCTTTCGACTCTGTTCATGGAACGCGTTTCCTCAGCTTGTTAATGTTATTATACTATAATGTAAAAGTTAGACATACCCCGGCCCCCACCAGCCGCGTTCTTCCGCTTAATATCATTGTATGTATTAAATCCCAGACAAAGGGTGTTAGAGTCGTATGGTCAGTCTTGTGTCTAATGTATACTTGAGTCGGACAGGTAAACATGTATACATGTGCCCGTATTGAGAATTTCAACCAATGAGAGAGAGAGAGAGAGAGAGAGAGAGAGAGAGAGAGAGAGAGAGAGAGAGAGAGAGAGAGAGAGAGAGAGAGTGTGTGTGTGTGTGGCATGTGTTGATCGATCGTTGTCGTCACTTTTACTCAAGGCGTTGGTTTGGTCACTGTGCCATCCACGCAGCACTGGCCTTGGGGATATTGACCCAATCACTCAATCAGTCTCTACGTCAACCTGCCTGGTCTTTACTGGGTTTCTACGTTCAAACAGTGATACGCTCATAGCCCATTCTCCTCACCTATATTTGAACAAGGGCGTTTGTTCGCTAGTGTCTCCGTTACCCTGATCCGAGAACATAATATCAATAAGGCCTACGATACTTTTGCAAATGACAAACTCTGAAAAACCGCAAAAGCCCAGCGTCACATTGAGTGGGAGTGAATGTGAAAATGTACGCATAGTCTAGCCGTTTATACCCTCCAAGCGTAGATACTGTCATGGTCTGTGCATGTGTATTATAATTACATATCATAATATGTATACACTTGCGTGTGTGTTGTAAGGATGGAACGTATCCCTGAGATTGAGATGGCCCAAAAGCAATGCGATAGGCCCACTAATCATGTGTGTCACAATGCCGGAAGATAAATCCGCGTGAGCATAGCATGCACAGAGTAAAATGTCCATTTGGGAAATACATGTACCCCCATCAGAAACTGCGGAGGGGGGGGCACTATCTGGGCTTTGAAATACGATCATCAAATGACAATGGTAGAGATGGAAATGGCCAAAATAAAAAGTAAAAAAACTAGGAATGCAAAAAAAACAAAACAACATACCAGTAACATCAAGTAGTATGCTGTAGTGATGATATACATATTTTCAGTACTCAACTCTATTTCTAATAAGTTTCCTCTTTGTCGATGAAATGATTGAGAAAGTCAAACAACATACAGATTCGTGTCTGAGCAGCAGTTTCCAACGAAGAACTCCTTCGAAAATACAGGTTGTCACATGAACTCTTTAGTACATTGTTGTAAATTGAAATATCCAGCAGTGGACATGCTGAAGCAAATCATACCCGACCAAGAAATATCTTCCTCAGTCTTTCAACAGCATACTGACGTAATCACATTATAAAAGAATAATATAACACCTGTATTCACTTCTTTTACAGTTGTAGATATATAAGGAAAGATTTCTTTGAAGTTTTACAATAAAGTTCAATTTCCCTCCTGTTCAGAAATAACACAAAAAACCCAATGATTATCCATCGCTAAAAAGTTTCAAAAATCAAAATAAGGAACACCTTTATGCGACTCATAGATCCCCCTCATTTGATATGCGACACCTTGTCTTATACACACATATTATGTATACATAAATGTAAAGAAACATTTTGACTACATGTATTTCAACTATTTGTAAACATTTTTGAAATATGCAAATTAAAAAGTAAATAAATT
This sequence comes from Doris montereyensis, assembly GCA_037039925.1. NCBI lineage: Eukaryota > Metazoa > Mollusca > Gastropoda > Nudibranchia > Dorididae > Doris > Doris montereyensis. The sequence continues at coordinate 26,206 of JAXRKP010000395.1, read as the reverse complement.
ATAACTTGACTTGTCATAGTACATCCCCTCACTGTCATGTCTAATTCATTGCTTGACTTGTCATGCTTGGCACAATACGATGTTATGTACATCCCCTCACTGTCATGTCTAATTCATTGCTTGACTTGTCATGCTTGGCACAATACGATGTTATGTACATCCCCTCACTGTCATGTCTAATTTATTACTTGACTTGTCATGCTCGGCACAATGCGATGTTATGTACATCCCCTCACTGTCATGTCTAATTTATTACTTGACTTGTCATGCTTGGCACAATACGATGTTATGTACATCCCCTCACTGTCATGTCTAATTTATGTTTATTGTCTTGACTTGTCATGCTTGGCACAATACAATGTTATGTACATCCCCTCACTGTCATGTCTAATTCATTGCTTGACTTGTCATGCTTGGCACAATACGATGTTATGTACATCCCCTCACTGTCATGTCTAATTCATTGCTTGACTTGTCATGCTTGTACATGTTATGTACATCCCTCACTGTCATGTCTAATTCATTGCTTGATTGTCATGCGATGTTTATGTACATCCCCTCACTGTCATGTCTAATTCATTGCTTCACTTGTCATGCTCGGCACAATACAATGTTATGTACATCCCCTCACTGTCATGTCTAATTCATTGCTTGACTTGTCATGCTTGCACAATACAATGTTATGTACATCCCCTCACTGTCATGTCTAATTCATTGCTTGACTTGTCATGCTCGGCACAATACAATGTTATGTACATCCCCTCACTGTCATGTCTAATTCATTGCTGTGTCATGCATACTACATTGAAATTTCCTCAACAAGACCATAATAATTGACAAAGGAGATGCATTGGTGTCAGCAGTCTTTTGAACTCTTCCCAAACAGCCTGCCAATACATGAAATGTATTGTACGACAACCTAAATATATACATGAATAATTCTGAGTTGGTCGTTCTTTGTTCGCCAAAGGCTCTGTTGCAAGACCACTGAGGGTAACCATGTTTTGCATGTAAGTTTCAAATGATGCCAATATCGTTTTCATTTGAGGAAGTGTTCTACCAGAAGTGATGTTCAATGTTTAATTATAGAAAAATGTATTGACTCCACGTCTTTGAGTATAATTTTCATTCATCTAAGCCATCCTTTTTGAACAAGTTTTATAATTAAAAAGTTGGAATAGTACCGTTCGCACCTACCTGCATAACCTCAAAATGAAACACTGACCCGATCTAATAATCACCAGGGGTGTAACTTGCTTGTGCTATTACATGACTCTAGAGGACTTGTCAACCTTTTGAATCCAATGTGTGATGTCGTTGATGAAATAGTATAATTCAATAGCCTAGAGTGTAATGCCAATGCCGGTTAATCATACATATACCTTGTATAGATAGATACTTGGCAAAAAAAGAAACCGTGCATAAAAGTTTGATATAATTTTTTATAACTCATACCGGACCTAGCAAAATGTTTTTTTTTTCAGGAAGAAATTCTGATTAATGGTTAAAAAACTGACGATAAGATTAAGAGTATTGGTGTCACGTTAGATTTAATTTAATCATTACACAGCTCCCGTGAATATTATCACTCAACCAAAATTGAGGTTCTGTTTTAATAGCACGTGTGTCCGTGATGGGCAGTTATGACGGCTTGGCATCGTCGTTAAATGGAGGATGCCAGACGTTGTATCTGTCGTTGGAGAATGTTGTTCCATTCTTTCCTAACGTTTCGGCAATTGTTGAAAGTTTACGGGTTGATTCACTCTTATGTGTAGCCTGCATTCGAGTGTTCATCTCATAGGTCAAAACCGATCGCAATGCTGGTCTTCGAGGTCTCAAACTGTTCTCCCTTAATCGATATCTTCATATTGACACTCATTTCTTGTTTCCCTTGACAATGGACGTATGTGTTTCAATTGGGGATAGACAGAGAGACCGACAGACAGACAGTTTTGCTAAGGTGTTCTTTTGTTTAGGATGAAGATGGCAGGAAGGGTGGAAAAAGGAGGAGAAGTGAGAGCCAGGACACAGAGAGAGAGAGAGAGAGAGAGAGAGAGAGAGAGAGAGAGAGAGAGAGAGAGAGAGAGAGAGAGAGGAGAGAGAGAGAGAGAGAGAGAGAGAGAGAGAGAGAGAGAGAATGGAGAGAGAGAGATAATCTGAGAGAGATAGATATATACATAGATAGATAGAGATAGAAATAGATAGATAGATAGATAGATAGATAGAGAGAGAGAGAGAGAGAGAGAGAGAGAGAGAGAGAGAGAGAGAGAGAGAGAGAGAGAGAGAGAGAGAGAGAGAGAGAGAGAGAGAGAGAGAGAGAGAGAGAGAGAGAGAGAGAGAGAGAAAGAGAGAGAGTGAGAGAGTGTAACGGCTTGGGAACTCAGAGGAGAAAGACTTGTTTTCATTATTCCCATTGATGCTGTGAAATTACATCACTTTTATACTATACTAACTATAAATGAATCCGCCTAAGTCCCTAAGAGTAGAGCATGGTCCACCTAAAGGGGAAAAACACAAAGGATGCCGAAAATAAGTATCCTTAAAATAAGTTACTTATGGTAAGGAACTTACTTCTCTTGTGTGCACACAAAGGATACTTATTTCCGGTCTATTCTATTCTTGTCCGCACAGTGTGTTGTCAGTCAGTCGAAAATGGATTCGTCATCTGATGAAGAGTTGTTACTTGATAGCGTGCTTCCTAGACTAAAAAAGAGAAGACATGGAATCCATGCCACCAATAGAGAGAGGCAAACTTTTGGTGAATATCACCACTTCTTTCTTCGTTTGAAAGATAATCACCCCGATAGATATTTCCAATATACACGAATGACAAAGGAAATATTCCACAAAGGGCTTTCTTTAAAAACATTGGTAATAAGCAAATCAACATCCATTGTTGTAGATTTTGTGTCCATCTAGAGAAAAACCTCACTACACACACGTGTTTGAAAGGGAAGATTCAAAGAAGATTCAATTTTCCTATCAAACACGTGGGTAGTGTATAGTATTGTTTCTCTAAAAAATGAAGATAAATATTATTTTCTAAATTATACAGAAATAACGAATTCTGCTCTGATTTTACCATAATTGGATGATGCTGATTTCAATAATGTTAATAAGATTTTTTCTACGATCAACGGCCGCTCTGCTATGGTCATTTGAAAATGTCCCTAGTCCATCCCAGACATCACAGCACCACACCTTGTGACAAGACGCGAGGAGCGATGGTGGTGTCGGTGAGTTTCGCATGTCGCAATAAGTATTGTCCCTTAATATTTATAAAATCGGTACGAACTGCCTGTACGGATCAGTATCCGCAATAAGGATTTTCTATGTGTGCGTTGTTGGGTTTGATAGAGGAATACTCATACTTAGTCAAATATTCATACTTATCCCAAATTGGGATCCTTTATGTTTTCCCCTTAAGTCTAAGTGCACAGGTTTGCTGTGTCCAACAATCGTGCACTTAGCTGATCAAAATTCTGAAAAAATTGATTGTGACAGTGACACAGATCTCTGGAAGAAAAGAGAAGGATTACCCATCTCCTTAAAATGTTGGTTTCAGATGCTAGATTTAGTAGTAGATAGATGACCTAGAAGATCTAGATTCTAGATCTATGAAATTCTAAGTAACTTTTCAAGATATTAAAGTTTGATTAGATTATAGATTATGAATCCAAATCTAGATCTAGCTCTAGATAAAGCTTTTCTAGATCTAGAATCTAGATCTAGAGCCAGATCTAAAATATTATATATATCTCTAAGAACTAACTAGATCTAGGATCCTAGATTCATGATCTTATACTTATAGAATTGTCAATGCGGGCAAACGCTAGGATAATCATAGAAAAAATGCATGTCCTTAATTAAACCTGGTTTCTTAGATGATGTAGATCTATTATGTGTTAAATATTATTTACCCTTGGGCCCCTTGTGGTCATCAGAGGTCCGTTGAATGGAGGTCGACCATGTACATGGTATGTAGATCTAGATCATTTCATTTTCAAAACATGTTGTTCGAAAGACGAGTTCTCAGAAAACGAAAGTTAGGAATGATAGTTCCCTCCCTTGGGTAGTTTTCAATAAAATTGACTTGTTGACCTATAAACTGGCGTCTATAGTTACAACGCAGCCGCTGGCGTAACGGGATAAACAGCCTGAAGAGTTCTGTTACGTAAAAAAACACCCAGTTCAAAAAGATATCTCCTGATAATTAAAAAAACAACAACACATAAACAAATGAAATAAAAATAGAGGAAAATTGTGATTCGCATTAGATCTAGTAGGAATTACTATAAGTATTACCAAAGATACTAGATCTAGAACAATTGTTTTAGTATCTTTGGTATTACTAAATTCTAACGATGTGACTATTCGCATCATGTAAGGGGGATAACTCTTGAAAATATTACTTAGAACATGTAGTCTTATATCTAGATCTATCTAGTAGAAAAAAAATCTATTTTTGTTTGTTTGTTCTTGTTGTTGGTTGTTTTTTTTTTTGGGGGTGTCAAGTGTCAGAGCATTTTATTCAAATATAAGAAGAATATAATATATATTGTCCTTCTCTCCATCCTTCTAATGATTTAAAGTGCTCACGGATGAATGAAGTATGAAGATATAATCTATTGTTTTGCCAACTATCCGGCATAAATATCATAATCGTAGTGCATCGTAGTATAATACTAATACTAATTACAACTAGATCTAGTACTGGCCTTAGGTACTAGGCTGTGCATAGTATAGACGAAGCATAGTCTGACGGCCGGCCTCCAATTACAGGATGCGAATAATAATAATTGTATTCGCATCCGGGATGTGAATAACGACAGCCAAATTCTAAATAGGTGCACGTCGTATCGTAAAATCGGAACATGGAAGCACGCTACGGCCTCGCACAGAGATCAAACGAACGACGTATTGAAGGGCAGTATTGGGAGTAGGGGCGAGGTGGGGGAGTGAGCTCAGGGTTTTTGTCATCTAAAACCCATGTTAAATGTCCAGGTCTTCAAAGTCATGTCTATTCATTGAACACAATGCGATCGAAAAAGAAAAAAAAAATTCATTTTTTTTTGAACTTTCCAGCTCCTTGATATAATCCTGTTCTAATAGTTGCTGAGTTGGCTTGCACCATCACATACCGACAACCATGTCTAATTATTGTGATGATGATAATGGTGATCCTATACATCAGAGGATGATTCATTCATACTACTTCAGTGGTGTCAATGAGGAAACTGCAGTGGTGTCTAGATGCACGAAGAAACTTCTTCACCAAACACCTGCCAGAACATCATTTGATCACCACGAGAACTTACTTTCTAGATGCAACAAAATTGTTCACCACGAGAACTTGAGATGCTACAGCCATTGCTTTCAGAAGTGTATAGAATACAAGAAAAGAAAGGGTGTCTAGGTGAAAGAAATTTTTATACTGGACCTTTTGACTCAAATGCAGAACCGGACTGGCGATAACTTGGTGTCTACATGCACCACGATCTTCTAATCAGTGTAACTTGTTTGTCTGGGACTGTCAAAACCCCTAATGCACCACGATAATTCAATGCACCAGAGAATGTGAGGTTCTAGTGGGCATACAGACACTGCTGACCTTGTATGATAGAACTAGACAGCATGTGGTGTCTAGGAACTAGCAAAATGGTTCTAGATGCACCACGAGAATTATAGCCAAATACCACGAGGATGTGTGAGGTTCGAGAACTTAATGGTGTCTAGATGCATACGAGAACTTACAATGAGACTAGATGTGTGAGGTTCTAGTCGGCTATAGCCAAATAGACAGGATGTGTGAGGTTCTATGCACCACGGCTATAGTCTAATGCCACGAGAAGTTTACGGGTGTCTAGATGCATGTGTGAGGTTCTAGATCGAACTTACAGTGGTGTCTAGGTGCATCACGAGAACTTACAGTGGTGAAGTACTAGTCGGCTATAGCCAAAACCCAGGATGTGTGAGAGAACTTCTAGTGTTATTCTTTTGTAGGTGCACAAATGGACAGGATGTATGAGATTCTTGGCATGCCATAGAACTTACATCTGAAAACATATAAATATCATGATTCGAGAACTCTCGTCCATCAAGCAGAACTACTTTCACTAGATGAGAAAAATTGATATCGATGCTTTCAAAACAGAGATGATGTTCACCCAACTGAAAGATAGGAGATATTGGATGATGATAGCCTATCAGGACACATAACAAGAGTGTGGAAGAGATTAACAGATTTTGGAATAAATTACAGTGGTGTCCGTCCACCACAGCGCCTAGATGCACCACAAATGAATAGTGTCTAGATGTCCCACGAGAACTGAAGATGGTGTCATCATCACCCTGTTGGATGAAGACAGCTAGGTGGTCACGAGAACTTTTGTCTAACACACAAAGGAACTTATTTCACTTACCACGAGAACTTACAGTGGTGTCAGATGCATCACGAGAACTTACAGTGTGTCTAGATGCACCAAGTTGTTACTTGGGTGTCAGACCCAATCGAGAACTGGAATCCCTATGCGCTAAGGTCGCCCTAGATGCTCGTTTGATAGATAATACTTACAGTGTTCCAAAAACTAGCAATGGCGTAGAGAACTACAGTGGTGTCTAAAAAACAAACAAACACCATCTAGAAACTGTAAGAGCACTCAAACTTATAATATGTGAAATAATGACAGTAAAGTTATTTTCTAAATTATACAGAAATAACGGGGCTCTGATTTTACAAATTAACAATAAAATGTTAGATAATTAATTCCAGAGCCCATCTGCCATATTATCAATTCCCTAGACACAAAATGATCTCCATATTTTCCAGCGGATTCTTCTTTTATTTCAAAATTCATTCCAGTGTTGCAGGTTACAGTTACAAAATTCTTGTCCCTCAAATTTCTTGACTCTAGCCTGGTATCTTATCTACACAGAGTCCCTTCTAGGTGTGAGGTCATTTGCAATAGTACTCATACTTGAACTTATATGAAAACGAGAGTTTTAATGGTATCCCTTAAACTTTCTTTCTGTCGTGGGCTCTTTATCAGTTCCAGTTGTTTAAGTTCTTTTACCCTCTCCCTGGTCCAGGTAGGTAGATCACACAATCCCATAAGACGGACGATAAAAATAGAGGTCTCGATTCTAGATCTACCAATCTGTACACGTTAAAGATATTAAACTGTTTACACTTACAGGGCATTATGAATCAAAATAAATCTATAATACCCAGATATCACCTTAATTGTGCATGGGGTAAATCTAAAATATTATATATAAAAAATCTAGTGAGGGTTGTGTTGATGATCAAATACTTATCCAATTGTCAAGCCTTCAAACGCTCGAAATCAAATCTTGCGTGTAATATATATTAGTAATATGTTTCAGTCAGCCGTGCAGCTCGCATTATTTGGAGAAATATTATTTACCCTTGGTTGTAACAACTGAGGCGATTAAATGGCGGAACAGGTAGTCGACTGACACGTCACCTTTCTTGTCTTTTGTTACAGAAACACGAACAAGTTGAAAATGATAAAAATTCTAGATAATTCTCTTTGTTGTCTGACGAACTGGCGTTGTACCAAACGTCAGCCGCTTGCTCTGTATAAATTAGCCTGGAATTGTTACCCATTGTCATAGGTTGAGCCAGAACAAAAACCCATAGTGGAGTCTTCTTCAAACGGAGAACAATGTCAAACCAGCCAAAAATACAGAAAGCTGGTGAGCGTATAATGATCGCCACATAACCGTCTCTTCGATTGTCTCGAAACAGAGCTGGAAAAAGTTAGAGACACGTTCCGTCTACACATACGGAATCAGAAACCCTTCTAACCAGTGGAAAGAAGGCATGACTACAAATGATCTTAGGAAACATACGTAAATGGAGATGGAAAACATGTGAAGAAATAATGTTGATATCTTTCACTATTTGGAGTAACTTTTTTTCATCAAAATCATACTTTCATATCGTGAGTATACACATTACAAAAAACTGATTTAGTGCTAACAGAGAGTGATCACATCCGGATGAGTACCTCGGATACATTTATAACTATGCCAACTATCCATGGAAACAGGCACTACAATACTATCAATAGATCAGTATACATAGTATAGACAACCAATGTTTTCTTTCCCCATTCTTTTACAGGTTGTGACTAATTTTATCTTATTCCTTTGTAATAAGTAGTCAACGTCATGATTGGTATAAATAACCATAAATGGATATAAATAGTAGTTCCGTCAAGGTCGATACGGCCCATAGAACATGGAGCATATCCTGGTATCTACAACAGGAAGGAGAACAGGTGACAAAATCACTTCCTGGCCATGACGCTATCCTGACGCATGTTTTTACTACCTAGCAGCGATTGTACCCATTTACAACTGGGCAGTGGGAAACCCATGTTAAATGTCTTTCCCAAGGAACACAACGTCGAACCCAGCTGCTCCTGCTCTTGCACCAGAGATACCGACAACCGCAGCTATGTAGTCATCCTATAGAGGGATATCGGCTTCCAAGAGGAAACTGCCATATTGTTCTCCGGAAGAACAGGTCACCCCTACATCATTTGTCTTCTTTACAACAAAATTGTTCACCTTGAGATGCTACAGCCATTGCTTCAGGGTATAGAATACAAGAACTGGGGGTGGTGAAATCATACTGGACGAACTCAAAAGAACCGGACTGGCGATTGGTTTGTGCTCTCTATGCAAAAGATGTGCGGTTTGTCTGGGGAAAAAACCCCAACTTAGACAGGATGTGTGAGGTTCTAGTGGGCTATAGCCAAATAGACAGCATGTGTGAGGTTCTAGTCGGCTATAGCCAAATAGACAGGATGTGTGAGGTTCTAGTGGGCTATAGCCAAATAGACAGCATGTGTGAGGTTCTAGTCGGCTATAGCCAAATAGACAGGATGATGTGAGTTCTAGTGGGCTGCCAAATAGACAGCATGTGTGAGGTTCTAGTCGGCTATAGCCAAATAGACAGGATGTGTGAGGTTCTAGTGGGCTATAGCCAAATAGACAGCATGTGTGAGGTTCTAGTCGGCTATAGCCAAATGATCAGGATGTACTAGTCGGCTATAGCCAAATAGACAGGATGTGTGAGGTTCTAGTCGGCTATAGCCAAATGGACAGGATGTATGAGATTCTTGGCATGCCATACCTACATCTGAAAACATATAAATATCATGTTTCTCTCGTCCATCAAGCAGCTACTTTCACTATGGAAAAATTGATATCGATGCTTTCAAAACAGTAAGCGATGTGTATGATGCAGGAGGGGATGATGTAGCCTATCAGGACACATAACAAGAGTGTGGAAGAGATTAACAGTGGAATAAATACGGGCCTCCGTCCACCACAGCGCCAGCACAGATGTGGCACCCTGGCACGACCATCATCGCCCTGTTGGTGAAGACAGCAGGTGTTTTTACAACAGGGCACTTACTTAAAACCAGGCATGTCACACCAACGGCTCGACAATCCCTAACAGGGTCGCTAAGGTCTCATGAAATACGACATTAAAAACTAGCAATGGCGTAGAGAAACTAGTAAAAAAAAACAAACAAAACACCAACTGTCACTCAATTATAATATGTGAAAGAAGGAAGACAAGAACAGTAATTAACATGGAAAAAGGCATTTTATTTTCATCATCAAATTCATTCACATGGAACCAGATTTAAATTTCAAGGTGTACCCAGCGTTGTTATGGCACAAATATCATTCATTTTGTCATCTTGACTCAATGGTATCTTTCTTTCTTTCTTTCTTTATCAGTTCCAAGTTTACCTTTCGGTGTATGGGTTACGGTGGTATCTTAAACCTATATATATGTATTATTATTAACTAACGTCAAATTCTGATTTCTTTCTTTCTGATAAATTATATTAATATAACATTATACCCTATATATATATATGACATGTATATATATATATATAATACATGTATTATTATTAACTAACGTCAAATTCTGATTTCTTTCTTTCTCAAGACATGAAACTGCCTATTGGAAAATCTAGATTTACCCATACAATCAGATTGTTGAAACAGGGCAGTTACTGAACGTAACATCAAAGCAGCGTATAATGATCGCGCATACGTACAGATGGAAACAGGCACGACACATCACACATACGTACACATGGAAACAGGCACTACACATCACATATACGTACACATGGAAACAGGCACTACATCATACGTACACATACATCATGTATACGTACACATGGAAACACATCACCCATTTGCACATGGAAACAGGCACTACACATCACATATACGTACACATGGAAACAGGCACTACACATCATACGTACACATGGAAACAGGCACTACACATCACCCATACGTACACATGGAAACAGGCACTACACATCATGGAAACAGGCACTACATCATGTATACGTACACATGAAACAGGCACACATGGGAAACAGGCACTACACATCATCATATACGTACACATGGAAACAGGCACTACACATCATGTATACGTACACATGGAAACAGGCACTACACATCACATATACGTACACATGGAAACAGGCACTACACATCACCCATACGTACACATGGAAACAGGCACTACACATCATGTATACGTACACATGGAAACAGGTACACATGGAAACGACACATCATGTATACATACACACATGGAAACAGGCACTACACATCACATATACATACACATGGAAACAGGCACTACACATCACATATACACATGGAAACACATGGAAACAGGCACTACACATCACATATACGTACACATGGAAACAGGCACTACACATCACATATACGTACACATGGAAACAGGCACTACACATCATGTATACGTACACATGGAAACAGGCACTACACATCACATATACATACACATGGAAACAGGCACTACACATCACACATACGTACACATGGAAACAGGCACACACACATCACATATACGTACACATGGAAACAGACACTACACATCACACATACAGTACACATGGAAACAGGCACTACACATCACACATACATACACATGGAAACAGGCAGTACACATCACGTATACATACACATGGAAACAGGCACTACACATCACATATACGTACACATCACATATACGTACACATGGAAACAGACACTACACATCACGTATACGTACACATGGAAACAGACACTACACATCACACATACGTACACATGGAAACATGCACTACACATCATCACACATACGTACACATGGAAACAGACACTACACATCACGTATACGTACACATGGAAACAGACACTACACATCACACATACGTACACATGGAAACAGACACTACACATCACACATACGTACACATGGAAACAGACACTACACATCACGTATACGTACACATGGAAACAGACACTACACATCACACATACATACACATGGAAACAGGCACTACGCATCATGCACACATACACAGGACAAAATGCAATACGCATCATGCATGACAGACACATAAAAACAGACACTACGCATCATGCCCACATACATATGAAAACAGGCACTATGCATCATACATACATACACAGGGCAAAATGCAATATGCATCATGCATGACAGACACATAGAAGCAGGCACAACGCATCATGCATGACAGACACATGGAAACGCAGCCTTATTCTGTGGGAGTCAATAAATCAAGGTACGTTTATCTGTCATTAACACCTTGAGGTGTGTGGCTTCGTGCCCCGACGGCTGAAGAAAACATTCTCTGGATATTATTTCGAGCAAGGCGAAGCTAGGCCTGTGAGAGACATGTGGCTGATTTTCATGAACTTGTTGTCACATAAGATCAGAATATTCAAAGCGTTGAAGAAACGATGAAATTAACAACACGTGAGACATGGTATCATAAATATATAAATACAAAATTATATGAAGATGGATTTGTAGTTCGTATTCCCGCAAAAGTGCAGGCTCACCGGCTTTACATCATTTATCTTTTATTCCAAAATCCTTCTCATCTCCCTGGGGCAGCATACAGTATATACAGCTCTTCATGGAAACACTCTGACAACATATTATGCGTATTATAGCTGGAAGCTGGGTACTGAGTCAGGTGAGGAAAGTAGAGTGGAATACCTTTTCTAAGACAAGGTATAATATCGGGGAAAGATGCCCGCCAGGGTGTAGAACCAGTTTCGTCTTCATTACAGCTTAATAACACTACTGATTGCACATCTATCATAATAATATGATAATATCATAAATAATTCACGGGATGAACTAGTCAGATTGATCGATGGTGTTTGAGAAACGATGAAATTACAACATGTGTGACATCATTTCACATATTATATTAATTATGTCAAAAAATATCACGGGGGAAATAGTCAGATTGATCAATGGTGTTTGAGAAAACGATGACTTTACAACACGGGAGACGTCACGTGACACATACATGTATTGTATTATGAACTCATCAAGGAATCACGTCAAATGACACATACATGTATTGTATTATGAACTCATCAAGGAATCACGTCAAATGACACATACATGTATTGTATTATGAACTGATCAAGAAATGACGTCAAATGACACATACATGTATTGTATTATGAACTGATCAAGGAAACACGTCAAATGACACATACATGTATTGTATTATGAACTGATCAAGGAAACACGTCAAATGACACATACATGTATTGTATTATGAACTCATCAAGGAATCATGTCAAATGACACATACATGTATTGTATTATGAACTGATCAAGGAATCACGTCAAATGACACACACACACACACACACACACACACACACACACACATGTATTGTGTTATAAACTCATCAAGGAATCGACATGTCAAAATGGTTTTTGGTGTTATAAAAAAATGGTCAAATTACATACGAGAGGTCCACACACACACACACACACACACACACTCACTCGCTCACTCACACACACACAGTGCACACACACACACGCACACACACACACACACACAACACATACACCTTGAGGTTTCAACTAGTCAGAGTGACCGATGGTGTGTGATGCATTGTGAATCCACAACGTGTGATTTGCTATGAATAGATCAATGCTTCAACTGGTCAGAGTGACCAATGGTGTGAATCCACAACGTGTGATTTGCTATGAATAGATCAATGCTTCAACTGGTCAGAGTGACCAATGGCGTATGATGAATTGTGAATCCCCAACGGGTGATTTGTTATGAATACATCAATGCTTCAACTGGTCAGAGTGACCAATATTAATGGTATTTGAAATGGTATGACGTGATGGTGTCACATTTGTGTCATGAATGGCAAAACTAAAATACCAGCTGGTCGATTCTTCCTCAGACACGACACGACACGACACGACACGACACGACACGACACGACACGACACAACACGACACAACACGACACGAAACGACACGACACGACACGACACGACACGAAACGACACGACACGACACGACACGACACGAAACGACACGACACGACACAACACGACACGACACGACACGACACACGACACGGCACGACACGACACGACACGACACGACACGACACCACACGACACGACACGGATTGTGGAGGTGTGCTATGGTTAAATTCGTTGACGTTTTTACTTCAATGGCATTTCGTTTCACTGGTTGGACGATTTGAAAATTATTCGTTCGCATGTACTCCAAAACACACTTTGATTTGGATAAACATGTCGTACATGCCTTGGAAAAAAGGGGACTGAACTCCCGATATTTGTTGTTCGTCTTGATGGTAGATTAGCTGCCTTCCCTTTCGTCATGATTTTCTGTAGGTTGGAGTCATCACGTATTCTGTAACACTTCAGGGTCGCGGGTGGGGGTGAGGGTAGGGTGGTCAGAAGAAAGGAATCGGTCTTCTTACCAAAAGACCGTGGGTTCGTGCCCTGACGGTTTAAAAAAAAGAAGATTATTTCGAGTAAGGCGAAGCTAGGCCCGTGAGAGACATTGGGCTGATTTTCATGAACTTGTTGTCACATAATAATGCAAATAATGATTATACAATGTGAATCAATAAGCTATACAAAATATTGCCCACATCATCTCATGCTTTTCATCTCTACTGAGATAGTTCAAATTTATACTTAAGACTAACATAAAGGTGGTCAGCATAATTCATATCTTATACTCATACCACAAATGAGCAAATCTAGATCTACATTATATCTAGGCATACTTTAATTTACTTACTGCCCATTATGCCAGTTGGCATGTAGGGCAGCAATGAAGGATCTCTATCTCTCTCTCTCCATGGCAAGTGTCTTTATGGAATTCTAGGTTTCGCCCCAGTCTTTAATATCATTTTCTGCTGTTCTTCTCCAATTTGTCTTTGGCCTACCACATCTCCTTTTCCATTCAGGGGTCCAATGTAGGACAGTCTTGGTGATGTTCCCTTCTTCTTTGCTTAAAGCATGCCCTATCCACCTCCATCTTCTTTTAAGCAGGATGTCTTGCATGTGGTCTATTTTGCATTTTCGGAGAAGAGTCTCGTTTGAAATTTTGTTTGGTCAAAATATATTTTGGATTTTTCGCAGGCATTTGGAGTGGAATGAGGATAACTTGTTCATGTCTCTGTCCGTCATCCTCCAGCATTCAAATCCATACAGTAGAGTTGATAGGACACAGCGTTGGTAGATTTTTAGTTTTGTTTTAATATTGTATTCTTTTGTTTTCCATATATTTTGAAGTAGTTTGGAGGAGTCTCTCGCTTTGTTTAGGTGTCTGTAAATATCTTTATCAGCTCCTCCGCTACTTATGACAATGCTACCTAAATATATAAATTCCTTGGTTGTTTGTATGCTATTGTTATTGATGAGGATTGGAGAGGGATTTTGTATATTTAATGTCATTAGCTCAGATTTTGTAAGGCTTATTTTTAAACCTATCTGTTGACCAAAAGAGTTTACCCGTGATGTTGTCTATTGCATGTGATGATGTCAGTGTGCCAATAGCGCCAAATCATCAGCAAAATCTATATCCTCTAGCGAAGAGAAGAGGTTCCATTTAATTCCTCTGTGTTGATCACTGGTTGTTTGCTTTATCACCCAGTCTATAGCAATGATGAAGAGGGTTGCTGACATCACGTACCCTTCTCTGACACCAGTAGTGATTTCAAAATTTTGATTGCTTTTTCCAACTTAACATGTGAATTCATCGTAGAAATTTTAATGAGCTGAACAAGATGTTGTGGTACTCCATAATTCCTTAGAATTTTCCAAACGCATTCTCGATGAAGGCTATCGAATGCTTTTTCAAAATCAACGAAGTTTATATACAGTTGTCTCTGCCATTCATTGCATTGCCCTATAATGTTTGTTGATGTGAACATTTGGTTCGAGCAGTTTCTTCTTTTTTCTAAATCCTGCCTGTTCATTTCTTATGTAGGTATCAACGGCATTTGATATTCGTTGTATTATTACTTTTGCGAGAACCTTACTAGGGATGACAGGAGCGAATATTCCCCACTCCAGTTATTGTAGTCTGGCAAATTGCCTTTTAAAATCTTTATTATTATACCTTCATTCCATTCTTGTGCAGTTTTTTTTTCTGTTCATATTATGGTGAAGAGTGGATTCAGTATTCTTGCTGCAAAAAGTGGGTTCATTATTTTAATAGCTACTGCTATTTCATTTAAGCTAGGTGGTTCTATACTTATATTCAAATCTTCTTGTGCCTCTTCAATGCTTGCTTCTGTTGGAGGTGGCGGCCTGTCTAAAATTTCCATAAAATGTTCAGTCCATCTTGCATTTTTTTCAGCCTCAGTCATGAGAAGCTCTCCTTGTTTGTTTGCAACAGGCGGGTCTGAAGTTCCTTGATATTTTCCACTTATTACTTTATTCGGCCTATGCACGATACCACGGATAAAAAGCGTTGATTACTCAAGGGTACCCTGCACCCATTTGGGGCCATGATATCGATGATGATCTTGTCTCCATCTCATGTACATGTGTTACACTATCTAGTATCTAGAACGATACCATACGGATTACAATGGGAAGACTCGTGAGGAAAAGGATTTACGTATTATAGCCCTCCTTTCCTTTTATTGGTTAATGGTTTGGTAGTGCTAGAGTGGTCTCTCTCTACCGATTGGTTATTTGCATACGTATGTAGAGCTACGCTTAGAGATCCAAGTCTAGCGCAATGTTTTCGGAATTAAAGTTGAAAATTACAATAATGATTAAAACTATATTTATTTTTTATATGGCTTGTAATCAAATTAAATTATTCCTTTATAGCCTACATCTAGCTACGCCACAGGGTTATACCGTGGTCCAGGTAGGGGTATTGACACCTAGATCTAGTCTCATTGGAGACGGACGATAAAAAAGAATGTTCTGTTCGCAGATCACAACACCCTATGATATTAATGTTTGGTAAATATCCTTTGGCTGGTTCAGGGCAGTCCGGGCAACAAAAAAAAAAAAGAAAAGAAAAGAAGAGATCTCCTTGGTGGTGGATGTGGGCAGCATCAAATCAAAGCACATCAGGATCGTGGAAAAAGGGGGGGGCGGTTGTAAATTATGGATGCCACACCAGTTCTTTCCACTTTTCTCGATTGTGACCCAAGGTTTGAGTCTGGGAAAATAAATCTTCCCAGTCCATTCCGGTCTGTTGTCTTCCCCTCTCTTTTTCTGTCTTCCGAAGACAAGACCGGGTTGCCTTGTCAAAATCCTTAAAGCTTCACCACCAGGAGGAAACTCACACATAACCGACATTATTGCTATCATAGAAAGAAAATACACCCTCGTTCTTCATAATCTATGTTTTCCCCTTGGATATGCACAAATTTGCTGTTGCATTCAAATACTTTTGGCGATGAATTCACTAATTTTCTTTGATAACATGCTTCAATAATAACATTTTACGATGTTCTACGTTGTTAATACACTTTAAAAAACTTGTTCGAATACGTCGTTAACAAAACAGCATCATGTACAGCCGAGAGAAGATGATTCGAATTTCATAATAAAAATCCTAAAGCTGTTTGTAGCAGAAGTTTAAGATAACAGATTAATACGCCATCAAGACACTGCAAACACATCATTGTTTAATCCGTTTCGCACAAATTGCTTGGCTATGAGATTGGAATGTCTGCTTTTTCGGGTCAAAGTCTTCAACATGTCAAGGTCGGTAAGGGCACAAGTCGTTTGGCTGAGGACGGAGTTCAAGGTCAATAGTCCAGCAAGTGCCATGTTGACATCTAGACCTGTGAAAAAATGAACAAAATTACAAAAAGGAAAGAAAGAAAGAATCAATGTTTCAGAGCGTGTGTCAAAAGTAGTACTGACTTGCTGTCTATACGTATAAAAACATAGACAAAACTGAAACAGTCATTTGTTAATAAATCTATTATCTGCAAGTATGGGGTCCTCTGTATTTCTAAAATAAGGAAACATGAATGTAAGTGATGGTGTTATTGTAATGGGCATTGACCTAAGGGTTATAACCAATGATATTGTAAAATAAAGCGCATGAGTATACCACACAAAGCGCTTGTGAAATCTATCTAACCTACAATTGGGGTACATGGGCACCGACACAAACTGAAATGAACACATTAAATGCCTTTCATCGGAAACAATTACTACAAGTCCTAAACATATAGTATCCAGTCAAAATATTCAACAAGTCAGTATATAAAAAGTGCAATGAAATGCCCCTCTCCACCTTCATTGTAGAAATCCGCTGACGCCTCTTTGGACATATCCCAAGACGAAACGAAGAAATACCTGCCAACAAAGCTATTTCAAAGGGAGACCAGTAACCACACTACCAACACTGATCAACAAAGAACTCTCCCGCTTTGGCTCTGGCCTATCACTGAAAACAAAAGAAGATCTGGAACATCTAAGATTGTTTGTACAATATTGAAAACACCGGAATCTCCTCATTAAACAGAAAATGTCGATTCAACATCGATGCTCATTCTTCTTGCACACTGCATTTTAGATCTAGATCTAGCAGTTTTATCACCCTGGCAAATTACATTTTAGATCTAGCAGTTTTATCACCCTGGCAAATTACATTTTAGATCTAGCAGTTTTATCACCCTGGCAAATTACATTTTAGATCTAGCAGTTTTATCACCCTGGCAAATTACATTTTAGATCTAGCAGTTTTATCACCCTGGCAAATTACATTTTAGATCTAGCAGTTTTATCACCCTGGCAAATTACATTTTAGATCTAGCAGTTTTATCACCCTGGCAAATTACATTTTAGATCTAGCAGTTTTATCACCCTGGCAAATTACATTTTAGATCTAGCAGTTTTATCACCCTGGCAAATTACATTTTAGATCTAGCAGTTTTATCACCTGGCAAATTACATTTTAGATCTAGCAGTTTTATCACCCTGGCAAATTACATTTAGATCTAGCAGTTTTATCACCCTGGCAAATTACATTTTAGATCTAGCAGTTTTATCACCCTGGCAAATTACATTTAGATCTAGCAGTTTTATCACCCTGGCAAAATTACATTTTAGATCTAGCAGTTTTATCACCCTGGCAAATTACATTTTAGATCTAGCAGTTTTATCACCCTGGCAAATTACATTTTAGATCTAGCAGTTTTATCACCCTGGCAAATTACATTTTAGATCTAGCAGTTTTATCACCCTGGCAAATTACATTTTAGATCTAGCAGTTTTATCACCCTGGCAAATTACTCCAACAGCTCACCGGTACGGAGAACGGGGTTTTCGTCTTGTATTCAACAGTCGAAATTCTTCCTTCCGCTGCGACGACATCGAAATTTGTTAAATACAATGCTAAAGCTTTACCTCAGGGATCAGTTCTAAAACCTGTCCTTTTATACTTTACCCCTTTCAAATATATGTCTTAAACACAACCGTGTTTATCGCCAGTATGGAAATACTAATACAGCTATATGTAGCCAACATTGATAAAACTTATTTATATAGCCAACATTGATAAAACTTATCGATATAGCCAACATTGATAAAAATTCTCTATATAACCAACATTGATCAAACTTATCTATATAGCCAACATTGATAAAACTTATCTATATAACCAACATTGATAAAACTTATCTATATAGCCAACATTGATAAAACTTATCTATATAGCCAACATTGATAAAACTTATTTATATAGCCAACATTGATAAAACTTATCCAAGCTCATCTTCTTTAATACGTATTCGTGAAATGTGCATCATGGAAATAAAAGACTGGATAAAAAACAAACAAACATGAGTTAAATGAAGATAAGACAAAAATGATGATTGTTGGGAATAAAAATCAGCTAAAATGTATTTGGGACACGCATCTATTAGCATTTTTGATACAGTAACAAATGTGGGCATGATGCTTGATTATTCACTATCCATGAACTGCCAATTAAATTATTTAAATTATGTGTGCAAGATATTGATACTTGAAGTAAAGAAAATCTCTACAATAAGACCCTTTCTACCCCCTGAAATTACTAAGAAACTTGTTGTTGCCTTAACGTGTTCCAACTTAGATTACTGTAATGCAATACATTTTGGTCTCCCTAATGATAATATTAGAAAATTGCAAATCATCCAGAATCATGCTGCATGACTTATCTTTAAAAAGCGCTAAAGAGAAAACGTATGCCTACTTTTGAAAGAATTTCATTGGCTTAAAGTAGATTATAGAATACAATTTAAAGCAGCAGTTTTGGTCTACAGATGCCTTGGGGATCAAGCCCCCCCCTTATCTTTCCGATCTTATTTCTAAATACTCCGTACCGATATCATTGAGATCCTCAACCGACTACACTCGTTTAGTATTCCCTCTTAAACACACACATAAACACACACACACACACACACATACACACACACACACACACACATACCAAAGGGCTTAACATTTGTTCACTAATCATCAGGGAAGATATTTTCAAGAACTTTTTGGAGGTCATATTGCCGTGTAATCACGTGGGTCGAGGTGCTGTGTTCTTTTCACCTGTGGTGAGAAGTAATTTCACCCATTATTCCCATGGCGTCATTTCCCCGTGAGCAGTAAACACGAGACAAGCGAAAACTTTCTTTTGCCGCTCAGTATACACAACTGTTTACCTGTCCTTTTGTTTCAACATTTAGTATACACAATTTTTTACCTGTCCTTTTGCTTCAACATTTAGTATACACAACTGTTTACATGGCCTGTTGCTTCAACATTTAGTATACACAATTGTTTACATGGCCTGTTGCTTCAACATTTAGTATACACAACTGTTTACATGGCCTTTTGCTTCAACATTTAGTATACACAACTGTTTACATGGCCTGTTGCTTCAACATTTAGTATACACAATTGTTTTCATGTCCTTTTGCTTCAACATTAAGTATACACAACTGTTTACATGGCCTGTTGCTTCAACATTTAGTATACACAACTGTTTACATGACCTGTTGCTTCAACATTTAGTATACACAACTTTTAGCATGGCCTGTTGCCTCAACATTTGTTTGGACCTAAATGAATGTGATAACTAGACAGTACATGGACACTAAGAAAAAATCGATGTACACCTAACAAGAAATAGATATAGTGCATAACCTAACATTAACATTGAAGCCGTCCCCAAAGACACTGCCTTTATCAACATGCCTACACCAGTCTTACCAGTATGAAAATTGGAGCACCGCGCCGCCTCTCCCTCTACCAGCACCACCATGTCTGTTTCCTGATAGAATGCAGCGGTTTCAATCCTTTGAAAGAGTTTGATGTCAAAGAGGCGGGGGCTGTAGTTGAGGTGCCTGAGGGCCCAGCTCTCCACCACACGACTCTCAGTGCCAGTCTTATAGGTGTTGAAGCATTGGATGAAGATATTGCGCATCATCTGGAACCGCAAGTAAAATAATGCAATAGTAAATCAACCTATTAGAGAACACAGTGAAGTGAAGTGAAGAATGACTCCATACATATCTGTTTCAAAGTTCCTAACTATTTTTTTTCATTTTTATCATGACAACAATATAGAGTTTATTTGGGCGCTATGACAATATAGAGTTTTTGTTTTTTTGTACTAAAGAAAAGATAGTTTAAAGGTATTGGTCTTTTTTCTCATACATATCTTATTGTTTTATTGGCTGTTTTCTTCAACTTACACATATTTAAGAAAAACATATATACATAACCTTTTTTCTTTAATTTTTATAAGAGAAAGAAA
>JAXRKP010000394.1:320000-322500 GCA_037039925.1 Doris montereyensis | reverse complement strand
CTGGGAGTGTGTTTGTGGAATGAGGTTGCGAGGGCGTTTGACCAACGGATTGTACTCACTCGGAGTGTGTTTGTGGGATGACTGCAGAGAGTGATTGACCAACGGGGTTGTACTGACTGGAATGTGTTTGTGGATATGGGATGCGCGAGGGTGTTGACCAACGGATTGTACTCACTGGAGTGTGTTTGTGTGATGGTTGGCCGAGGAGTGTTGACCAACGGTTTGTACTGACTGGAATGTGTCTGTGGATGGCTGCGAGGGTGTTGACTCAACGGATTGTACTCACTGGAGTGTGTTTTGTGGATGGTTGCGAGAGTGTTGACCAACGGGTTGTACTGACTTGGAATGTGTTTGTGGATGGATTGCTGAGGGTGTTGACGACCAACGGGTTGTACCTGACTGGAGTGTGTTTAGTGGATAGTTGCGAGAGTGGTTGACCAACGGGTTGTACTGACTGGAATGTGTTTGTGGATGACTGCGAGAGTGTTGGACCAACGGGTTGGTACTGGACTGGGAGTTGTGTTTGTGGGGATAGCTGCAAGAGTGTTGACCCAACGGAATGACTGTGTCAACTATTAACTTTTGTGTCAATAACCTTAGTGAGAGGAAAGAAAGTGTAATCGTACCACAATAATAAACTCCTGGGTAACAGAAGATGTAAAAAAAAAACACATACATGATAAGGACCAAAAAATTGTAGATCCATTAGAGGTGACAAAGAAGCCCTGCAAAATTAAACAACAAAAAGAGCTCCAGAAGGAAAATTGAGAAATGTAAAAAAAAATAATAAGACCAAGATCGAACAGTATTTTAGAGACGGTAATGCAAAAGAAATATGGGACTGGCATTAAAAAATGACGACCTACTCTAAGGAGAGATCATCTTTCCAGAAAATTTAGACTTGGATGAACTATATCAACAATGGTTATTCCCAGCTTTGATACAGCTGGCTCTAATAAGGAAATGACGGATGCGACGATGTTACTGAATGAAAGTACAACTGTTGATGAATGTGTTTTGAAATAAATGAAGATGAAACAAAACATGTATTTCTAAATATAAACATAAATAAGGCAAAGGTCCCATTATGATGTGACTAGTAAATCTTTTTTTAAATATGTGCACCTCCATATATATATATATCTATAACACATTTTTTCAATTTGTCTTTTTTATCTTCTTCAGTCCCCAGCATTTGGATGAGATTTCAAGAAAATATTCCTGTACCCAAGAAATAAAGGGTTACTTCGTTTAATGATTTAAGACATATTGCTTTGTGACATCAATTATCATGATTTTTTTTTTTTGGAAGGATTTGTTTCTAAACAATCTAAATAAGCAAATAATTACTCTTTGTTGACCCTTTTCAAATTGTCCTTTAGTTAAAAAAACATAGCGTTCAAAGATGCCCTACTGTGATCGGTTCAAACAGTTGTGTTATAAACACTTTAGATAAGTCCTAATAGTTATTGCAGAATCTTGTTTGTCGGTTTTAACTTCCGCTTTCAATACTATGCATACCACCATCTTCCTGTAGAGAAATTATGTCAGATGAACTATTTAATTGGCCTGGATTTTATGAATGTGTTTGAAACAGAACCACAAATTTTATCTTTGTAAATGGTAAATCTTCAAACAAGTTAAATACAAACACTGGTGTAGCCTCAAGTGACGATGTGTCATCTCAGCCCGTCTTATTTTACATTTTTACAAATGATTGTCCGAGCTCAACGGCAGATCAAAACCCACTTTTAGAATGCGCTGATGATACCTCTCTTAATGGGCTTAAGTAACTAAAAACAATGATAAAATGTAAACAGGTTAGATACGTTTTAAAGTGTGTCCAGTAGCGTGTTACAAACCATCTCCATTTAAATTTTTCCTCCAATGACCAAAGGAAGAATGATAATTGATTTCAGAAAGAAAGGACATTGGTATTTATCTGCCCCCTAGTAAGACAGTACTTAACTCAAAGCTAGATCACCACAAGTTTCTTATTACAAATACCTCAGTAGTTACCATTGACTCAACTGGAAAGATTATGTAAATAGCATAACAGCTGACGCAAACAATGCACTTACATTTTTTTAGGAAAACTGGGGTTCAGTTCAATGTAGATAAGCTATTCATAACCTTTTTTTTTTATAGATTTGAGTTATATAGAGCATGTATTCTTTTGTATCACTTGTTTGGGAGAGGGAGCAGTCCATAAAGGGATCAAAATGAAATTGGATACATTTATCAAAACGCGGCAGCTAGCTTTTACAAGCCTGATTGTTTTTCTTGGTAGAAAATGATTTTTAAGTACAATATTATTGATAAACAGATGACAATAAACACGCTTCATTTACTCACTTAGTTAAATCAAGATCAAAAACGACACGACGGATTTATCTCTATTAAGACTCACAAACTGATGGACACCTACATTTCATTTTTACCGATAGGCATGGAGACCTTTTAAATAATATGAATTATGAAGTTTAAATGAATGAGAATA
>JAXRKP010000394.1:287500-310000 GCA_037039925.1 Doris montereyensis | reverse complement strand
GTCAAATAAATGATTTAATTAGGTCTGAAATTTTTTTATCTGAAAAAAATCAGACCATTTTTTGCTCAAACCATAAAATCACAGCGTGTCTGAATGCCATGACAAACGACGGCAACATTTTGAAAGCTGAATAGCAAGGCGTCTTGAGAAAAACATTTTTTAACATGTATGTACACACGTTCAATCTCTAGTTTGTTTGTTTCATTGCAACTCACCCCATCCACCATATTGCGGTAATCTCGGGGTCAATTGAGAGCAAACAGCAAGATGACAAACAGGTCAGAGTAAAAAGAAAAAGAATAGGATCTACCCCAGCCGCCCACGAACACTCGAAGACATTTCCGCGCGTGTAGGCTGTGCTCTGCTGGGGTTGTTTCTCGCTCTTTCATTCTTAAAATTGTTATCATGATTATTCTTCATGCAAAAGCAAATTATAATGAATATGGCCTTAATGTACAATTTGTAAAACAATGACAATCATTTTTAGATCACTCATTACCATGATAATATTATATCTCAGTAGAACCTATACACCTTGATTGTTACATGATAAAACATAATATGCCCACAGTAATACTCAAGAATTGAGTCAGCGAGTTACTATGAAGAAGAGGAAGAAGAAAAGAGAAGAAAAGGGCGAAGAAGAAAAAGGAGAAGAAGAAGGAGGAGAAGAAGAAGAAGAAGAGGAAGAAGAAGAAGAAGAAGAAGAAGAAGAAGAAGAAGAAGAAGAAAATGAAGAAGAAGAAAAAGAAACTGAAGAAGAAGAAGAAGAAGAAAAAGAAACTGAAGAAGAAGAAGAAGAAGAAGAAGAAGAAGAAGAAGAAGAAGAAGAAGAAGAAGAAGAAGAAGAAGAAGAAGAAGAAAAAGAAGAAGAAGAAGAAAGAAGAAGAAGAAGGGAAAGAAGAAGAAGAAGAAGAAGAAGTAGAAGAAGAAGTAGAAAAAGAAGAAGGAGAAGAAGAAGAAGAAAAAGAAAAAGGAAAAAGTCAATTTCTTCAACAAATTACATGAAAATCTAAAACCGCTACACAGTGTACACAGACAGTGAAAAATGCAACTAAAAATGCTCAAAAAGATTTTTTTTAAATAAAGATGGATTTACAAATTCATATCCCTGATACACAAAGGCAGGCACACCAAATTTACGTCATTTACCCCAGCAAGCCATAAAATTCAAAGTCCTTAACTCCTGGGAGTATACAGTACAGCCGCCTGTTAGGTGCTTCGTATATCTCTTAAAAATTCTCCTGTCTACAGACAGGCATTCATTCACATCAAAATCAAGTGAGAAAAGAAGAAAAATGAAGCAGCTCTACCTTCCTAAGATTATGTTGTAAAACAAAAACAACTCATCTAGGCTAGCCAGAGTGTTTGGAATGAGCATCACCGCTATTATAAAAGTAACAAGACTACCAACCACTGTGTAGCACAAGGCACACCACGACCTAGGAACGTATACCCTACGCACATAAAACACAACCATAAATCTAACCAGCCGATAATAATATGGTCAAATACATGGCAGCATATCTGATCTTTCAAACAACAGTTTCTAGAAGAATTTCATTCTAGCAAGTGAATTATCAATGAGTTTTTGTTACTGTTGTCATTTCTTATTTGATTTGCTTGCTTGATTGATTGATTGTTTTGAATGATTGGTTCGGTTCGAACCCCGCCCATACGCGGTGAACTTAGCGACATCAACTAACAAATTTATCATACATTTCTACAAGCATGTTACATCCTGGCTAATACCAAATACGATTCTTATATCCAGTCAGTAATTGAGACTGAGGCTAAACAGGTAGGCATGAGCGACAGGTCTAATATTCAAACTTTTTAATTATGACCTGTTCAAAATGGTGACCTAGGTGACTGAAAATTCTACTCAAAGACGGAGAAACAATGAAAATTTTCAATAATTAAATGTCACTTCTGATAGAAGAATGTCTCTAACGAAACGATATTGGGATCATTTAGAACCTACGTAAGTAAAACATGGTTACTCTTAGTGATCTGATAACAGAGCCACAGAACAATGAACGAGACTTCACCAGAATTATATATAAAGATATATACACTGACCAGAATAACTTTTTTTTACAAAATGATGCAAAAACTAAATTTAAGTAAATCAGCTGTAGAACAACACAAAAGATTGTTCATCAAGCCTTAATGTCAGTTTTACCATTATGAGAAAGAGGCCTATGAGTGAATGAGAGTGTTTATTAATTTATTTTTTGGTGATAATTTATTGTGAGCATGAATTTCAACAAACACAATGTAATGTCTTGTTTAAGGATCAATAAAGGTTCTCTGGATGAATTTGCAGCATGACTTCCAAGTCTCAAACCGTGACAAACGATTGTGATCCTTGGGAGTTCTATTGAAATTTACCCCCATCCACCATATGCGTTGATCTCAGGGTGAATTTAGATGAAAGATAAGTAAAGGAGGAAAGGAGAGTAGTGAAGACCTTCCAGCACCACCCCCGCCAACCGCCCCGCATGCATGAGAGAACAAGAGAGCATGACGAGAATAGTTTTGCACTGGACACATGAAGGCAAGAGAAAGCGAGGAAAACCGAAGATCGCATGGCGAACTGTAGAAGGAGAAATGAAGGCCTGGAAAGAGATATGGATTTGTTTGTTTCATTGAAATTTACCCTGTCCACCATTGTGGTGATCTCAGTGAATTAAGAGGAAACAGCAAGATAAAAGAAAAGTAAAAGAACAAAATGAAAGAAGTAGGACCTATCAGCAGCCCCCCGCCAACCGCCTTCGCAAGAGACATGGAACAGCATTTGAAAAGAGAGCCCAAAACAGGCAGAAGGGGAAAAGCTTCGTTGCTGCCCTACATCATGCCACCCGGCGTAAGGGAAGTTAAAGTAAGTGAATCATTATAGTATTGTAGTATACAACTAAATTCACTTTTTAAAGAATGTTGATGACGATAATAATGATAATAATAATATTTATAATCATGCTAAAATGGAAGTAACATGATCGTAATCACATCATGATAGACTTTTGAACCAGACCTCAATAACTCTACAAACTATAAGAACAAGGATAGAAAAACGTTCAGGTTGACTGTGAGCATATTCAAAAGTATTAGGAAAATCTGTTTATCTCCTTAAATATTTTCAGTGATTAGACGTGTCATCATGAACTTATGAAAACGTCTACCATTTTTCTCAACCCCATGGAAAATTAAAAAAAAACTAGAAACGGATAAGTCTAAATTTATCTATATTCTTGTTCAATCAACTGCAGGCTGCAGAAATGATAATGATAATGATAATGATATGATAATAATAATAATAATAATAATAATAATAATAATAATAATAATAATAATAATAATAATCATAATAATAATAATAATAACAATAATAATAATAATAATAATAATAATAATAAAAATAATAAATACAAGAATAGAATAAAGGTAAAACTCAACAACAAAGTGACATAGGGTTTATCAAATTATTATAAAAATTAATTCTGAAACAAAAACTTGAATACTTATCGACATAAAAATTTGTTAGATACAAATAAGGATGTTGCATTTAATTTATAAAATTGCATTTATCTTTGACGCTTCTCTGACATAATAGTGAGTGTGGCACTGTGGAAGACGTTGAATTATTTACTATATCCCCCCCTTTCCCCCAACTGGAGAAATTTAAATCAAGGTTAGAAGACCAAAATCAAGCAGGTTAACAAAGTCGACTATTTCAACCAAAAAATGGCCAGGCAAGTTACAGTCTACTATTTAAGCTAAAAACAATGACCAAGTTAACAGAATCTACTATTTAAGCTAAAAAATGACCTAGCATGTTTACAAAGTCTACTATTTAAGCTAAAAAAAATGGTCTAGCACGTTAACAAAGTCTACTATTACAGCTAAAAATGGTCTAGCAAGTTAACAGAGTCTACTATTTAAGCTTAAAAAAAATAGTCTAGCAAGTTAAAAGAGTCTACTATTTAAGCTAAAAAAATGGTCTAGTTACGCTAACAAAGTCGACTATCTTAGCTAAAACAACAACAAAAACGACTAGATTAGAAAGGAAGATGAAAATCAATGCTTAAGTTTTTTTTCAAAAGTAAAATAACGCCTCATTATTGAAAGCCATCATTGCCACAAGAGAGAAGACTGCCCGCCATGCATATCAATGGAAGGTAAATCCCGAACATGTTCAACACACACATTGAGGCATACCTACCATCATTCAAAACTTACATCTGTAGTACTTGAAATTGAAATTGAAAGGAAACTTAAAATGTCAAAGTTGTCTTTGAAACGGAAGTAAGACTAACATTGAAACTTTGAACAAACAGAAACCAATACTATGAAAGCACATAAGAAATAGGACACGTCACGAATAGAGAAAAAAACTCTAAAAGAAAATGACACAACTCTATCAAAATCAAAGAATCAAACCGTAGAATTGAGGTATTCATGTGTTCAGTTTTTGCCCCATGGTACCAACATGTACATTCAAAGAGTGTGTCAGTGTGTCCTGTCCGTCTGTCCTTGATTTTGATATATTGCGCCTTATTGCCATATACACATGCTGTAACAACAAGTTTAAAACGCACATTTGAGGAAACATAAACCTAGTTCTATGTCAAGCGTTCAACTCAAGAAGGGGACAAGTGTAGCTGCAATGCGCAGTTTTCATCAAGGCAACATTCTCAAAAAAACACCTCCCATCACAAATGATGAACAGAAAGAAGCTGTGATGTAAAATGATTCCACCCTATGGCAAACATTACAATTTTGCTTTTCTCCTATTTCAACTCATTTTTTTTTAATTAATTTATTTTGATTTAATAAACAAAAAACTGCAGAAATATCATATGTTATCAAACAAGTCTGTTTTCATCTAATTCCCAGCACAAACGCGCAAAAACAGTCTGAATCGAATGGCAGACTACAGCTGGCAAAAAGAAATCATCATAATTCTTGTTCGAGACAAATCATGGAACAAGTGACACTTTCCCCGCGCACCCAATCACATGTAGCAAAAAGTTTCTTTTGTGGACAATCACCAGGTCGGCTCCCGTCTTCGCCCCAGTCAATGTTACAAAAGCCTCCCATTATTTTGGTCTCATTAGTGGCAATGCTCATTAGCATCGACGATAACGGCTCGCTTCCAACCAAACACGAAGTAGCCGATACCAGCGCCCAGGACCACGGCTACACAAAGCCACACATTGTAGGCTTCCATACCAGCATGAGGCAATAGGACACAAACACTTGGACCACATGGAGGAAAGTTTGAATGAAATGACTCAGCTGAACATGGATCTGAAACAAAACAAGTAAGAGAAATGAATCAATCAAAAGCGATGACAGAACAAAGTCAGAAAGACAATAACATCATGATAAAACACTTTCTCCCTGACCTGAGATTCGTAGAGCTTGCTATCGAAAATTCCATTATACCTTTAAGTACTGTTTACCGTGGTGTGTGAATACCCTTTGTATAATTACCCTCAGTACCATTATCCTGCGCATCAATACACTTTGTACAACTATCCTGTGTATCAATCTAACATTACTGCTACACTGTGTACCTACCCTACATTTTTACACTGTGAAAAGTAAAGTAAAGTAAGCTCATACTCAGAATTGAGCGTAGGAGAATCAGAAGCAGAGCCCTGACTTTTCTTTGCATACGGGGGCATAATGTAGTTATGGTCGATCTCGCCAACTGGAGATCTAAAATCAATGTCTGTTAAGCGTTCCCCCAAAAGAAAGGCCTGACAAAACTGTCACTGCACTCTTTTAAATATGCAGCCCTCACGTCTGGAATGCTCTCTTCTTCCGTCAATACAATCTATGTTTGACACGTCGGAAGACACCTTTAAGAAACATTCAAAACATACCTCATACAATGCTTCGTAGAAGAAGTAATTGTTTTAATTATTCAATTTTAATTCATGTACCATACACCTTTATAAACATATTATGCTGTCATGTATTTATTTTTTTTATTTTTTTTATTTACTTATTTATTTATTTATTTATTTATTGATTTACTTATTTATTTATTTATTTATTTATTTATTTATTTATTTATTTATTGATTTATTTAATTATTTATTTTGTATATATATACATTGCTCATATTTTTTACTATGTATGTATAAATGCGCTCAGGAGCTGTCATAAGATGGGAGGGGCTATAGAAATGAATTATATTATTATTATTATTATAACTGCTATACTGTGTACCTACCCAATATTACAACACTACGTACCAACCCAACATAACAGCTACACTGAGTACCTACCCAAATTGCTAACACTACGTACTGACCAACACAACAGCTACACTGTGTACCTACCCAATATTACAACACTACAGGTGACCAACCCAACACAACAGCTACACTGTGTACCTCCATTCAATACTCACAATACTACGTACTGACCCAACATAACAGCTACACTGAGTACCTACCCAATATTACAATACTACGACTGACTCAACATAACAGCTACACTGTGTGCCTATCCAATAATACAACACTACTTAATCGATTCCAGCATAACAGCTACACTGTGTACCTATCCAATAATACAATACTACATACTGACCCAACATCACTGCTACACTGTGTACTCTACCTAATAATACAACACTATCCAACATAACAGCTACACTATACCTACCCAATATTACAACACTAGCGTACTGACCCAACATAACAGCTACACTGTGTACCTATCCAATAATACAACACTAATGTCGACCCAGCATAACAGCCACACTGTGTACCTATCCAATACTACAATACTACATACTACCCAACATAACAGCTACACTGTGTGCCTATCCAATAATACAACACTACGTACCGACTCCAGCATAACAGCTACACTGTGTACCTATCCAATACTACAATACTACATACTGACCCAACATAACAGCTACACTGTGTGCCTATCCAATAATACAACACTACGTACTCTCAGATAACAGCCAATATGACTGCTACACAATACTACATACTGACCCAACATCACTGTGTGTACCTACCCAATATTACAACACCATGTAACTACCCAACATTATTGATACACTGTGTACCTGACTAACATTTTTAGACTCTCCATCTACTCAATAAAACTACACTCTGTAATGACCAAACATTAGTACACTCTGTACATACCAATCATTACTACAAACTGTACTAACTACACACTGTAACTACCTAACATTTCTACACTCTGTACTTACCAAATATTTTTACACTCTGCACTTATCAATAATTACCACAATCTGTACCTACCTAACATTTCTACACTCTGTAACCATCAATCAATACTACACTCTGTACCTAACAACATGTTTACATTCTATAACCATCCATCAATACTCCACTCTGTACCTACCGAACAAGTTTACATTCTGTAACTATCAATCAATACTACACTCTGTACCTACCTAACATGTTTACATTCTGTAACCATCAATCAATACTACACTCTGTACTAATTAACATGTTTACATTCTGTAACCATCAATCAATACTACACTCTGTATGTACCTAACATTTCTACACTCTGTACCTATCACCTACCAATCATTACTACACACTGTACCAACCAATCATTATTGCACTCTGTACCCACCAATCATTTTAACACTCTGTACCAACCCAATATTACTACAATGTGTACCACTACACACTGTACCAACACAATATTACTACACTCTGTACCAAACCAATATTACTGCATACTGTACTAACCCAACATTTCTACACATTGTACTAACCCAACATTTCTACACATTGTACTAACCCTACATTTCTACACACTGTACTAACCCAACATTTCTACACACTGTACTAACCCAACATTTCTACACATTGTACTAACCCTACATTTCTACACACTGTACTAACCCAACATTTCTACACATTGTACTAACCCAACATTTCTACACATTGTATTAACCCAACATTTCTACACACTGTACTAACCAAATATTACTACACAGTGTACGAACCCCACATTCCTACACTCTGTACTAATCCAATATTACTACACACTGTACCAACCAAATATTACTACACTCTGTATCTACCTAGCATTTCGACACTCTGTACCTACCAATCATTACTACACTCTGTACCTACCAATCATTACTACATTCTGTACCTACCAATCATTACTACACTCTGTACCTACCAATCATTACTACACTCTGTACCTACCAATCATTACTACACTCTGTACCTACCAATCATTACTACACTCTGTACCTACCAATCATTAGTACACTTGTACCTACCAATCATTACTACACTCTGTACCTACCAATCATTACTACACTCTGTACCTACCAATCATTAATACACTCTGTACCTACCAATCATTACTACACTCTGTACCTACCAATCATTACTACACTCTGTACCTACCAATCATTAGTACACTCTGTACCTACCAATCATTACTACACTCTGTACCTACCAATCATTAATACACTCTGTACCTACCAATCATTATACACTCTGTACCTACCAATCATTATACACTCTGTACCTACCAATCATTACTACACTCTGTACCTACCAATCATTACTACACTCTGTACCTACCAATCATTAATACACTCTGTACCTACCAATCATTAATACACTCTGTACCTACCAATCATTACTACACTCTGTACCTACCAATCATTAATACACTCTGTACCTACCAATCATTACTACACTCTGTACCTACCAATCATTAATACACTCTGTACCTACCAATCATTAATACACTCTGTACCTACCAATCTTTATGACACTCTGTAACTACCAATCATTAATACACTCTGTACCTATCAATCATTAATACACTCTGTACCTACCAATCATTAATACACTCTGTACCTACCAATCATTAATACACTCTGTACCTACCAATCATTACTACACTCTGTACCTACCAATCATTAATACACTTGTACCTACCAATCTTTACGACACTCTGGGCCGTAAACATAGACTGTGCACAAGTTGCGCTACTGTCGGTGACTACAGAAGCACGATAGTGGTAAACATAGATCATGCTTAAGTCCCGCATATGCAACACGGACTAAAAAGTCGCTACGCTGAAAAGCTGCACTAACACTAGTTACACACAAAATTTATCAATGGGGAAATAAGAGAAAAAGGAAAATTTGAGTTCTAAATCAAAAATAAAATAATTTCATCATGACTGCTGGTTTTTCTGTTTTGCTTCCTCTCATGGGTCTTTTTCTTTGATGTAAGAGTAACAGCTAGGTCTAAATTAGACTAGATCTAGTTTTTGTTAACAAAAAATTCTTTCAAAATATGCAGATCAAGTGCCGGTTAGGGCGGCCCACTTAAAAGCTATTATTCAACTTGAAAGCAGATCTAGTTATAGATATCATGAGACCCAAATATATGTAGATTCAAAATTTGAAGTAAATTGAAAATTTAAGATCTTTTTTTTTTTGAAACAGGCGACAGAGACAGAGAAGACTAAACATGTCAGGAAAGGTGGAGAAGACGAAAAGGACAGAGAAATGTGACAATGGTGTGACAGAAATAAAAGGTGAAAAAGGGCTTACAAAAATATGAAAGATAAAAAATGAAGAATCAAGTTAGTGATTAAATGCGAAAGAAACAGAAAGACAACAAAGACGAAAGAATTACAAAAGACAGCAAAAACCGAGAAGTTGAAAGAATTGAAGAAAGACGGAGAAGACAAAAAAATGGAAGATAAACGGCAAAGAAGGAGAAGACAAAAAAATTTAACAAAGACGAAGAAGACGAGAAAATTGAACTAAAGGGAAAGGACGAAAAATTGAAGAAAGACGGAGGAGACGAACAAATTGATGAAAAACAGAGAAGATGAAGTAATTGAAGAAAGACGGAGAAGACTAAAAAATTGAAGAAGACGGAGAAGACGAAAAATTGATGAAAGATAGTAAAGAAAAAGAAGACGAAAAAAATTGAAGACAGACAGAGAAGACAAAAAAATTGAAGAAAACAACAGAGATGGAGAAGACGAAAACACTGAGGAAAGACGGTAAATCCAAAGAAGATGAAAAAATTGAAAAGAGATGGAGAAGACGAAAAATTGAAGAAAAACAACAGAGATGGAGAAGACGAAGAAAGATGGTAAAGCCGATGAAGACGAAAAACTTGAAGCGAGATAGAGAAGACGAAAAAACTTGAAAAAGGAGAGAGAAGACGAAAAACGGAAAAAAATCGACAGTGACGGAGAAGACGAAAAATTGAAGAAAGACGGTAAAACCGAAAAAGCTCAACAAAATCGACAGAAACAAAGAAGATGAAAAAAATTGAAGGAAGACGGCAAAGACGGAGAAGCAGAAAAATTTGAAGAAAGACGGAGAGACAAAAAAATTGCAGAAAGACGGAGAAGACGGAGAAGATGACAAAATTGAAGAAAGACAGAGGAGACGAAATAATTGAAGATAAACGGCAAAGATTGAGAAGACGAAAGAATTGAAGAAAGACTGAGAAGACAAAATAATTTTTAAAATATGACAAAAAACCGAGAAGATGAAAAAGATTTTTAAAAAGGTGATAAAGATCTAAAAGAAATTGAAGAAAATAACGAGGATAAGCAAGTGAAGTAAAGTTCCTTCAAGGCCATTAAGGCCTATAGAGCCAGAGCTTATCCTGGTGTCTATAGCATGAAGCGGAACAAGTGACAATAATCGCCTCCTGGCCAGGACGCTAGTCTGACGCAGGTTTTTACTGCCAAGCTAGTGCTTGTACCCATTTGTACCTGGGTAGAGTGGGGAAATGCCTGTTAAGTGTCTTTCCCAAGGAACACAACATCGGACCTGGCTTTGCTAGGATTTGAGCTCGACTTCATGATCCCCAGTCCGGCAGCCTAACTGCTCGGCCACCGACGCCACAAGCAAGTGAATACAAAAATCAAAAAGAAAAGAAAAAAGACGAACAGAAGAGGAGAGAAGAGAGGATGACGAGATTGACATGTCAGTGTCCATAGTGTGGTTATGTTTATGGGTTGGATTCATGTGGAATAGTAGGCCTAATTTAAACAGAAAGCTGAGCAGATGTTTGACATAGATTGGTAACGGTAGACCGAGATAGCTCTAAATTTCTGGATCTTAATCTCTTCCTACACATGGAAGGTCTCTCATTCTGACAAAATTTTCGCTCATTTTTGTACCCTGTCATATTTGAAAGTATTGGATTTCTATCGTGAACTGTTCTTCATCTAAAGCCAAAGCTCAAATGAAGTTTGAAATCGATCGAATCTGATTTCAAAGTAGACTCAACGAAGGAAATGTTATCATTATGGGCAATACGCATGCGAGGTAAATCAAATACAACCGATCACTTAGAAACAGCAAATGCTGCCGACGCAGCTAGTTTTGCGCTCACTTTAGATACGCACAGTCTTAGTTTATCGGCCGGAGCAAAAAATACGCACTTGCGCACAGTTTATGTTTACGGCTCTCTGTACCTACCAATCATGTCTACACTTTACACCGACCAATCATTTCTACACTCTGTAGCTACCCAACATTTCTACATTCTGTACCTACCAATCATTACTACACTCTGTAGCTACTAATCATTACTACACTCTGTACCTATCAATCATTACTACACTCTGTACCTACCAATCATTACTACACTCTCTAGCTACCAATCATTACTACAGTCTGTGCCTACCAATCATATTTACATTCTGTGCCTACCAATCATTTCTAGACTGCATACCTACCAATCTTTCTACATTGCATACCTACCAATCATTACTACACTCTGTACCTACCAATCATTTCTACACTGCGTACCTACCAATTATTACTACTTTCTGTACCCATCAATCATTATTACACTGTGTACCTACCCAACATCATACCACATTCGTACCCAACATTACTACATAATGCAGTTTGCCTTCCCAACATTTTGCATTGCAGATCTACCCAACATCCCTGCTAGTCTGTGCACCTACCCAACATTTTTTACACTGTGTACCTACCCAAGAATACTACCCTCTGCACCGACCTAACATTACCACACAGTGTACCTATCCAACATAACAAGACTGTGTACCCACCCAACATTATTACACCGTGTTTCATCATTGTCTGCGTGAGCCTTTTTCGGAGAAGGTCTGCTGCGGCTCTTCCTTCAGACATCTCTGTAAAAGCACTTCACGCAAGTATTTCAGACCCTCGTACAAAATGGCTGCCACAAACACAACAGCACATGCCCCTATCATACCTGAAAGAAAAACAAAGACGACAAGAAGTGACAAATCTATTAAAATGGATAGAACTTTTTTTTTCTTTGGATTCATAATATTTACCCCATCCATCATATGCAGTGATCTCAAGGTGAATTGAGACGAAACAGCACTATGAAAGAAATGTGAAGAATGCACGACAACTGCCCACAACGGACAAAACAGACAGGAGGTGAGAATTGTGGCATAACCCTTCCTATAAGCATGTATTCCAAATGTCACACATCGATGGCAAAAGTAGCAAACCGTAAGTCTAAAACTAAGTCCACCCATGGTGTTAGTAGATAGCTGGGATTGCCTTAAACAACTGTTTGACATCTGATGACCAAGGAATTTAGTTTACAAGCGTATAGATATCAATTATCACAAGTGCAGCAACCAGGAGATGTGAATAAAAGGAAATGGTTCTGTCAAGAAATGCTGAATGTGCCGAATGAAGTCGACTTAAAATCCCGATCCGTATTCAGTGACCTTCCACGACTGTCAAAATCAACAGGAATGACCTGAGGATAATAGGAGAGGCGTTGTAGCTGAACCGTAATGTTGTGAGCTTGTAATCCCTATGAGACTGGTTCAAGCCTCACAGCTAGCACAGGTAGGGTTTTTTCACAACGTTTACTCTTAGGAAAGGTACTTCTTTCTGCTTTCCTCACCTGACTCAGGTGTGAATGAGTACCCAGCTATAGCTAAACAAAGATCTTGTCAGAGCGTTAGTATTACGAAAAACCTAAGAGGCATGTGTATTGTATGCTCTCTCTAGAGTTGAGAAGGACTTTGAATGAAATAACCTACTGGGGGATAGATGATGTACTTGTTTAGGATACGGAGTATAATCCATCTTTAATATGGGGGAACAGAAAGATTAAACTGCTGTGCCGTGGAATGTGAACGTGACTCTTCAAAGATGAATGTGTTTTTTTGTGCCAGTAGCTCATTCAGTAGAGTGTCTGGCTACCAAACAGTTTGATTCCCAGTCCAGGCAAATTTGTGTGGCCCTACTGTGGATGGGTAGCTAGGTCTGTTCAGACTCAATGAAAGTAAAGGCGGCATGGAAAGCAATAGCAAACCACCACACGATGCCATATGCCTAGAAAAATCAAGACTCTACTTTTGATCACCCAATGCTCAATTCTGAATATGGGACTTATTTTTATCAAAGACAAAATGCTACGGCCCATTCTTTTTACTGATGACACGGTAGCCGGTAATTCCTATCCCAATATATTGGAACAGTGGTTGATGCCATGGCTTCATAGGGATTCAATCAACTTTATTTTTCAACAAGGCAGTGCTCTATCGCATTTGCACTTGGAAGTTTGTCAATACTTGAACAATGAGCTCCCCCGCCGGTGAATTGGGGGGACTGGCATGAAAGATTTGTCTTTTTGGGAACAGGCCCCAAGAACACCAGATCTAACACTTATTTTCCTTTGGGGCTATGTGAAGGCTGCAGGATACCAACCATCTTTACCAACGTCCCTAGATAAGTTAAAGAGAATAATTCAGATTAGTATTGAATTCATGAAAACAGAGACTTTGGGTCGTGCGTGGGAAAGTTTATGTCATTGTATCTTAACTACGCTGGATAAAAATGGGGGTTTTTGGGAGCATTAATGAGAGTGAACCATGTATTTAATTCGTTCCATATAAATTCCAAACTTCAATGCACAACTTATAAAAACATTTGTCTTTAATGTATTTCATGTTTTCACAATTTCAATTTGCAACCCCAACAGCCATTTTCAATCACCTTAGATTTTGCTCTATATCCATACATTTTGTTCTTGTCCATACATTTTGTTCTACATCCATACATTTTGTTCTACACCCATACATTTTGTTCTATATCCATACATTTTGTTCTACATCCATACATTTTGTTCTACATCCATACATTTTATTCTACATCTATACATTTTGACTTTGTGAGCTCATTTATGTGAAACTTGGAGATGGGACAAGGAGACAGCATCAGTAAGTGGTATGAAAGATAAACATAAAGATGAATGTATAGCCTGTATCTCCGCACAAGTACAGGCTCGCCGACTATACATCATTTATCCCCCAGCAGGCCATTTCATTTAAAGTTCCTCACCAGGAGCATACAATACAGCCTTATTGAGCAAGGGCTTCATTACTAACACTCTAACAAGATCTTTGCCTGTCTAAAGCTGGGTACTCATGTACACCTGATTTGAGTAAGAAAGTAGAGTAAAGTACCTTTCCTAAGAGTACACTATTGGGGTAAAAAGACCCTATCTGTGCCAGGCGCGGGGCTTGAACCAATGTCGTCATGATGACAATGTCATAACACTACGGCTTCGCTACAACGCTCGATCTCTATGATGAACACATCTCAATCTCTCCTTTTACACTTACCTCCTGTAGAATTGGTGCGACAATCCTCAAAGAGAACATACTGGGGTGACGCCATCATGGAAGTACATTTTCTGTTCAGTGGAAAACAGAAAGAAAGAAAAGAATAAGAAATAGCTGTGAATGATCATCGATAGACAATAAAGCTGTTGGACATGATCATCAGCAGACAATACAACTATTGGACATGGTCATCAGTAGACAATAAAACTATTGGACATGGTCATCAGTAGACAATAAAATTATTGGATATGGTCATCAGTAGACAGTAAAGCTGTTGGACATGGTCATCAGTAGACAATAAAGTAACATCATGGTTATCAGTAGACAATAAAGCTATTGGACATGATGGTCATCAGTAGACAATAAAGCTATTGGACATCATGGTCATCAGTAGACAATAAAGCTATTGGACATGATGGTCATCAGTAGACAATAAAGCTATTGGACATGATGGTCATCAGTAGACAATGAAGCTATTGGACATGATGGTCATCAGTAGACAATAAAGCTATGGACATCATGGTCATCAGAAGACAATAAAGCTATTGGACATGGTCATCAATAGACAATAAAGCTTTTGGACATGATGGTCATCAGTAGACAATAAAGCTATTGGACATGATGGTCATTAGTAGACAATAAAGCTATTGGACATGATGGTCATCAGTAGACAATAAAGCTATTGGACATCATGGTCATCAGTAGACAATAAAGCTATTGGACATGATGGTCATCAGTAGACAATAAAGCTATTGGACATCATGGTCATCAGTAGACAATAAAGCTTTTGGACATGATGGTCATCAGTAGACAATAAAGCTATTAGACATCATGGTCATCAGAAGACAATAAAGTTATTGGACATGGTCATCAATAGACAATAAAGCTTTTGGACATGATGGTCATCAGTAGACAATAAAGCTATTGGACATGATGGTCATCAGTAGACAATAAAGCTATTGGACATGATGGTCATCAGTAGACAATAAAGCTATTGGACATCATGGTCATCAGTAGACAATAAAGCTATTGGACATGATGGTCATCAGTAGACAATAAAGCTACTGGACATGATGGTCATCAGTAGACAATAAAGCTTTTGGACATGATGGTCATCAGTAGACAATAAAGCTATTAGACATCATGGTCATCAGTAGACAATAAAGCTATTGGACATGATGGTCCTCAGTAGACAATAAAGCTTTGAACATGATGGTCATCAGTAGACAATAAAGCTTTTGGACATGATGGTTGTCAGTAGACAATAAAGCTATTGGACATCATGGTCATCAGTAGACAATAAAGCTATTGGACATGATGGTCCTCAGTAGACAATAAAGTTTTTTGAACATGATGGTCATCAGTAGACAATAAAGCTATTGGACATGATGGTCACAGCAGACAATAAAGCTATTGACATGATGGTCATCAGTAGACAATAAAGCTATTGGACATGATGGTCATCAGTAGACAATGAAGCTATTGGACATGATGGTCATCAGTAGACAATAAAGCTATTGGACATGATGGTCATCAGAAGACAATAAAGCTATTGGACATGATGGTCATCAGTAGACAATAAAGCTTTTGGACATGATGGTCATCAGTAGACAATAAAGCTATTGGACATGATGGTCATCAGTAGACAATAAAGCTATTGGACATCATGGTCATCAGTAGACAATAAAGCTATTGGACATCATGACAATAAAGCTTTTGGACATCATGGTCAGACAATAAAGCTATTGGACATCATGGTCATCAGTAGACACAAAGCTATTGGACATGATGGATCAGTAGACAATAAAGCTATCAGTAGACAATAAAGCTATTGGACATGATGGTCAGTAGACAATAAAGCTATTGAACATGATGGT
Source organism: Doris montereyensis (assembly GCA_037039925.1). Classification (NCBI taxonomy): domain Eukaryota; kingdom Metazoa; phylum Mollusca; class Gastropoda; order Nudibranchia; family Dorididae; genus Doris; species Doris montereyensis. Next base: position 293,447 of record JAXRKP010000394.1, on the reverse strand, counting down.
TGTCAGTAGACAATAAAGCTATTGACATGATGGTCATCATAGACAATAAAGCACATGATCATCAGTAGACAATGAAGTAAGCTTGACATGGATGGTTATCAGTAGACACAAGCTATTGGACATGATGGTCATCAGTAGACAGTTATTGGACATGATGGTCATCAGTAGACAATAAAGCTATTGGACATGATGGTCATCAGTAGACACAGCTGTTGGACATGGTCATCAGTAGACAATAAAAGCTTTTGGACATGATGGTCATCAGTAGACAATAGCTATTGGACATGATGGTCATCAGTAGACAATAAACCTATTGGACATGGTCATCAGTAGACAATAAAACTATTGGACATAATCACGTAGACAATAAAGCTGCTGACATGATCATCGGTAGACAATAAAAGCTACTGATCATCAGTAGATAATCAAGCTACTGATCATCAGTAGACAATAAATCCATTGGACATGATGATTAGTAGACAATAAATCCATTGGACTTGATCATCAGTAGATAATAAACTATTGACTTATTCATCAGTAGACAATAAAGCGATTGGACATGGTCATCAGTAGATAATAAGGTATTGGACATGGTCATCAGTTGACAATAAAGCTTTGACATGATCATCAGAAGACAATAAAGCTACTGAACATGATCATGAGTAGACAATAAAGCTACTGAACATGATCATGAGTAAACAATAAGTTTTTGGACATGATCATCAGTAGACAATAAAGCTATTGGACATCATGATAATAAAGAGACAAGATCATCAAGCTAAAAGTTTTCGACATGGTCATCAGTAGACAATAAAGCTTTTGACATGGTCATCAGTAGACAATAAATCCATTGGACTTGATCATCAGTAGATAATAAGCTATTAGACTTAATCATTAGTAGACAATAAATCCATTGGACTTAATCATTAGTAGACAATACATCCATTGGACTTGATCATCAGTAGATAATAAACTTTTGGACTTAATCGACAGTAGACAATAAATCCATTGGACTTGATCATCAGTAGATAATAAGCTATTGGACTTAATCATGAGTAGACAATAAATCCATTGGACTTGATCATCAGTAGATAATAAGCTATTGGACTTAATCATCAGTAGACAATAAATCTATTGGACTTGATCATCAGTAGATAATAAGCTATTGGACTTAATCATCAGTAGACAATAAAGCTATTGGACATGATCATCACTAGATAATAAGCTATTGGATTAATCATCAAAAGACAATAAAGCTATTGGACATGGTCATCAGTAGATAATAAGGTATTAGACATGGTCATCAGTAGACAATAAAGCTTTTTGACATGGTCATCAGAAGATAATAAAGCTACTGAACATGATCATGAGTAGACAATAAAGCTACTGAACATGATCATGAGTAGACAATAAGCTTTTGGACATGATCATCAGTAGGCAATAAAGCTATTGGACATGATCAGAGTAGATAATAAAGCTGTTTGACAAGATCATCAGTAGACAATAAAGCTGTTATGACATGGTCATCAGTAGACAATAAAGCTTTTGGACATGATCATCAGTAGACAATAAAGCTATTTTGTAAGACAGAAGATAATATTATACTGTAACATAGACAGATGTAAGATAATATCATGCTGTAACAAAGACAAATGTAAGATAATATTATACTGCAACATAGACAGATGTAAGATAATATTATACTGTAATATAGACAGGTGTAAGATAATATTATACTGTAACATAGACAGATGTAAGATAACATCATACTGTAACATAGACAGATGTAAGATAATATTATACTGTAACATAGACAGATGTAAGATAATATGATACTGTAACACAGACAGATGTAAGATAATATTATACTGTAACATAGAGAGATGTAAGATAATATTATACTGTAACATAGACAAATGTAAGACAATATTATACTGTAACATAGACAGATGTAAGATAATATTATACTGTAACATAAACGACTGTAAGATAATATTATACTGTAACATAGTCAGATGTAAGACAATATTATACTGTACATAGGTAGATGTAAGACAATATGATGCTGTAACATAGGTAGATGTAAGACAACATTATACTGTAATATAGGCAGATTTAAGATAATATTACACTGTAACATAAACAAATGTAAGACAATATTATACTGTAACATAGTCAGATGTAAGACAATATTATACTGTAACATAGTCAGATGTAAGACAATATTATACTGTACCATAGGTAGATGTAAGACAATATGATGCTGTAACATAGGTAGATGTAAGACAACATTATACTGTAATATAGGCAGATGTAAGATAATATATAGTGTAACATAGACAGATGTAAGATAATATTATACTGTAACCTAGACAGATGTAAGATAATATGATACGGTAACATAGACAGATGTAAGATAATATCATACTGTAAAATAGACAGATATAAGATAATATTATACTGTAATATAGACAGATGTAAGATAATATGATACTGTAACATAGACAGATGTAAGATAATATTATACTGTAACATATGACAGATGTAAGACAATATTATACTGTAACATAGACAGATGTAAGATAATATTATACTGTAACATAGACAGATGTAAGACAATATTATACTGTAACATAGACAGATGTAAGATAATATCATACTGTAACATAGACAGATGTAAGATAATATCATACTGTAAAAATAGACAGATATAAGATAATATTATACTGTAATATAGGCAGATGTAAGATAATATTATACTGTAACATAGACAGATGTAAGATAATATTATACTGTAACATAGACAGATGTAAGACAATATTATACCGTAACCTAGACAGATGTAAGATAATATGATACTGTAACATAGACAAATGTAAGACAAATATTATACTGTAACATAGACAGATGTAAGATAATATTATACTGTAACATAAACAGATGTAAGATAATATTATACTGTAACATTGTCAGATGTAAGATAATATTATACTGTAACATAGATAGATGTAAGACAATATGATGCTGTAACATAGGTAGATGTAAGACAACATTATACTGTAATATAGACAAAGATATTATACTGTAACATAAACAAATGTAAGACAATATTATACTGTAACATAGTCAGATGTAAGACAATATTATACTGTAACATAGTCAGATGTAAGACAATATTATACTGACCATAGGTAGATGTAAGACAATATGATGCTGTAACATAGGTAGATGTAAGACAACATTATACTGTAATATAGGCAGATGTAAGATAATATTATACTGTAACATAAACAGATGTAAGATAATATTATACTGTAACATAGACAGATGTAAGATAATATCATTAACATAGACAGATGTAAGATAATATCATACTGTAAAATAGACAGATATAAGATAATATTATACTGTAACATAGACAGATGTAAGATAATATGATACTGTAACATAGACAGATGTAAGATAATATTATACTGTAACATAGACAGATGTAAGACAATATTATACTGTAACATAGACAAATGTAAGATAATATGATACTGTAACATAGACAAATGTAAGACAATATTATACTGTAACATAGTCAGATGTAAGACAATATTATACTGTAACATAGTCAGATGTAAGACAATATTATACTGTAACATAGGTAGATGTAAGACAATATGATGTAAGAAATGTAATATGATACTGTAATATAGGCATACACAATTAAGACAATATTATACTGTAACATAGTCAAATGTAAGACAATATTATACTGTAACATAGTCAGATGTAAGACAATATTATACTGTAACTAAGACATAGTAACATAGTCAGATAAGACAATATTATACTGTAACATAGGTAGATATAACAATATGATGCTTAGGTAGATGTAACAACATTATACTGTAATATAGGTAGATGTAAAGATAATATTATACTGTAACCATAGACAGATGTAAGATAATATTATACTGTAACATAGACAGATATAAGATAATATCATACTGTAACATAGACAGATGTAAGATAATATCATACTGTAAAATAGACAGATATAAGATAATATTATACTGTGACATAGACAGATGTAAGATAATATGATACTGTAACATAGACAGATGTAAGATAATATCATACTGTAACATAGACAGATGTAAGACAATATTATACTGTAACCTAGACAGATGTAAGATAATATCATACTGTAAAATAGACAGATATAAGATAATATTATACTGTGACATAGACAGATGTAAGATAATATGATACTGTAACATAGACAGATGTAAGATAATATCATACTGTAACATAGACAGATGTAAGACAATATTATACTGTAAATCAGACAGATGTAAGATAATATGATACTGTAACATAGACAAATGTAAGACAATATTATACTGTAACATAGACAGATGTAAGATAATATTATACTGTAACATAAACGAATGTAAGACAATATTATACTGTAACATAGTCAGATGTAAGACAATATGATGCTGTAACATAGGTAGATGTAAGACAACATTATACTGTAATATAGGCAGATTTAAGATAATATTACACTGTAACATAAACAAATGTAAGGCAATATTATACTGTAACATAGTCCCAGATGTAAGACAATATCATATTGTAACATAGTCAGATGTAAGATAAATATTATACTGTAACATAGTCAGATGTAAGACAATATTATACTGTAACATAGGTAGATGTAAAACAATATGATGCTGTAACATAGGTAGATGTAAGACAGCATTATACTGTAATATAGGCAGATGTAAGATAATATTATACTGTAGCATAGACAGATGTAAGATAATATTATACTGTAACATAAACAAATGTAAGACAATATTATACTGTAACATAGTCAGATGTAAGACAATATTATGCTGTAACATAGGTAGATATAAGACAACATTATACTGTAATATAGGCAGATGTAAAATGATAATAATGTAACAAAAACAGATGAAAGGCAGGATGATACATAAACATAATAAAGTTTCTTCAATGCCATTACTGCCCAAGAACTGGAGCTTATCTCAAATCCTGTAGCGTAAAGTGAAACAGATGATTCGGGACAGAAACGCCAGTCTAATGTAAGTTTTTACTCCCAAGCTAGTGCTTGTACCCATTTCACCTGGGTCGAGTTGGGAAAATGTGTGTTAAGCTTTTGGTAGGATTTGAAGCCTGGACCTCATGGTTCCACAGCGTAATAACTCAGCCACTGACACCACACACAGAGACACAGACAGGTGACATAAACAGATGAAAGACAAGATGATACAGAAACATAGACAGATGAAAGACAAGATGATACAGAAACATTGACAGATTTAAGGGGGGGCGGGTTCTGGGAATGCCATTTTTGCTGAAAATGGGACAAATCTAGTTTATCATACTAGTGGATAGAGCAGTTCATTCCGTCATAATGATAGCGTAAAATAAGTTCAGTATCGATTCTTTGAATTTATACGAACGTTTTAGAAACAATACAGGCATATCTTTCAACACAGTTATTATACAGTAAAAGCCAGAAATATTATCTAAAGTATGACAAATTGGTACTCATTTTGATCGTCACAAAACAACCTTATTTGAGGATCTATTATGAATATTGCCTTAGATCGGCCGGAAGATACGGAACATATTCCGCACCTATTATCAAAAGGCACCATCTCAAAATGAGTAAAAAAGGTGTTGGTGTACTTGAAACAGTGTCAATAAGAAGTAGTTGAGAGGCTCAAGGTTTTATGATGTTTCACAGTGTTATGCTACTCTTTTTTAGGTTTTTGGGAGAAAAATGTATTCAAATAACAGAAAATGAGAGAAAATACGATTTTCTCAAAATGTCCTTTTTTGTTCATTATTTCCTATCTACTTTTTTATTTCTCAACGTATCTTCATGAAATTTGGTATGGGTGATGTGTGGGGAAAACAAAGAAAT
>JAXRKP010000394.1:280000-282500 GCA_037039925.1 Doris montereyensis | reverse complement strand
AACTAATTTCTTTTTTTTTGATGGCCATGTCATGTACTGGCAACTTGAAATGACCGGCACGAAGCTAGTCAGTTGATCAGGTATCGATACCTTCAAACATAGTTTACGTGTTTGTTTCATTGAAATGTACTCCCTTGCACATCGTGTCTCGATGTCAGGATGAATTAAAGAGGGCACAGCAAGATGAATGATAAGTGTGAGCGAGTGACAAGGAAATATTAAGTAGGACCACCTGCCACCAGTAGCCATTCTGCCAACTGTTTAACTGGCCATTCAAATATGAAACCAGATGACACGGACAAACTATATAATTCAATAACTTCAAAAGGATATCGATACTGAAAATACTTAACATTCCTTCGTGTCCGGGTGGCTAGAGAATGCAGGGCGGTACCATCACGTAGGGGATGTTTGTCTGAAGACGACCAATTAGATAACACGCTGACGGAAACATCATTCTACTTACTTCCTACATTATGTAGTCGATTTGCTTAGTGATTTGACTTTGATGCTAGCCTCCACAAATCCATTCACACAGGTTATAGTTATACCATTCATTCATTTATTTTGGGACTGGTATTATGGAGACGTGCTGATGTTTGGGAGGGTGGGGGGGTCCTTGTGGGGGGACTCAGTAATCCAGAGGGTAGTGGATTCGAGCCCCGTCAAAGGCTGAAATATTTTCTTGATTTTTTTCGAGCAAAAAAACCTACAACCCCCCCCCCCCCATGCTGATCATGTAGGTGTATCGACATCTAGTCCCCTCGGAGACGACGATAAAAAGAAAGTCCCGTGGGCAGATCCCAACACTCTGTGGACGTTGAAGATCATTTGGCTGTTTACAGTGGAATCAGGCAAAATATATTTTTTTAAATCCTAACAAAAACCCCGAGATCACTTTAGTTGTGGATGTGGGTAAATCAAATCAAATCAATCTGTCCTTGTCTGATATTTAACAGAGCAAGCATCAATGTCCTGTTATTAATTCAACAAGAAACATGCCTATGTAACACAATGTTTTATTGATGAATCGCCACCAAGTGAGCAGTGATATAAAACTCTAACGGCAGTCGTGTTTAGCACCTCATTCTGGCTTGCGACATTCTGGCTTGCGACATTCTGGCTTGCGACATTCTGGCTTGCCAAAAAACAAACCAAAAAAATAATTAATAATTTAACAGTTCAATCAATCATCAAGATTTTGCTTGGTTAAATTCTTTAAGAGGTTTAGAGAAAACGTGTGTGTTCTGGAGGCAAACGATGAAACAACCTACTTTTTTAAAAACGTCTTATACATTTCCCCCATATTGATATCTCTCCGCAATTAACCTGCAGGACCCACGACTAACCCCGAAAGCCAGTTGAGGCCGTAATCGACTTTTTGCCGCCGTTCCAAGGGCTCTCTCGAGCTCGAACGACACACGTCCCATTATAAAGAAGAGGATAATATATCCTCCGCATTTGCTGGTTTGATTTGATTTACCCATCCACAACTAAGGTCATCTCGGGGGGGGAGGGGGTTTGGGTTATCTGCACACGGGGTGTAACGTGCACACGGTGTTGTTATCTGCATTTTGTTATCTGCCGGGCGTGTTGTTATCTGCACACGGGTGTTGTTAAACAGCCAAAGGGTGTTGTTATCTTTAATCTGCACACGGGGTTGTTATCTAACGGTGTTGTTATCTGCACACGGGGTGTTGTGCGTGCAACGGGTGTTGTTATCACACGGGGTGTTGTTAACGTGCACACGGGTGTTGTTAACGTGCACACGGTGTTATCTGCACACGGGGTGTTGTTATCTGCACACGGGTGTTGTTATCTGCACACGGGGTGTTGTTATCTGCACACGGGTGTTGTTATCGTGCACACGGGGTGTTGTTATATTCACGGGTGTTGTTATCTGCACGGGTGTTGTTATCGTGCACACGGGGTGTTGTTAACGTGCACACGGTGTTGTTAACGCGGCACACGGGGTGTTGTTATCGTGCACACGGGGTTGTTATCTGCACACGGGGACCTCATTTTTATCGTCCGTCTCCGATGGAACTTGGTGTCGAACCACCTACCTGGACCAGTGGGGGAGAGAAGGAGAAGGGGGGAGAGAGGAGGGAGGAGGGGAGATTTGCTCGGAGAAAAAAGCGAGAAAATTGTTTGAACCGTTGGCGGAGCTCAAACTTATTACGTTTTGATCGAGAGGCCGACAACACCTTGCCTCTGGACTATCGAGTCCAACATCTCTCCGGATAAACAAACAATTTGGTTGCTCGAATGCGATTAAGCGGTCAGGACATCTATACTAATAGCAGCAATCGCATCATATGAACTAAAAACACGATAGAGGGGATGGGAGTGATAACGGTAAAGTGCAGACTCCCTGTTGTACCATCATTCACCCCCCCCCCCCCCCCCCAGTTGGACCGTTTCATTCAAACTCCCGCGGAAGCATACAGTACACGAGCCTGCTGGGATTTTCGTACTAACACTGACAAGATATATCTCC
>JAXRKP010000394.1:245000-270000 GCA_037039925.1 Doris montereyensis | reverse complement strand
CGTTACATTAAAATTGGCTGTAAACCGTGTGCATGAATGTGATTGTGATCAACCTATAAACCGTATAAATGTGATTGTGATCAACCTATAAACCGTATGCAAGGATGTGATTGTGATCAACCTATAAACCGTATGCAAGGATGTGATTGTAATCAACCTATAAACCGTATGCAAGGATGTGATTGTGATCAACCTATAAACCGTATGCAAGGATGTGATTGTAATCAACATGTAAACCATGTAAACATGGATGTGATTGTAATCAACCTGTAAACCGTATGCATGGGTGTAATTGTAATCAACATGTATACCGTGTGCATGGATGTAATTGTAATCAACATGTAAACCGTGTGCATGGATGTAATTGTAATCAACATGTAAACCGTGTGCATGGATGTAATTGTAATCAACATGTAAACCGTGTGCATGGATGTGATTGTAATCAACATGTAAACCGTGTGCATGGGTGTAATTGTAATCAACATGTAAACCATGTGCATGGATGTAATTGTAATCAACATGTAAACCGTGTGCATGGATGTAATTGTAATCAACATGTAAACCGTGTGCATGGATTTAATTGTAATCAACATGTAAACCGTGTGCATGGATGTAATTGTAATCAACATGTAAACCGTGTGCATGGATGTGATTGTAATCAACATGTAAACCGTGTGCATGGATGTGATTGTAATCAACATGTAAACCATGTGCATATGGATGTGATTGTAATCAACATGTAAACCGTGTGCATGGATGTGATTGTAATCAACATGTAAACCGTGTGCATCGGTGTGATTGTGATCAACCTGTAAACCGTGTGCATGGTGTGACTGTGATCAACCTATAGGGAGTGTGCATGGATGTAATTGTAATCAACATGTAAACCGTGTGCATGGATGTAATTGTAATCAACATGTAAACCGTGTGCATGGATGTGATTGTAATCAACATGTAAAGTGTGCATGGATGTAATTGTAATCAACATGTAAACCGTGTGCATGGATGTGATTGTGATCAACCTGTAGGGAGTGTGCATCGGTGTGATTGTGATCAACCTGTAAACCGTGTGCATCGGATGTGATTGTGATCAACCTGTAGGGAGTGTGCATGGATGTAATTGTAATCAACATGTAAACCGTGTGCATGGATGTAATTATAATCAACATGTATGGATGATTGTAATCAACATTTAGGGAGTGTGCATCGATGTGATTGTGATCAACCTGTAGGGAGTGTGCATGGATGTAATTGTGAATCAACCTGTAGACCTGTGACTGTGATCAACCTGTAGGGAGTGTGCGGATGTAATTGTAATCAATATGTAAACCGTGTGCATGGATGTAATTGTAATCAACATGTAAACCGTGTGCATGGATGTGATTGTGAGCAACCTGTAGGAGTGTGCAGGATGAAGAATCAACATGTAAAAGAAGAAGAATGTGATTGTGAGCAACCTGTAGGGAGTGTGCATGGATGTAATTGTAATCAACATGTAAACCGTGTGCATGTGGATGTGATTGGACCTGTAGGATCAAGCAACCTGCATGGCATGGATGAATTGAATCAAGAAGAAACCGTGTGCATGGATGTGATTGTGAGAAACCTGAAGAAGTGTGCATCGGTGTAAGTGTGATCAACCTACAAGGAGTGTGCAACGAAGAAGAAGAAGTCCTCCACAATAGGTTAGTCGGTTTCTATATCCCGAAAAAGAAGAAGAAGAAAGAAGAAGAAGAAGAAGAAGAAGAAGAAGAAGAAGAAGAAGAAGAAGAAAGAAGAAGAAGAAGAAGAAGAAGAAGAAGACGAGAAGAAGAAGAAGAAGAAAAGAAGAAGAAGAAGAAGAAGAAGAAGAAGCCACGCCAATGACAAACCCGAACCGAATCAGAAACTCACCTGGCATGGCACAATGAACGAATAGCCTGGACGCGATCATACTGTATCTACAAGTACACTAGGAAATCGGGGACACGACTGAGCGCTAGCCTACTATTACTACTAACTGCTGTGTCGACCGTTAGTGTGCCAGATACCAGCAATCTAGGGAGAAGGGGGCCCGAGATAATTTCCGTAAGCAAGTCTTTTTGATTTTTGTTTAATTTGATTTGATTAGATCTGATTGGATTGGATTTTATCCACACCTACGACTTAGGTCATCTCGGGAAATTTTCGAAGGATATTTTTTAATGTTGTACGGACTGCTCTGTAAACTAACAACCAAATTATTTTTAATGCCCACACAGAGCGTTGTGATTTGCACACGGGACCCCGTTTTATCGTCTGTCTCCGATGGGACTAAGTGTCGATCCACCTATCTGAAGTGTTGGCGAGATAGCGACCCCGTTAAATGCAATACTATAATATCAATGTTTACTCACACACAAAAAAAAGCGGTTAAAATCGATTCGAAAACCTTGTGTTGAGATAATGCATGAGGCCATTCTCTTTAGGTCACGTATGCAGTATCTACATAGCTGCCGCTCCGCCCCCTCTTTAAAATATTTTTTTAAAAGACAGAAGGTTTAAATCGATTATCCATTAACCGCCTTGAACCGTAAGGGCGACACTATTTTATTTCTTGCGATCAAGACAGCCTTGTGACTTACGGTGTGTTTGCTTTGCCTAGCTAAGACAAACGGGTAAGCAAGGGACGTATCGAAAGCAAAAGGATAATTACATTAAATCCACTTACCACCCCATAGGTACAAAGATGAGACAAATTATAAGGAATAGACAGAAACAATATTTGGCCACCATGGGGATTGAACCCGTGACCTCTGCGTCGCCACCCCTCGCCTCGCCATGAAAAGAAAGCGCGCCAACCAAGCAAGGAGCGTAGACAGCATGGGGAGAGGGAGACAACTCTATCGCTAAGTGTTTTGACAATCCCGATGCCCAGTAATCGATTTTAGGCAATACATTTTGCCCACTATTGTTTATCATGTGACAGCACCAGCATGTGACCCACACACACACACAAACATACACACACACACCACCTAAAGACACATCCACAACCAGGACAATAGAGAAGGTGTATTAATTCATTAATGACGCATTGACCTGGCCTGTCTCCTGACTCTTCATGTGGGCAGACGGTAACAAATAATGCACCTGTTACACTACGTGAAATACAAGAACAATCCTAAGATGCATTGTACACAACTACGTACGTGTGTGTTTGTATGTAAGTCTATATGTAGATACACATGTATGTAGGTATGTAGATCTATGTATGTATATATGGATGTGTGTATCTATGTATGTGTGCGTATGTACGTGTGTATGTATATATGTATGTATGTATGCATGTTTGTATGCATCTTATGTATATATATATATATATATATATATATATATATATATATATATATATGTAGGTACGTATGCATGTATGTATGTCTGTATGTATGTAAATATGTATGTATGTGTGTATGTATATGTGTCTGTCTGTCTGTCTGTCTGTACGTATGTTTTTGTCCATGCAGTAGATAATAATGTATGTAGCATTGTGTAGGTAGGAGTGAATTCGTACTATACATACTTATATTATGCATTCATACAATAAAGATATAGTGTGTATGCATGTATAATCACAAGATTACTGATGATAAATAAAGCTTGCCAGCAGTACAGCAACGTCATGCCAGCTTGCCCTTTCACAGGTGTGTCACAGGATGTGACGACGACCAAAAGTCAGACTCGAACCGAAACAATTATAAATTATAAGGCGGCCCCCCTCACAACACAAACACACAGAGATTCACCGCTGTGTGTGACAAGAGTTTCACACAACTCACAAGTCAATGGCGGCCAGTGAAAACGACCACATCACCAACCAAGCTAAAACAGTTACACACATACAGCTGATAGACAGGACGACAAAAGTGATGACGATGATGACGACGACGACAACATGGCTATCAGTATCAGTCAACTTGACTTCATTGCCTGCCTGCAGCCAAGCTATTTCGCGAGGCAGTCAAATCAGATTTGGATGACCTTTGAGATAAAATCTGACCTCCAAAATAAACCAAAACAAAAAATGGGATCCTGAGGCCTGCCTAGCAGCACTGAGCATAGCTGCACGCAGATTTATACATCGAGACAAACCAAACACACCGAAACGACTTCTAAGGCAAGCCCCCTCTTCAGTTACGGAAACAAAATAACTGACAAAATAAATAATAATAATAATAATAGTAATAATACTTGTAATAATAATAATACACGTAGGGTTTTTTTACGTAGCAGTAATAATAATAATAATAATAAGAAGAAGAAGAAGAAGAAAAAAGAAGAAGAAGAAGAATAACAGTACATGTAGTAGTAGTAGTAGTAGTAGTAGTAGTAGTAGTAGTAGTAGTAGTAGTAGTAGTAGTAGTAGTAGTAGTGGTAGTAGTAGTAGTAATAGTAGTAGTAGTAGTAATAGTAGTAGTAGTAGTAGTAGTAGTAGTAGTAGTAGTAGTAGTAGTAGTAGTAGTAGTAGTAGTAGTAGTAGTAGTAGTAGTAGTAGTAGTAGTAGTAGTAGTAGTAGTAGTAGTAGTCATAATAATAGTAATAATAATAATAATAATAATAATAATAATAATAATAATAATAATAATAATAATATGAGGGTTGACTTTTTGTTTTGTTTAGGAATCCCTTGGTTAACGGCAAAGGCTAAGAGAGAGTCCAGAGACGCCACGAGCTAAGTCATTCATCTTTTCTGGAATAAAAACGGCCCGTCGTGCGTCATAGAACAGTTCATGCGGCCACAGTCTGTTTGCTGAGTTGAAAAAGGATTGCCAGCTGTCAAATTCCTTCACAACCCTTACATACAGCCCATAGAGTCGGAGGTTATCGCGGTTTCTATAGCTTGAAGCGGAACTGGTGATAACATATCATACCATGGATAGGGGACGCTAGTCTAACGCAGGTTTTACTTCCAAAGCTGTTCCTGGTACCCTTTGCACCTGGATCGAGTGTGTGTTATGAGTTGTTATTTTTTCCCAAGGTAGACAATGTTGGACTAAGTATTGTTATGATTCGAACCCAGGACTCGTGATTCCAAAGCACTATGTAGGTAGCCAAAACTCTCTTTCAACTTCCTCGAGAGAAAGCGCGAGAGTTGAAAACTTAGATCTACACATAATCTGTCTTTCTCACATCGTAAATGGGGACTCGGTAGTCCAGAGGCAAAGGTGTTGGCCTATCAACCAAAAGGTTGTGGGTTCAAGTTTTCTAAGTCTTTTTCGAGTAAAACCTATCCCCACCTCCCGCTTCAGGTAGGTGGATGGCCACCTAGACCCATCAGAAACGGACGATAAAAAGGCCGTACCGTGTGCATATCACAACGCTCTGTGCATGCTAAAGATAGGTGCAAAAATTAAAACTCCTACCAAAACCCCCGAGATCACCTTGGTTGTGGAAGTGGGTTAAACCAAATCAAATCTCACATCGCGAACAATCATCAAACATGGACAACATCCCCATTAGTTGTAAATACTGTTCCTTTTTTTAAAAACTATATATATATATATATATATAAAAATAAGAACAGTCGGTAATTTTACGGATTGGCGGCGTAAAAGAAAGTGGGTCAAATTCAAACTCGATGTCGGTATCGTCTCAAGTCTACATTTAGAGGTGAGAATCCACAATCCCTTACCCTGAACGCCCGTTGGCGGCTTTTCGAGGACAAATCAACGTCTATGACTAAATAGACAGTTTTCTTGTGCATCCTAAAATGTTATTACGTTATAAAGCTATGGCACGTTTGTTTGTTTGTTTGTTGTAGTTTTTTTTTGCGAACCATCCAAATAAGCCCATCCTCCACGTGTGATCACTCTCTTCCACAAGCCACGCCATCTATAACACCGCTAGCAAGAACGACTGAGATCACAGCCATGGTGGACCGTGTTTCAGTTCAAGGAGTCATAGAGAAGAGGAAGACGGCCTCCGTCAGAGCCTGACATAGAGTGTCAATCAGCCAGCATCTACAGGGCCAGCCTCTTGAGCCTTTCAACATCCCCACTTATTTACATTTATCTATATATAAGTCGGCCGTTCTTTATTCACCAAAGGCTATGTTGGCAGGCCATTAAGAGTAACCATATTTTGCATGTAGGTTCTAAATGATCCCAAGATTGTTTAGTTTCATTGAGGAATCGTTCTATCAGAAGTGACGTTTAATTATCAAAATGTCGTTGTTTCCCCGTCTTTAATTAGAAGGTTCATTCACATACGCCGCCATTTTGAACAGGTTATAATTTTAAGTTGGAGTAGTACCGTTTGCGCCTACCTGCGTACCACCACTATCGAATATTAAACCGATCTAATAATTGCACTTAGTATCATTTGGGGTGTAACATGCTTGTATCATAATATGAATGATCAACATGGCGGGGGAATGGCATCTTCCTGTATCTGATACCTATGGTCAACCAAACTTCCTTCTACGTTGACACACATCTGTCATGACGGAACACTATAAGAGGTCAGACAAACAATGACACTTGGGGAAGGAAGGGGTGAGAGTCTGACATAAATTACAACAACATTCAATGTCAGCACCATCTTCACCAGACACGACCTGTGAAGCCACTTAAAGCTAAGTACCGACTTTAACTGCCAAACTAGGAAGAAAACAAAGTGGCAATAACAACAACATGGAAGAAAAGAAACGAAACCAAAAGCGCAGCAACAACTACAACACGGAAGCAAACAGCCAACCAAATTTTAAAAACCCAAGCGGTTTGTTATTGTGTTCAAGTTCAACCTTCAACATGCGTGACAAACCAATGAAAACAGCTTAATATGGCGCCATCCATAAAACTGTAGGCAATTAGTGTATGCCACTAGAAATAACGAAAATCCATCCATATCTCTCTCTCTCTCTGTCTCTGTCTCTCTCTCTCTCTCTCTCTCTCTCTCTCTCTCTCTCTCTCTCTCTCTCTCTCTCTCTCTCTCTCTCTCTCTCTCTCTCTCTCTGTCTCTCTCTCTCTCTCTCTCTCTCTCTCCCTCCCCTCCCTCTCCCTCTCTCTTTCTCTCTGTGTCTCTCTCTCTCTGTCTCTGTCTCTGTCTCTGTCTCTGTCTCTGTCTCTGTCTGTCTCTCTCTCTCTCTCTCTCTCTCTCTCTCTCTCTTCTCTCTCTCTTTAGATTTCCGCTATATCTCTCTCCCTCTCCTTTCCTTTTCTTCCTTCTCCCACAAAACTAAGTGATGTATGTATGCTAACTATAAGTGTGTAGATGTTACTCGTTGATTGTATTACGCAAAGTTATACCCGAAGCGAAACGCGTCTGTTCTGCCTTCTTTGTTGGAGTTGTCGCTGTTTATAGTCGTTGATGACGTTGAATGTCACGTCACGGGGACTCATGTTATGATCTTATTAGCCTTCTGGCTATTCATAGGTTTTTGCCGAGGAATGAGGCGATTTAAGTGCAGCCATCCTCAAGCCACGGGAAACCGCCAATGCAGTGATGACCACCACGAATCATTATAAAAAATAATTAAAAACAGAGTTATGTCCACCATTTAGATCTAGTGGTCAAAACAAAGACCTTGTCATGTCGCTTTGTCAAGAATCGTGATTGAGTATTTGTTATAACCAGGCGATATGATGAGAGTTGTGGTTGATCGGTTGGTTTCATTATTAACCCTGTGCACCACACATATATATATATATATATATATATATATATATATATATATATATATATATATATATATATATATATAACAAACACACACACACACACACATGCGGATTTAAAAAGGAAGGTATTTTCACCGCCCTACCTGCATGCCTTTGACTTTGACAAAAAGTTACACGCAGCTTTACTTTCCACCCTTTGAACTCACGGGCCAAAGAGTTCGTTTCACGATCGTAAAAGTTGATAAAAAACCCACAAGAATTCTAAAAAAAGAGTCAGATCTAGTCGCTAGTATGGTGAAACGTCAAACGGGCGCCTCTCTGTCTCTTGTGTACACAGAGCACACCAGGGACGGAGAATAAGACACCAGCCAGGTGGTTTGCTTTGGGAGTTAAAAAAATGAGGGTGTGACTTTAATGTTAATGCTAAGGAGCGGTGGGATACGTAAGGGTGAGTACACAGAGAAGAACATTGAAACGTTTTAACTAAGCGCTTGTTTTCAAGCGACTCAAGAGATGGGCCATGCGCAGAGACAATGCCGAATTAATAGTTTTCTCGTGGGATGGCTGGTAGATCCTACTTCTCTTTCCTTTCCTTCGTTCACTTATCTTTCATCGTTGCTCTTTCTCTTCATTCACCTTGATATCATCGCAAAGGTGGACGACATAAATTTCAACCAAACAAACAAGCAATTTCATTTCGAATTCATGTCGAACAAGCCACAACCCCCACTCTCCACTGAAAATGACAACTTCTTCGTACGAAGCGGGCGAGATTTTTACTACTGGATAGTGAAGGATAATGACAATAATGACATCAAATAATACTAAATCCCCATGGGAACAAAGCCGGGACAAGGGCAAGGAATAGACAGAAAAATCTTGGGCACTGAACCCGCGACTTCTGCATCGGCACTCGTCACTTCGCCATGAAAAGAAAGAGCGCTACCAACCAAGCTAACTGTGCTGCTGGACAGTGTACTCCCATAACTTAAAGAGAAGAGGAGAATGTCAGTGTTGTCAGTCTGTTCATGATGTTAACAAAGCTAAAAACGATGTGGGCGCGTACCACCATCGGCTTTCCAGTGGGCTTAAGTATTATCCGCACCGCTTTTTATTCCCACTCAAGAATGAATCAGCAGACTTTCAATTAAACCCAAATCATAGAGGGAATATCGAGTGGTATCAATTAGATACTAAGCATAAGACCTGTTGCTTTCTCACTCAAAGTCGGGTCAGACGTCACTTGTGAATTCCACATCATTTATCACTTCAAGGTTCTTGTTATTTCCTTTTCACAGTCCGTTACCGGGGGGGGGGGGGGTGTCTCTCTACAGACATACCTATCTTGATCGCCTGATTTCCGGAACATCTTCCGGGGCATTTTTACTTGCCAGAATTACGGAGTAGTGGTATCTCTGATTGTTATATAAACTGTTATCTCTGATTGTTAAAAACAGTATCTCTGATTGTTATATAAACAGTAAGTGCAGTATATAAACAGGCGGTATCTCTGATTGTTATATAAACAGTAAGTCTCTGATTGTTATATAAACAGTAAGTGGTATCTCTGATTGTTATATAAACAGTAAGTGGTATCTCTGATTGTTATATAAACAGTAAGTGGTATCTCTGATTGTTATATAAACAGTAAGTGGTATCTCTGATTGTTATATAAACAGTAAGTGGTATCTCTGATTGTTATATAAGCAGTAAGTTATATAAAAACAGTAAGTGGTATCTCTGATTGTTATATAAACAATTGGTTATTTGGAGCCATAATCTGCAGGGCAAACCAATGGTGTGAATTGATATAAAAACCCATAGCCAGGGGACGGTGGGGGGGATTTATGGTACCAGGCAGTTGGTATAAAACCTAGTCTGCGGGGAAAACCTCTGATACTGATTGGTATAAAACCCATAGCCTGGATGAAAAACATGTGGTACCAATTGGTAACAAAATCCAACGCCTGCAAGGAAAACATGAGGTACGAATTGGTATAAAACCCATAGCCTGGAGCGAATACCTGAGGTACCAATTGGTATAAAACCCATAGCCTGGAGCGAATACCTGAGGTACCAATTGGTAAAAATCCAACACCTGCAAGGAAAACCTGGGGTACCAAAGTGGTCTAAAACTCATAGTCTGGAGAGACTTTGTGTAGTTAGCAACTGGTATAAAACTATACCATATTATGCAGGAGGAAAAACCTGTGGTATCAAGTGGTATACAATACATGCTGTAGCCAGGACGGTTCAATTCAAGGGATGATGCTGTGCCACCAGTTTTGCTTCAAACTACAAAAACTGAGACACGCTTCTGTACTATGGGCCTCTAGACAGGCAGAGAGGACAGTTTTAAAAAAAGTTGTTTTCACTTTATAATTTAGGGTAAAAAAATTCCCTGGAGGGTGAACAACAAGAGCGCCAATGATCTATTTCAAAAACACAAAACTCAGTATTATAATATTATCATGATCACAACAAATATAAAAACAATGAAGAAAGACTAGAAAATGAGGACATGGATGGCCCTGCTAAGTGCCACAGATGTTAGTGGAAGAAGGGTTACAATTCCTGTAGCTTATTCTACCTGTTTCTCCTTAGCAATGACATGAAAGACTAATACAACACACAATAGAGATGTTAATGACCCTTGATGGTTAATTAAATTAGACAAACGTTGGCCAACAAAGAAAGTAAGAAAGCATTAACAAAATTGTCACAGTTGGGCACTTCAATCTGCCGAACAGATTAACACCCACACTTTTAAACCACTTGTTTTAATGCAAGCGATACCTAAAACAAGCGCAAAGATGCAGTCTGGGGTTTTTTCCTTCTTTTTCTTCTTTATAATATGCGACTAGCTCAATTGTTCAGGAGCACTGTCAGCACATGAAAATAGAGTTTACATTCAGTTTATAAGAGTTTGATTTTCAATGGGTTCATCACACAGGAGCTGCAAGCTTATCATTGTAAACACGGACCATCACTCTCACTCAGAATACAGCTGGTGATGCAACCTATGGGTTCCTGCAGTTTTATCCATTTTTATCGACCGTATTTCCCGCTGTCCAGTGTGCATTTAGAACTACTTAAAATGCAAATGTTACCTATTGTTTGCAAAGCAAAAGATGCCCAACAATGAATGTAATGTCAGTAGCTCGTTTGTTTCATCACAACAAGAAAGCTGTTGAATGCAAGCTGGCGACATGTCACCATAATTTTGTCTTAAAAACAAAAGGATATGAAAATGATAGTAGTTGAATATCGAAATGAAGCAGAGACAAGAATAATACCAAAAGCTCTAAGGCAATAAATATCACAAAGTAATCTGCACATCTTCATATGGAAATCTGACACTCCTTAAGAAGTGAATGTAACTAAAACAAGTGGCTGGATGGTTTTTTAATTCTTATAATGCTAAATAGTGTTAACAAGTATTTCATTGACTATTAATGTATGTATCTATTATATCTCAAAACTTTATCAGACAGAACACTCACCCCCATTGTTTTTCAGTATGTTCTTACATAATCAGGGGGAGATCCCGTTGAAAACATGCCCCCCGCTCTTTTTTTTTACTGGCTTTCACGTAATCAAGGGGAGACCACCACACCTCTCTTTTTTATTTAATTCCCATAAAAAACTGGGCAAATTTTGGACAGGTATTCCTATCTGGCCAACTATTCCTCGTGTCACCAGGACATCAATTGTTAAGGAATACCGGAAATCCTATTAAAGTTCTGTTTACAAGTGTCATTGACATTTACCCCAGCATCATAGATCTATATGTGATCTCAAGATGGATCAAAAGGAGACAACTGGAGGAAAAAATATAACCATGGCACCCACAAACGGCCCGTTGTTTCATTTGAAAAGTTATAGGTCATTCACAAATAAGTTTTATCTGACTTAAAAGAATCCCTTATATAAAATTCATACAAAACATAGACATTTCTACAACTTTATATGATCACTCTAAAGAAAGTTTACATAAACAAACACAAATATTTCTTCGGTTATCTGCCGAACCTCTGGGATGAACTCATCAAAGTCCCTGGGTTCGATCAAACTCAGGTTAAGAACTACTGATCTAGATCAATATCAAACTAGATCTAGAAACGAAAGAGGATTACCATAATCGGGGCCCTGCAATTATTTTAACATCTTTCACTATCCCTGATACAGACCCCTCTCTATCCCCCACCCCCTCCACCTGAGTCAAATATAAGTGAAAGGACATTAAAATGATGGCTAGGACCCGACTAACAAATTCCTCCCTTGAAATAAGATTTAGAAATCTAGTAGAGTCTAATGCAGTGGTTTTATCCTTGTTGAAGGTATTGAATCCCTGTGCATTTCATATGCAACCACTGAGCCTTTTTAAGGGATGAATGGAACAGACTCACACGCACAGACAGTGTGTGTGTTTCTTGACCTTCGCCTGAACCCCTGAAAGTGACTCACCAAAGCCCTGGGGTTAGTTCGAAAACCAGGTTAAAGTTATAATCAATATCTAATGTCTAATCTAGATCCAAATCCTGAATGACTGTATATGTTGATACCTTAGTAATAGTACTGAAGTACTGATAAATCTCATGATCTGGACCTTGATACAAACATTATTGTCAGTATAACGCAAGATCTAAAGAAATTACATTGGCTGCAGGTCAAATACCGTATCACTTATAAAATTGCTCTTTTTGTTTTAAATCTTCTATTAGAACTATACCACTCTATTTGTCACAATTTTTGAATCTCCGCCACCCTTCTCGCACTTTGCAATCGTCGAGTGACAAATTAATACATGAAAGAACTTCTCCCTCTTACAAAAGGTATGGCTTAACGTTCATTTTCTTATGTTGGCCCTGTTGTATGGAATGATTTACCCAGGGAAATTAGAGAAGCAAAGAGTCTCAACATATTTAAATGTCAATTGAAACACCATCTTTTCAAAAGGCAAATTCTCATTTGACAAAATTTGTATATTATGTTTCACCATTAATTTGAATGTAAATTTTGATGATTTATATACCTGTCCTTGTAATTGAAATACCATTATCTATACTATTATGAATTATAATATTATAGATCTACTTCTTTTTCTTTTTTGAATGCGCATAGAGCATTAAGTAATTTCTTGGATATGCTCTATAAGCTATTCATTATTATTATTATTATTATTATTATTATAAGACCGTGTTTTACCAAGTCTGTATGGACAAAATATTTTTGAATGTAACGAATCGAACCCACGATCCGGCATTCATTATGAAATGTAGATTTAGATCTAGATCTAATATCTAGAATCTAGATCTAGATCTATTCTAGTTTAGAATCTAGATTCTAATCTAGCTCTAGATAGGCATATATCTAAATCTAAATTCGAAATAGATCTCTAGATCTAGAGCATACTTATTCAATAACAACCAATAATTCAGTTTATTAAAAAAAAAAAATTTATAGGCTTATTTGTTGCAACTCACACTCACAGACAGCTGTTTCCTAACACTCGAAGTAGAGATCGACAGGACGGACAGACATTGGAAAAGGTAAACATCGGTCGGGGAATCGGTTTGTTACACTACGAGTTCTCTGAAGAGAGAGGAGTCGATTTCAGATTCGTCGCAGTGGTATATTATGGTGCAGGTATTCTGAAAATGACTGACTTGTTTTATTCTGTTGCAGAATATGTGCTAATTTATGTTATAATAGCTTTGAGAATGCATGTAACTTCACTCAAAAATCAAACTAAGTGTAGGCCACACAATTGTAAACAAGGTATACCAGATCTATGTACTCAGTTTTGCTTTAAAAGAGGTGAATAATACGAAGGAGCCACAGTGGAGTGAAGTCAAAGGCGAAATATGGCAATAAGTGATTACTCCACTAATAAAAACAGAACAAACACGTGACGTTTCGGGTATAACCCTTCGTCAGACAACAAACGAGAAATATCTAGAATCTAGATCTAAGTAATACCTCAGGCATCACACAATGGGATATCAGAAGAAAAACATGAAGGAGAAAGAAAGAAAGAAAAAGACAGTGATGAAAAGAAACGTAGCAGAGGGTGTGAAGAATGAGCGAGAGTGGAATGATAACTTTTAAATTTCGGAATCGACTACTTTGGTCTTATGGAGCAGAGAGATGACCAAACAGGATTCTTTGGGAGAAAACAACTGAATGACTCAGCAGCCGGTAAAATATGTCGAGGACACTGTAACATTGGGAAGACTGCTTAATGCCTCTTTTATATTTTCTTCCCACTTTCTCCGAGGTTTCCTTTTTGGTCTTTTAACTTGGGCTTTAGCACTGTATACTGATTTAGCTATTATATTGTCATTGATTCTGTTTACATGCCCAAACCATCTCGGTTGATTTATTTCTATCTTAGTTTTTATGTCATCTACTTTGGTTTGACCTCTTATTGTTGTGTTTCTGATTTTGTCTCTTTTAGTTTTCCTACTACTCTTCTAAGATATTTCATTTCAACTGCTTGCACTCTACTGTACTCTCTACTGTCTAAGGTCCAGGTTTCGCTGCCATACAGGAGAGTAGAACTATAACTCTGTTGCATACTGCCGTTTGGGTTTTTGTTGACAATTCTTGTTCACCTATAAATGCCTTTCCTAGATGGTTATATATTGTCATTGCCTTTTGGATTCTCCGGCTGATTTCTTCTCTTAGTTTTTTCTCTGCGTTTATCATTACTCCTAGGTAATTGTACTTTTGAACTTATTCAAAATTTTCCCCGCCCAATTTAAGATTTTGTGTTTTAGTTTCCTTAGCATTGTTTTTGTTTTCTTTGCATTTAATCTAATTCCTCTTTTATTTAGTTCATTATTCATCATATTGATATTCGACTGAAGGTCACTTTTTTTACTTTCTAAACACAACTAAATCATAAGCAAATGAAAGCATTGCTACATTTACTGGTTTGAGCTTCCACATACCTACATTCATGTTCTGCATTTTTTACTATTTTGAGGATGCCTTTGCGACTGAATCCATAAATGTGATAATCAAAAGAGGACTTAGGACACAACCCTGTCTTACTCCTACATGTATATCTACATTAAATTCTGCAGATATGTTTCCAGCTACTCTCACTGCACATGTTGGTTTATTGTAAAAAAAAAAATTAATGGCTTCTATTAAATTTTGCTCTACATCGTCCCTCCTCGCGGTGTCAAATGCCTTTTCTAAGTCAATAAAACACAGATGCAAGTCAATGTCTCTCTCAAGAAATGTTTCTATCATTTGTTTAATTGTAAATATGTAGTCTTGTACATTTCTTCCTGGTCTAAATCCACTCTGGTGTTCTTCAATCTGAACCTCTACCCTTTTCCTGTCTTTTTTCATTATTTCTCCTTTGGTGTTCTTCAATTTGACATGCAACGGTCTTTCTCGTGCCCTTCATTGCTCCCCAGAACAGCTTTTGATTTCCTTGATAGTTTTCTTGAAGTCTTTGTCCAAACTTTTCCCACTGTTCATGTTTTGTTTTCCTTACTTCCTCTTTGGCGATAGATCGTTTGCTCCGGTAATCTATCCTATCCTCTCGCCTCTTTGTTTGCAAGTATTTCTTCCAGGCATTCCTCTTTTCTTTGATCTTAGTCTTGGCATTTTCATTCCACCGTGCTGTTCTTTTCCTATCTCCTTTAATTTGTTTCCTACCACAAACCTCTTCAGTACAACCGAGGAATGTTTCTTTATACATTTGCCACTTTTTTTCTATTGTGTTATCATTCAGATCCGTCTGCTTCCACTGATAAATCGTTTTATCCTATATCGGTATTTCTGTTTTACTATTGGTTTATTTACTTCCTCTATTTTAAGATGAAGAGCTTTCTTCTCTTTTCTTTTCTATTTATTTTCTTAAGTCAATAATCTCATTTTGGTAATCACTAGGTGATGATCACTAAATATGTCTTCTTCTCTGTTTACTATTGCATCCATTGTACTGTAAAAAAGGGGGCTGCTAACTATTATGTAGCCTATGATTGACTTTTCCCATCTGTTTTAATTTACTCTTGTATATTTGTTGATATTTTTATGAGGGGAAAAGGTGTTTGCTATTTTCATGTTATTCTTTAGGCAAAAATCTATCAATCTCCTTCTTTACCTATTACTCCTCCTGGTGTTTCTACATTCTTGCCATTGATTTCCTAAAACCGTTAGTTCCTGTTTGGGATTGAGATTCTCTGCAGCTATTTGTAAATCGTTTTCGAAGATATCTTTTTCTTCTTTAGTGTAATCTTCTTTTGGTCCATAAGCTATTAATAATTTAATTGTTCTTCCTTTTGGTTTAATATTTACCTGTGATAGTTGATAGCCATGGGATTATTAAATTTCAAACTTTCTAGTAGCTTTCAGGCCTTTTTTGCATTAAGAGGCCTGCTCCTGCTTTAGCTCTATCTTTGACATCTACTCCTGAGAAGATTAAAGTATGATTTGGTCCTACATTTTCTATTCCTTGTCCTTTTTTCTTTGTTTCTGTATTGGCCAAAATGTCTACTTTG
Organism: Doris montereyensis; assembly: GCA_037039925.1. Taxonomy (NCBI): domain Eukaryota; kingdom Metazoa; phylum Mollusca; class Gastropoda; order Nudibranchia; family Dorididae; genus Doris; species Doris montereyensis. The sequence goes on along the minus strand of JAXRKP010000394.1, from coordinate 253,841 downwards.
AATTTTTTCATTTCTTCAGCTAATTTTATCTCTTTTCCATTTATTGCCCTAATATTTCATGTTCCAAAATTCACAGTCCGTGTTCGTTTCCATGTTCGTCTTCGAAAGGTCAAGCCCGGGTATATCGTATTTATTTCTCTGAATCAGTGATTTTGGGTAAGCATGTGATTGAGCCACTGTACCCTAGGTAGATGGTGGGGCTGCCACTTTGTGGCGCCCTACCAGGCCTTGTTACTCTATGTCAGGGTTGACTCCTTTGGTCACCCAAGATCAGCCTGCAAGGCAGTAGGTTGTTATTTTCTGTCAGGGTTAACGTTGATTGATTTATTCTCTTTTAAATTCTTCAGTGCTACTGCTGAGTTTTACTTCTGTTGGCAGTCCATTTCACAGCATTACTGTACTGGGGTAAAATGAGTGCAGGTGACAATTAACGTTTTCCTTTGGAAACCATGTATGTTTGACAGCCTGATTTGGCAATTCTTGTATTAATTTTAAGGTTATTTAATGGAATAAAAATTCAGTCGTTTATAGCTTTAAATAAAATATTTATTTTATTTCTGGCTCTATGATCTTCTAAATATATCCATTGCAATTGGGTCTATGCATTACTTCCGCATTCATTCTCCCAAGCTACGTGACAGTGGTGTTTACATTGGTTCCTCACCTCCGAGTTATTGACTTAACCATGGCTTATACTGACGATAGTATTACATGTACCATCGTTTCATTTGTGTCCGTCACAGCTTCCCCTCTTATTATTGAAAAAAATACTTGTATGAACATTGTAAGGTATACAGGTTAACTAAAACGTGTTCATGACTGTGAATACACAGGCAGGGGTTGGGGGGGGGACGGATGCAGATCCTGCTTGCTGCAAATATGTATTGTATTGACTCTGAGATTTGTATCTTTCGGAAGATTATGGCAGGGACGAGATGCTTGCTGCCCCAACTGACAAGTTGGGTGTAGCTCTCAAATCCCCTTCCCCCTCTCTTTCTTCTTCTCTCCCTCCCCATGTTCTCTCACTCCCTCAATTTGCTATGGTATTCTCTTTCTCTGTTTCTGTGGTGGAGTGTGTGCAATGATTTGTGGGAATGGCATCCGATTTCAACTGTCTCACTCTCTTTGTTCTTTTTTTTTCTTTGGGGGCCGGGGGGGGGGGGGATCCGACATTAAGACAACAAGTCGATACACGTAGGGCTATATATTTTAATATTATATTATATCTAATTGCATGAGGAGAGAGGGAAGGTTGGTGGGGACTGCAGGTAAGTCTTACTTCATTCCTTTCCCTCCCCTCCCCCTTTTATCATGGTGTTTATTGGGAAAAGTATCAATTTCCTCACTCAGATGTAGAACGATAGCCAACGCCATCAGTTTCATATTATAAATAACTACCAACGCAAGGCGTACAGGTGGATAGAATCTAAAATATCCCCACATTGTCCAAATGATAAAACATTATTCTATGTAGACCTGAGATTGAAGTTCACATCCTGTGTTTGGATTTTGGGGTGGGGATTTTATTAACGGTATGAACATTTTGACAAAATGACCACACAAATACAATGAAATAAATACTGATAAAGAAGAATCAAGAATCAAGAGACTAGAAAATGTATTGTCTCATCGTGAGAAATATGACATTTAATCTAACACACACACACTCACATATTATGCATCGTAAACGTCACTTGGAAAATATGTGTAGGACAAATAAGATAATACCAATGATTTTATCTTTCATTATGATAATTTTGAAAAAGGAAAGGTCTTTTTAAAAATTGACAATGTCAACAACTATTCAGTAATAATAAGACTTCATCGAGAAGAAACATAGACCACAAACAATATGGTATTAGCAGGCTATTAGGTTAATAACAAAACGTCTGGAAATTAAAAAAACACCCAAAAAAAGTAAAACAATATAATAACACTAACAAACTTTCCACGATTATAATGAACAGTCAAAGAAATTTGACTTAATAACAGGCTTTGAAATTTATTGTCATACAAATGATATAAAACATTTTGGCTGGAGTAATGTTTATGCGTAGTTGGCAAACATCTTATCAAATCACCCCCCCACACACACACACACACACACACACACACACACTTTACGGAAATTGCTAAAGGAAAAAAATGTAGCCTATTAACATGAAAGCGTTTAATTAGTCTCGAAAGGCAGACCATCATAAAATAAATGAACACTACCTGGCAAAACACTCTTCATGGATTGCAAATCTCTAAATTTACGCGCGGTTATAGAATGTCTTTTTTCAAAGAGAGGCTGCCATCTCTTTTCATTAGTCGACAGTCTCTCAGCCAATTCAGACCATTCATGTTCCCAAGACAACTTGCAGTCAATTTATGATCTGCTAGAATTGACCGAGAACTGATATGTACACATCACTTACAGTTACAGTCGGATCGCCAGCTCTCTTCCCTGGTCGATCGATTTGACAAATTTTCCAGACAATTTTCTCACCTCATGATGTTGAACCTCTGTGACAAGGTATGGCATAGGTCATCTTGTCATCTCTATTACCACACCACAGTCGCGCGGTACAAAGATATCACATTTCAATTTTCTCTCGATTATATTACTGTGCATGCGGTCGCACTCCATCTGTGTGTGTCCAGACTAGACATTTCTGCTGGATTGTGATTCCTGTTCTACTGTCAGCTTCAGAAGCGCATTCGACACAGAAGAGCATTTGTTTTGATACCCACTCCCATCGCTCCAAATGATTCTTTTTTTCGAGGAAGGGTGTTCTTTGAGGCATTTTGAGAAACGTCGGTAGTGGAGGTAGGCAAACATGTCCTCGGCATGTTCCCTTGTCTTTCATCATAATAGTAGCAAAAGCCCTCTTTGGTTTTCAGATTGAAATAAGTCATATTATGGACCTGCAGTTTGGTTTATAATACAGGGCACTGGCTTGTGTTCTAAGACACATAAGGACACTTTGACTGTCCATCGTCCAAATGCTTTCCTTGACGCTAACGGACATCTTATCAGACAATTTTTTCTCCTGAGCGGTTGTTTTCTTCGGCTATATGTTCGGCATAAATGCCATCAGGAATGTTCCCCATTTTTGCAGTTACGCAAATGTTGCATTGATCCTTTCTCCCGGTCTGATAAAGGACATCAGCCGTTGATGAAAAGTGCTATTAAAATATTTTTCACCTACAATACGCACCTTTGCATTCCCCGCATCTATTGCATAATTTCTATGCAGTCGAGACAAAGATGTTTCGCATGAGATGAATTATTTTATTTTGATATGACGGCTGTTGCCGACAATAATGACGGAACGTTGGTATTTAATTTAGCCAATCGATCAAAACATTTCTGTCGAGCTCCGATACTAGAGCAGATGGGCTACTTGTTGCAGTTCTTGGTGATGGAGTCACAGGGACACCGAGTTTCTACCTCAACCAATTGCTTACTGTTCGTTCTTTCATCCCCAATGTTGAGGCCAGCATCTTCTTGCAAATGCCTACTTTTTCGTCCCCCTTTTTCTAGAAAATACAAAAGGATTGGTCCCTACGCGAAGCGTGAGTTGAGTTATTTTCTTGCTTTGTTGTTATGCATGTTATTAAAATTTTCACGTAGGTGGCCATAGCCCAGAAGAAATCCAAAAAATTTGCGTTCAGCCTCATCAAAAGTATTGCAATTCCTGAAAGGAGATTTTATATGGCAATAAATACTACTACACGGTGGTCCCATCTGTCTTTTCTCCGACTGATGGCCACCAACAGCTCTGTGTTCCTTTCTCCCCAGCCTTGCCTTTTGGCAACATTTCTTCTCCATGTTTCAAGAGCTGGCTTTCTTCATCGTTTAACAGACTCCTCTGGATTTTCAGCTGTGGATGAACAGAAAGTTAAAGATAAAATGAAATCGTTTAACGAAACATTTTAAGCTTAACTTCCATATTAATTGACATAGGACCACCATCACATGAATACAAAGAGTTGAAAAGTCAAACCATGTCACAGTTGTGTGATTATTGAAGGGATCTCTATTTAAGATATTTATATTCTTTTGCTGTTTTATTTATGCACTGACTAAATTGTCCATCAGCACCCAGGCATTGAGTATTGAGCAAAGCAAACAAAAAAGTCTCTTTTAAGTTAAAAAAACCAAACAAAGGAAACAACCCGAGAAGAAAGTGATTGTCAAAAGGCACTTTTATCATTTTAACTGAATGAAGGTCGTGAGGTAGCCAAATAAAACATTGTCACTCTGACATTTCACTTTTTCCTTTCATTTCATTTCAACCAATGTGGCGGTTTATGTTTTGGAAACGAACAGTGATAAATATCTCTGTAATTTCATTTTAATTCTTTGCTTAAAACTGTTGACTTTAAGTTTTTCTGAACCATTCACAAAGTCCAGTTGGTTTCTGAAATTTTGGACCTAATAGGATCCCAAACTTGATTAAGAGCCAAAAATTGATAATTCTATCATTCTTTGGAAATTGTGATCGTACTCACCATCATTTATTGTAGCAGTACTATTCTCACGGTTGAAACCAACTGTACTGATATCAGTTCCCAAATCCTCATTGTGGTCATCATCATCACTGCTTTTGAACAGGTCAGGTAAACACTCAATGGGATGAGTTTTGGTCTATGTCTGAGATAGACCATTTTGACTTTGAAATTAAAATGGTCTATAACAGAAGGTCTGAGATACACCACTTTGATCCTAGAATTAAGATGGTCTATCTCAGATCTCAGAAAACGAGTCACACCAAATTGTTATTAGAAAATTTATTCGGCCGATTTAAAATATTGGTATTTATATAGATGCAGGATACCAAAAAGGAATAACGTGACGGGCCAGTTGCATTTTGATCTATCTCTGAGATAGACCAAGATGTTAGCAGCGTGACGATAAACTCTATCTTTTCATGGTTACAAATCAAAACTACCAGATCTATATCTAGTTTTCTTCAACCTCCAATGGAACAATTCGCACTAGTTCCACTAACCTATAATTGAAATGTATATCTAGATCTAGTCTCTTGACACATGCAACCCACATTCAAAATCGCAGGTTGTGTTACAACCCTCCTAGTTAGAGGACTTAAAACATCTAAAAACAACACAATGCCTTGACATTTTTCCATGCAGCCCAACGCAAAGCGAAAAAATAATATCAGTCTACATAGAACAAAATCTAAGTCTTCTCCCAGGCCTGTAGCTACTAATGGTACACACCGGTGTTGCTAACCGATGTAAAGAACACTGTCACGTGACCGTTGTCGCCGATGCATAGACCCAACTGATTCATGTTGGTTTTTATATTTCCTTTTAGTACTCGTAGATGATTAATTGTTAGTCACAAAGCGGGCTGCGTTCATGCTATCAAGGTACATGTATTTAAGGCTGACGACACTTTGGCTTTGTAGTTCATTTAAGCTCTCTGAACCCCAGTCTACATCTGGTAAGTTGAAATATCCGCTTATCCAAAATAATGCTCTTTTAGTTTTATTCTTAATGATTATTTCCTGAAGGTCTTTATGAATTTCCGTGCTGGTGTCTATATCTGTGTTTGGTGGTCTATAAATTGAGCCAACAATCAGAAGTCTTTCTCCTTGATATTAATTTTGCGAAATATATTTTCAGTTGCTTTTCCTGAGTGGATTATTTTACTTGTTAAGTTTGTAGTTTGAGAACTTCCCCTCCGTTGTTCTTAATCATATCTCTTCTGTATACGTTACATGTATCAAGCAGTACTTTCACGTACTTAGACCGGCTGCTACTTCTTGGGCTCTGGAGCCATAGGCCAACCACATGTGCCCTCCATTTTGCATGGTACTGGGCTACATTTTCTATCTCCTTACAGCCGTACCCGATCCTCTTTGCTTCTGCCTCCAGGTTCCTTCACCATGTATCCGATGGTCTTCCTCTCCTTTCTTTACTCTTGCGGATTCCACGTTGGAACCTGCATAGTGGTGTTTTTTAAGGCTTTCTCAGAAAGTGACCTTTCTACCGCCATCTTCTCTTCTTAATGTCTTCCTCGACTGACAGTTGGGAGCTTCTTTCCCAAAGGTTTCTGCTGCTGAAGGTGTAAGGCCAGTGTATTAGGCGGATATTTTTGTAAGCAGCTGTTCATAAATGTCAGGGCAATGACACAAGATAATGTGAAAGCCCCATAGGAACAAAGACGAGACAAATACAAGGAATAGACAGAAAACAATCCTGGCCACAATGGGATCGAACCTGCGACTTCTGCGTCGGCACCCAATCGCCTCGCCATGAAAAGAAAGCGTGCTACCAGCCGAGTTAACTACGCAAGGCGATGGGTGATTCGATCCCCATGGTGGCCAGGATTGTTTCTGTCTATTCCTTGTTTTTTGTCTCGTCTTTGTTCCTATGGGGCTTTCATTATCATGTGTCATCAACTTCACTTCCGACATGCCCCTTGCCTCACTATTTAATTGTCTTTATCATAATTGTCAGCAGCTTCCCTTTGTTGGTTTGTCATTATCCAGGGCTCTGCTACATACAAAAGGAGATTTGATGTTCGAATTAAAAGTGTTGATGTTTGTGCAGATAATTTGGAACTTACATATATTTTTGAGCGGTATGTATGATCTTCTTTGAATGAATGTGGAGACGAATCTAAACTACATAGAGGCTAGTGTTGAGGTCTTATCCTACATCTGGTGTTGGATATGGGAGAGCAGAGGGAAATTATCTGCAAGTCCAGGTCATCAAGCTGGGTCCACAGACTCCACTGAATGCCATTCTTCTTCTCTTCTGAGGTTCTTCTCATCACCCAATCAATGGACATTAGAAACAAGAATATTGAGAGAAAACATCCCTGGCGCACCCCGGTCATTACCGGGAAACGACGGAGTCGAAGAAGAAGAAGAAGAAGAAGAAGAAGAAGAAGAAGAAGAAGAAGAAGAAAAGAAGAAGAAGAAGAAGAAAGAAGAAGAAGAAGAAGAAGAAGAAGAAGAAGAAGAAGAAGAAGAAGAAGAAGAAGAAGAAGAAGAAGAAGAAGAAGAAGAAGAAGAAGAAGAAGAAGAAGAAGAAGAAGAAGAAGAAGGAGGAGGAGGAGGAGGAGAAGAAGAAGAAGAAGAAGAAGAAAAAGAAGAAGAAGAAGAAGAAGAAGAAGAAGAAGAAGAAAAGAAGAAGAAAAGAAGAAAAAGAAGAAGAAGAAGGAGAAGAAGAAGAAGAAGAAGAAGAAGAAGAAGAAGAAGAAGAAGAAGAAGAAGAAGAAGAAGAAGAAGAAGAAGAAGAAGAAGAAGAAGAAGAAGAAGAAGAAGAAGAAGAAGAAGAAGAAGAAGAAGAAGAAGAAGAAGAAGAAGAAAAAGAAGAAGAAGAAGAAAAGAAGAAAAAGAAGAAGAAGAAGGAGAAGAAGAAGAAGAAGAAGAAGAAGAAGAAGGAAGAAGAAGAAGAAGAAGAAGAAGAAGAAGAAGAAGAAGAAGAAGAAGAAGAAGAAGAAGAAGAAGAAGAAGAAGAAGAAGAAGAAGAAGAAGAAGAAGAAGAAGAAGAAGAAGAAGAAGAAGGAAGAACAAGAAGAAGAAGAAGAAGAAGACGAAAAGAAGAAAAGAAGAAGAAGAAGAAGATGGATCAGGAGTAGAGAAGAAGAAGAGCAGACAGAAAGACAGAGAAGAGAACCGAGAGAGTCAGAGAAAGGAACTATTTAATAAGATGATGGAGGAGGAAATATGTTGATGTAGCCATAGGGAGCAGGAGAAACAGTGAGACGAACAGAAAATTGGGGGGGGGGATAAGGGGGCAATTAAGTGTCGATGTTAACAGCAAGCTACATGTATGATCAATGTCACAAATCGGTATTGTGTTGGGTGATCTCTGGGTAGACTAATAAAGACTAATAGACAAAAGTATCGGTATATTTATTCATTTAACTGTCCTTTTAAACGAAACAAAACAAAAACAAACAAAAAACAAAAAGGATATTATTCATTTGATTTAAATGTTTTGTTTGTTTGTTGTTTTGTTGTTGTTGTTTTTTGTTCGTTTTTGTTTCGCGTTTATGAATTTTAAGTTTGAGTGCAATCAATATCAAAATGAAGATAATAATATTGCAACAATACATTTTGTACCGGGGTTTCTTTTTTTTTTGGGGGGGTTGCGTTCGTTTTCGTTTTGTGTTTATGAATTTTCAATATTATGTGTGCAATCAATATCAAAATGAAGATAATATTGCAGCAATACACTTTCTACCCGATGTGGGCTTATATTTAGTTCATCAAAGATACTACTATTCTTCCTTGTGTTAATATCTTTGACTTGATCTAGATCTACATAATATGAATCAGTTTGTGCAATATCCGAATGGATAAACTATTGGATTGTATCGATTATTTACTGATAGAAAAGACATGCATGTAATTGTTAGCACACTATGCTGCTTGTTTGTGCACTGGTAAAACATGTGATGGCTGTCAACGTTAGACAAGATTATTGTCTAGTTATCAGTCAGCCTGGTCAAAGTCAAGCAGAAGAATTTGTCAGCGGATAGGGTTTAAAAGTGGGACGACCTTGAAATAGATATGTTCGAAAATCCGGTTCGTGGAATAGGAAAGAGTCTTCTTTGGATCAATGTTGACCTGCCTGTCACTGACTCTCGTTCTAATTCCTTTATCGTGTGTAGACTGTATTGTGTTTGTTGTATGACGAAGGTTCATACCTGACACATTACGTTTTTGAGTTGTCTTTCTTTAAGGGCGTGCAGGTTTTCGATAAGTATCTGATTTTTATCACAGTTGTTTGTTTTGTTATTTTGTTCGCTTGGGTGTGTTTTTCTTTCGTTTTTTATTATTTTTATTTTACGGTTTGGGCAGGAAGATAGCT
>JAXRKP010000394.1:235000-240000 GCA_037039925.1 Doris montereyensis | reverse complement strand
GACAATGTTAATCAAATTTAATGTTACAAGTAAGGGCCTACAGCTACCAAAAATGCTGACCTTGGATGACGTGAAAGTGACCAGGCCGGGATGATTCATAGGCAGCGTCTATATTTCTGAGGTGATAGGGTGCAGATCTGCAATGTATCAACAGAAGACAATAGGAACACAATACTTGCATTTGCATGTCTACATAACGATGTATGAATAAAATATATTAGTATCATATTGATGTCATCAGGAGCATATCACTTTGTAACATGGCAAAGTAAAGTTTTTTTCCAATGCCATTATGGCCCAAAGAGCTGGGGCTTATCCCGGTTTCTGTAATGTAAAGCGGAACAGGCGATTACGATCACCTCTTGGACAGGGTGCTAGTCTGACGCAGGTTTTTACCCCCAGGCTGGTGTTTGTTCATATTTGCACCTGGGTCGAATAAGGAAAATGTATGTTAAATGTCTCCCCTAAGGAATACAACGTTGGAACTAGCTTTAATAGGATTTTAAATTCAACCTCGTGACGTCTAGCAGCCTAACCATTCAGCCTCCGACACCACCAGGCAACATGGTGTAGTGAAAACTATTTATTTCAGATGTTATACGATACTAAAAGTCTTTTTCAACAGAAAGAACAAACCCTGTGCAACAGAGCTAAGTTGCCAAAGTCAAAGGACATTTATTTTCAATGATTAAGTGGACAGGACAAAAAATGTGACAATCTGTAAAAAATAAAATCCAAATACTACTGACGAACCTAAAGTTAAAAAGAACACGGATGTAACTTAATAGAAAGGACAATGATATACCTAAAGTTAGAAAGAACCCCGATGTACCTAAAGTTAAAAAGAATACTGATGTACCTACAGTTAGAAAGAACATTGATGTACCTACAGTTGAAAAGAATACTGATGTACCTACAGTTAAAGAAAATTAATGTGCCTACAGTTAAAAAGAACAGTGATGTACATACAGTTAAATAGAACACTGATGTACCTTAGTTAGAAAGAACACGGATGTACCTAAAGTTAGAAAGAACACGAATGTACCTGCAGTTTAAAAACATTGATGTGCCTAAATTTAAAAAGAACACGGATGTATAGTTAAAAAGAACACGGATGTACCTAAAGTTAGAAAGAACACGGATGTACCTAAAGTTAGAAAGAACAGTGATGTACATACAGTTAAATAGAACACTGATGTACCTAAAGTTAGAAAGAACACGGATGTACCTAAAGTTAGAAAGAGCACTGATGTACCTAAAGTTAAAAGAACACTGTTGTACATACATTTAAAAGAACATTGATGTACCTTAAGGTAGAAAGAACACGGATGTACCTAGAGTTAAACAGAACACGGGTGTACCTAAAGTTAGAATGAACACGGATGTATAGTTAAAAGAACATTGTTGTACCTAAATTTATAAAGAATACGGATGAACCTACAGTTTAAAAAAACATTGATGTACCTAAAGTTAGAAAGAACACGGGTGTACCTAAAGTTAGAAAGAACACGGATGTACCTAAAGTTAGAAAGAACACGGATGTACCTAAAGTTAGAAAGAACAGTGATGAACCTAAAGTTAGAAAGAACACGGATGTACCTAAAGTTAGAAAGAACACGGATGTACCTACAGTTAGAAAGAACATTGATGTACCTAAAGTTAAAAAGAATACTGATGTACATACAGTTAGAAAGAACATTAATATACCTACAGTTAAAAGAACAGTGATGTACATACAGTTAAATAGAACACTGATGTACCTAAAGTTAGAAAGAACACGGATGTACCTAAAGTTAGAAAGAATACGGATGTACCTAAAGTTAGAAAAATCATTGATGTGCCTAAATTTAAAAAGAACACGGATGTAAAAAAGAACACGGATGTATAGTTAGAAAGAAACGGATGTACCTAAAGTTAGAAAGAACACGGATGTACACTGTACCAAAAGTTAGAAAGAACACGGATGTACCTAAAGTTAGAAAAAACAGTGATGTACATACAGTTAAAAGTTAGAACACTGATGTACCTAAAGTTAGAAAGAACACGGATGTACCTAAAGTTAGAAAGAACACGGATGTACCTAAAGTTTGATGTAAAAAACACGGATGTACCTAAAGTTAGAAAGAACACGGATGTACCTAAAGTTAGAAAGAACGCTGATGTACCTAAAGTTAGAAAGAACAGTTCAATTAGAAAGAACACGGATGTACCTAAAGTTAGAAAGAACACGGATGTACATAAAGAACACGGATTAAAATAGAACATTAATAAAAATCATTGATTGTGCGGGATGTATAGTTAAAAAGAACACGGATGTACCTAAAGTTAAAAAGAACACGGATGTAGAAAGAACAGTGATGATGTACCTAAAGTTAGAAAAAACACGGATGAACCTAAAGCTAGAAAGAACCTAAAGTTAGAAAGAACACGGATGTACCTAAAAAAGAACGCTGATGTAGTTAGAAAGAACACGGATGTACCTAAAGTTAGAACCGGATGTAAAAAGTTAGGAACATTAATATACCTACGGTTAAAAAGAACACGGATGTACCTTAATGAACCTAAAGTTAGAAAGAACGGATGAACTGATGTACCTAAAGTTAGAAAGAACAGTGATGAACCTAAAGTTAGAAAGAACAGTGATGAACCTAAAGTTAGAAAGAACGCTGATGTACCTAAAGTTAGAAAGAACAGTGATGAACCTAAAGTTAGAAAGAACGCTGATGTACCTAAAGTTAGAAAGAACAGTGATGAACCTAAAGTTAGAAAGAACGCTGATGTACCTAAAGTTAGAAAGAACAGTGATGAACCTAAAAGTTAGAAAGAACGCTGATGTGATGTAACCTAAAGTTAGAAAGAACACGGATGTAAAGTTAGAAAGAACACGGATGTATAGTTAGAAAGAACACGGATGTACCTAAAATTAGAAAGAACGCTGATGTACCTAAAGTTAGAAAGAACAGTGATGAACCTAAAGTTAGAAAGAACACTGATGTACCTAAAGTTAGAAAGAACAGTGATGAACCTAAAGTTAGAAAGAACGCTGATGTACCTAAAGTTAGAAAGAACAGTGATGAACCTAAAGTTAGAAAGAACAGTGATGTACCTAAAGTTAGAAAGAACCCTGATGTACCTAAAGTTAGAAAGAACGCTGATGTACCTAAAATAAGAAAGAACACGGGTTACATTTTATTTATAAGATATAACAATGCTCAAATTTTCACCAGCACATCTTGTGGAGATATTATTTCAGCTATTCAAGTCTTTATAGTGAAAATGAGTACAATAATTCTTCAAATTTTATTTACGCATCTCTATCAAAGTCAACTTTCTTTGAATAAATGCATTCACACCTATACAAATAAAGGGCACACAGAAAATGACATCCATTAGGAGGATCAAACCATAGCGAATTGATGATTATCTGAGAATTACAAAACATTATTAAGAGAATGTTAACTTGAAAAGATATGCATATTCTTGCCTATACAAGTCATAGGCTAGAGAGCTTCTTTCGTCTATGTCTTGCTTTTTATAGAGTATAGATCTAGATTCAATGTTTTGAAGATCAAACTTTTAAGATGGGGTAGTAATGGCAGAATATTCAGCACGTGGTCTCCGTAGTCACAGTCCTCCATAATCCAGATCGTCTGGTCTTGTCAATTAAGTAGATGTCGTTGTCGCATTTTCGTATATGGGCTGTTCTCTTCGCTGTTCTTGACGATGAAATTGCTTATCCTTTGATCGGTAATGCAATACTCAAAAATGAGACCATCAGTCTCTGCAAGAATAACATGAGTCGTTTGTTGCGATCTGGCTGTGTACCTAAAGTTAGAAAGAACACGGATGTACCTACAGTTTAAAAAAACATTGATGTACCTAAAGTTAGAAAGAACACGGTGCTTTTTGTGATTTTGAAGATCTGGACGTGTATTTTATCACAGTAAAGTTGCTTGACCATGTCAGCAAAGCTTGTGTGATTACTGCTACCACCTTGTTGATTTTCCATGCATGAGTTTTCATCATTTGTACTGGAATTTTCTTTGTCATATCTGGTCTCACTGTCTGACGTGATATATGTGTCAAAAATGTGTAGATCTATCTTGTTCTTGCTGTGTTTCGAATCTTTCGATGTGTCGTCTAGATCTTTTGATTCACTGATTGTATTTCCGACCATAGATGTGTCGTCAAGAAGTGATGTTACGGTTGACACACTGAATGAACGGATATCACTGTCGTTACTCTGGATTGAGGCCGTATTGTTGTTGTTTGTTTGTAGAATGTCAGCACTTTCGATTTCTTCGTTTTCAGTGAACGTGTTCGTAGATGTTGTTGCTGTTTTTGTTGCCACTCTTGTGTGATATTGTTTTCTAAGGTTGTCTCGTCTTATTTGGCTCGGCGACTTCCATCTGAAGCTGGCAGGAGTTGAAGGATGACCCGTCGACACACTCGTGTCGGCCATCTCCATGCCATCAAATCGAAGGACGAGGGTAGTGCGTTCTTTATTTCCAGCTACTTTGAATGAGGACAGGTGGAAAAAAATACTGGCATGCCTAATGTTAAAAAGAACACTGATATAATGGGTTTTTTCAAAACACTGACATATATAATGGTTTTTTTCAAAACACTGACATATATAATGGGTTTTTTTCAAAACACTGACATACCTAATGTTGAAAAAACACTGACATATACAATGTTTTTTTTCAAAAACACTGACATACCTAATGTTGAAAAAACACTGACATGCCTAATGTTAAAAAGAATACCAACATACCTAATGTTTGTCTGCATACCTACACTGTGGTCATACTCCACAATCTGGGTGCCGGCAAAGAAGAAGGCCGTGTCGGTGAGTGGGAGGGTGACCGCTGCATCGATGGACACCTGGTGACAGATGACACCTTAAAACAGACTGCTTTTATACTGCGCCCATACTAAGAGCTGCCAGCACAGGGAACATGAGTACAGTTTTTTTGGTACAACATATCCAGGTTAAC
>JAXRKP010000394.1:225000-227500 GCA_037039925.1 Doris montereyensis | reverse complement strand
ATACTGAACAGTATTTATCCAACAAATATTTTACTACACAAAATGGGAATTCGCGACTCCCCACATTGTTCGTATTGCTCAGAAATGGATTACATAGAACATTTCTTTGTAGACTGCTCGAAAACAACAAATCTATGGAAGACCATTGAAGATAGACTTTCTATGAAATTAGGTAAACGAATTGTTCTGGAAAGGAAGGACATATTACTTGGATTAACATTTGCAAGTGGAGTTTGCCAAACTGAAATTCAGGAGGTAAATAGAATATTATCGTTAGCTAAAATGGCTGTGTCAAAGTACAAATATGGAAGAGGGGAAATCTGATTGAAATATTCAATTTCAACGCAAAATTAAGAAACATTGGTATCTAACCTAACATTTTCGTCAGCTATTTTTTTCTTTCTGTTTTTCATTTTTCGTTTAAAATGGGTTGGGGGAAGGGGGGGTGGGGTGGTTGTTAATCTGATGTTTTGTCTCTGGTATTTCCCTTTATTTTATTTTATTTTGTCTTTGTATTCTTTTAATGTTTTCTTGTTTTTGTTTTCATGTTTATAGTAGGTTTTTTGTTTTGAAATAATGAATTCAATAAAACAAGGAGAAAAGAAGGAAAACAAGAAAAGCAATGATGAATGGAAGTGCAACAGACTGCAGAGGCTAGCCCAAAAGGAACATTAATATATCTAATCACTATTCTAAGTTCATTTAACAGTCAAAATTTCTACAAGTAAGACTATCATTATAATTATCTCTTATACTAATAAAAAAAAAAAAAAAAAAGAAAAAAGAAAATAAAAAAAAGAAAAGAACAAATATTAGAGCAGTGGTTGTGGTGATAGAAGACGATAGTAATACTAGTAATTTTGTGACAATATATGAAAACGCAACATGTGCGCCATTTTGAAAGCAGGAGCACTCTAAACCGTCGTGAGGTAAGGTGCCAGCCCAGCTTCCGGAACCTACAATATATAGATGACGCTTGATACCGGCACTCTAAACTACTCAGAGACACAGTGCACAGAAAGTGTTATTTCAGTACATAGCCGTAATGAACTATATATCCCCTAAGAAGAGAGAAAAAACCCACCAAAAACAAACAACCACAACAACAAAAACAAGAAACAAACAAACAAACAAAAAACAACAAAACCCAAAATAACCAAAGACAGAGAGAGAGACAGAGAGAGAGAGAGAGAGAGAGAGAGAGAGAGAGAGAGAGAGAGAGAGAGAGAGAGAGAGAGAGAGAGAGAGAGAGAGAGAGAGAGAGAGACAGACAGACAGACAGACAGACAGACAGACAAACAGACAGACAGACAGACAGACAGACAGACAGACAGACAGACAGAAGAAGAAGAAGAAGAGAGAGAGAGAAATAGACGGGGAAGGAGGAAGCTATATGTAGATAGATAGGCAGAGCGGGGGAAAAACAAAGATATATAATATAATTTTATTGAAATGGGACTAGATAACAAATCTGCAAAGGTCTAATAGCCGTTCATCTGCTGACGTTTGATATACGCCTACCAATCTGAGCAATAAAAAAAAAAAAGAAAAGAAGAAAAAATTATAATAAAAAAAAAAATTAAATCAATCGGCCCAAACGTCAATATTACCTACTATGAGTATGAATTCTAACAAGGTCATCGGCCCAAATATCAATTTTACTATGAGTATGAATTCTTACAAGGCCATCTGCCCAAATATCAATTTTACTATGAGTATGAATTCTAACAAGGCCATCTG
Organism: Doris montereyensis; assembly: GCA_037039925.1. Taxonomy (NCBI): domain Eukaryota; kingdom Metazoa; phylum Mollusca; class Gastropoda; order Nudibranchia; family Dorididae; genus Doris; species Doris montereyensis. The sequence continues at coordinate 225,760 of JAXRKP010000394.1, read as the reverse complement.
TCCAAATATCAATTTTACTATGAAATATATGAATTCTAACAAGGCCATCTATCCAAATGTCAATTTTACTATGAGTATGAATTCTAAAAAAGGCCATCGGCCCAAATATCAATTTTACTATGAGTATGAATTCTAACAAGGCCATCGGCCCAAACATCGATATTGCTATGAATATGAATTCAAGGCCATATGCCGAAATATCAATATTACTATGAGTATGAATTCTAACAAGGCCATCAAACATCAATATTACTGTGCATATAAATTCTAGCAATAATACATGGTGACACTTATTGAAATAAAATTTTAAGAAATTAATCAGGGAAAATGTAAACTAAATTAGATTTGCAGATGATTCTGCTATACAAGGTTTGTTTTTAATCCTGAAAATGAAGAAGAGAACTACAGAAACAAAATGTAATGGTTTATCCACTGGTGTGAAGATCATTATCTTAAATTTTACAAAAAATAAAGAAATGGTCATTGACTTTAGACTAAAGAAATCCTTTCTACGACCAGTCTTTATAAAGCCATAGAAAAAGATAACAACAACATCAGTATTACCATCATTTCTAAAATTATTGTCACTACCATCACCAGCATCATTATCATCACCGCTCTTTTGAAATATTGTGTTGGGTTTTTATTGTATATATGTGATACATATTTTGAATCCCGCAATGCTTAAATGTGTGTAAGCTGTTTACGTGTGAAGAATAACTTTATAGGGATTTGTAACACCAAAATAATGTGCCACTTT
>JAXRKP010000394.1:215000-220000 GCA_037039925.1 Doris montereyensis | reverse complement strand
GACGAGGAATCTTTAACGTGCGCAGTGTTGCGATCTACACACGGGACCGGGGGGGGGGGGGAAGGGGGTAGATTTTGCTCGAATAAAATCGAGAACATTTTTCAACGGTTTACAGGGCTCGAAACCACCACTTGGGGTTGAGAGGCCGACACCTTTTGCCTTTGTACTACCGAGTCCCCACAACTAAGGTGATGTCAGGGGTTTTGATAGGGCTTTTAAATTTGCCCGGACTGCCCTATAAACAACCAAGTGATCTGTAACGTGCACAGTGTTGTGATCTGCACACGGGACCTCTTTATATCGTCCGTCTCCGATGGGACTAGGTGTCGATCCAAATACCTGGATCAGGAGGGGGGGGGATTTTGCTCGAAAAAATCGAGAAAATTATTCAACCATTGGCAAGGCTCGAACCTACAACCTTTTGGTTGAGAGGCTAACACCTTGCCTCCGGACTACCGAGTCCCCACAAACCAGAGCACACCACATACTTCAAAAGGGTGTGTGAAACCCATAATTGGGACAAAAAACCAGACAAATACAAAGGACTAGATCTATGCAGGAATAATATTTGAACACACTTTTACCATATCATGCAATAGGCTGTAATAATCAAATTGTTTTATATTTGTGTTCTCCGTAGTTGCAGTCATCTATCATCAAGATCGTGTCGTCATGCCAACTACACAGATATCGTTGTCGCATTTTCGCATAAGGGTTGTTATCTAAAAGAAGAAAGAAAGAAAGAAAGAAAGAAAGAAAGAAAGAAAGAAAGAAAGAAAGAAAGAAAGAAAGAAAGAAAGAAAGAAAAAAAAAATAAAAAAGAACTGCTAGCAGGGCCAGCCATGAGCTTCTGTCTCAGTACCAGAGTAAACTCCGTATTATGCCTTAGTAGTAGCTTGGCTATTAAGTCGACAAAGATTCCCTGAAATGACGTCTTACCTGGGATCGCCGTTACATGCTGTGGCGTTATCTGTCTCAGGGCTCTCTAACATCCAATCAGCTTCGCCACAGATATACCACGAACAGAGATGCAAACTGTCCGTGTGGTATGGCCCCGTCGTCTGCCAATGGAATGTCCAGTACTGATGTTTCTTTATGAACAGACCGATGCCTCCAACCCACTCCAAGGCAGAGTCAAGGTCACACGGCAATTGGCGTGACGTCATCTCTCCGTGAGGTTCGAAGAGACCGGTGTTAGAGTTCAACCTCCACATGGTACAACCTTAGAGATGTAGAATTTATTATTAGTATTACACATCATTATCAGCATCGTCGTCATCATCATCATCATCATTATTATTATTATTATTATTATTATTATTATTATTATTATTGGAAGAATATTATATATGCGCGTGCATGTGTACGTGTGTGTGTATGTGTGTATATCTGTGTAAGCTTTGCCCACGTGTACATTCATCGATTTATTTCTCGATTGATTAATTCATGTAATTACCTACCTGCATGTATGTCTACAGTCATGCGTATCTATCTGTTGGGCTGTCTGTTTAGCTAGTAAATTCCATTATAGCTACATAGATAGATAAGTAAACGATTGGATACATGAATTGATGAATAGCGTGTGTAAAGGCATTTCACTGGTGTTTTGACTGGATATCCATAAGATTAAGATAAATGGGTTGCCGTGATCGTGGGAGACTCGGTAGTCCAGAGGTAAGGTGTCGGCCTCTCAACGTTCTCGATTTTTTCGAGTAAAATCTACCGCACCCTCCCCCCCCCCTAGGTTTGTGGATCGACATCTAGTCCCATCTGAGACGGAAGACGATGAAAAAGGAGGTCCCGTGTGCAGATCTCATCACGTTAGAGATCCCTTCGCTATTTAAAAGGCAGTCCAGGCAAAATCAAAAGTCCTACCAAAAATCCCCGAGACTACCGTAGTTGTGGATGTGGGTAAATCTAATGAAATCAAAATCGTAGTCGTAGTGGTTACCTTTGAATACGACGGTTTGATTGGCCCACCGAATAGCTGCGTTGACATCACATGGTAATCCCATCTCTGTCATGTTTTTGGTTTCCACAAGCTGGAGAGGCAAGCCTTGAAAGCATCGTATCTGGCATGGTATTGCATCGGTGAGAAGACAAGAATTTGCTCAAGTGCAATAATGGTACACTTAATGTCACCAAAGAGTTGCAACATATTTCAAATTGAAATAAGAAAATATAGCAACAACTACATTAACGCTATTAATAATAATGAAATAATAATATTAATAATAATAATAATAATAATAATAATAATAATAATAATAATAATAATAATAATAATAATAATAATAATAATAATAATGATAATAATAATAATAATAATAATAATAATAATAATAATAATAATAATAATAATAATAATAATAATAATAATCATGAAGATAATGATAATGATGATGCTGCTGCTGATGATGATGATGATGATGATGCTCATGATGATGATGATAATAATAATAATTATTATTATCAGTAGTAGCATTATTATTATTTAAAACATAATAAAAGTAATATTAACAATAACAATGGCAATGTCAATAACAATCACAACGACAATAACAATGATAATTACAACAACAATAACAATAAAATTGATAATAACTATATGATAAAAATGGCAGTAGAAGTAGTAGTAGTAGTAGTAGTAGTAGTAGTAGTAGTAGTAGTAGTAGTAGTAGTAGTAGTAGTAGTAGTAGTAGTAGTAGTAGTAGCAGTAGTAGCAGTAGCAGTAGTAGTAGTAGTAGCAGTAGTAGTAGTAGTAGTAGTAGTAGTAGTAGTAGTAGTAGTAGTAGTAGTAGTAGTAGTAGTAGTAGTAGTAGTAGTAGTAGCAGCAGTAGTAATGACATAAAATAATATGAAAACCCCATAGGAACAAAGATGAGACAAATACAAGGAATAGACAGAAACAAATCTTGGCCACCATGGGGGCTGCGACCTCTGCGTCGGCACCCATCGCCTCGCCATGAAAAGAAAGCGTGCTACCTACGCTCATTATCTGTCTATTCCTTGTATTTGTTTCGTCTTTGTTCTATGGGGCTTTCATATTATCTTGTGTCATTACCTTCACTTCCGACATGCCCTTGCCTCACTGTTTGTCTTTATCTATAGTAGTAGTAGTAGTAGTAGTAGTAGTAGTAGTAGTAGTAGTAGTAGTAGTAGTAGTAGTAGTAGTAGTAGTAAGTAGTAGTAGTAGTAGCAGCAGTAGCAGTAGCAGCAGCAGCAGTAGTAGTAGTAGTAGTAGTAGTAGCAGCAGTAGTAGCAGCAACAGTAGTAGCAGTAGTAGTAGTAGTAGTAGCAGTAGTAGTAGTAATAGTAGTAGTAGTAGTAGTAATAGTAATAGTAGTAGTAGTAGTAGTAGTAGTAGTAGTAGTAGTAGTAGCAGTAGCAGTAGTAGTAGTAGCAGTAGTAGTAGTAGTAGTAGTAGTAGTAGTAGTAGTAGTAGAAGTACTAGTAGTACTAGTAGTAGTAGCAGTAGTAGTAGTAGTAGTAGTAGTAGTAGTAGTAGTAGAAGTACTAGTAGTAGTAGTAGTAGTAGTAGTAGTAGTAGTAGTAGTAGTAGTAGTAGTAGTAGTAGTAGTAGTAGTAGTAGTAGTAGTAGTAGTAGTAGTAGTAGTAGTAGTAGTAGTAGTAGTAGTAGTAGTAGATAATGCATGTGATAATAATACAAATGAAGGGCAGAGAGTGCGAAACGACAGAAAGATAAATATATAAGGAAAATCAGGATATAACGACAATAAATGGTATAATGTTATTTTCATAAATACATCCCCATCTGAGCAGAAAAAAATTACATCCTGGACAGGACACTAGTTTGTCGCAGGTTTTATTTCCAAGATGTCGCTAATACCCTTTGTATATGGATAAAATCAAATCGAATCTAACTTTACCTGTGATATGCACATTCCTTGAGGATGATGACGTCATTGCGCAGACCCGAGAAAGCGGCCTGTATGCCGGTCTGTTTGATTCCAAGCTGCGAAATCCTGCCACTCCGTTTTTCAGCCTCGTACTGGAAACTGTACTCAATAAAATGTCGTCTGCTCAGGAAGAAAGTTCCCCGTCGTCTGGCAAGCTGAAGGCGGCATCGATAGTCCTGCACGGGATGGCGGGCGTTCTCAATGTGGCACACACCGACAACAGGTGAGTCAATAAATGGCAGACGATGGTGAGTAGAGTTGATAGTGTGAGTCTCTCATGTTATCTAATGAGAAGGGGGGAGAAGGGAAAGCGGGGGGGTGATGTGATGAAAGGAGCCATGATGGGAGAGAGGGAAAATAAGAAAAAATCTTTATGAAAGATAAAGATAAAGATGGATTTATAGTCCGTATCCCCGTATAAATGCAGGCTCACCGACTATACATCATTTATTTCCCAGCAGGCCATTTCATTCAAAGTCCTTCTCAACTCCCTGATAGGCTTCTCGTACTAACGCAATGTTATTTGGTGTGTGTTGTGTCAAACCTGTATGATGTTCCCAACAATGGAATGTTATTTGGTGGATGTTGTGTCAAACCCGCATGATGTTCCCAACAATGGAATGTTATCTGGTGTGTCTTGTGTCAAACCCGCATGATGTTCCCAACAATGGAATGTTATTTGGTGGATGTTGTATCAAACCCGCATGGTGTTCCCAACAATGGAATGTTATTTGGTATGTCTTGTGTCAAACCCGTATGATGTTCCCAACAATGGAATGTTATTTGGTGTGTCTTGTGTCAAACCTGTATGTGTTCCCAACAATGGAATGTTATCTGGTGTGTCTTGTCAAACCTGTATGATGTTCCCAACAATGGAATGTTATTTGGTATGTCTTGTGTCAAACCCGCAACAATGGAATGTTATTTGGTGGATGTTGTATCAAACCAACAATGGAATGTTATTTGGTGTGTCTTGTGTCAAACCCGCATTGTTCCCAACAATGGAATGTTATTTGGTATGTCTTGTGTCAAACCCGCATGATGTTCCCGGAATGTTATTTGGTATGTCTTGTGTCAAAC